>NW_020769374.1:3467424-3488087 GCF_900518735.1 Pseudonaja textilis | reverse complement strand
ATGGCAGATGAGATTCTGCCGAAACGTTGCTACAACTTTAAAAGCACAACTACAATGATGTGGGAAAATACCCGAACAAAGCCGAATGCCATACATACATACATACATACATACATACATACATATATATATTCTGCATGTATCAAAGTATAGTTTCCACCAAAAAAGGCCTATAAAATTAAGCATCAAGATCAAACCTGAAGCTGATAGTAATTTTCAGCTAACAGACGTGGAAGTCAACACTTACTGAATGAGAGAATAGTAATGGTCAACAAACTTATTCCATTCTGTTTCTGAAAGTACTGGAACATTGTCTGTCTCTGTGTCAATGTCTTCGTGTTCAAATTGTTCAAAGTAGGTTTTACATACTTTGCATGCCATTTCTACGAGTTCTCCGGGAAGTTCCTTAACTTTCTTTATCTCATAATCTAGGAAATCAAGGCAAAATGTTTATCAGTGATGGCACTCTGTATGCCATTCAATCCATATCTCCTCCAGATTCCTTTGTAAGGTCCCTGTCATTGGGATACATAACATTTATACCGTCCAAAATATGCCAGAGGAAATAAGTTTTCTAGATTTTTTTTTTAAAATCAACATTGAAAATAAAAAGGCAAACGGACACTGTCCCAAATGGACATTTATTCAACTGTAGAGACAGCCACAATTCCAAAGGATACCTTTAATCTGAATTGCATCTTCTTTATCACTGTTTTCTTTAGACGACCAGTCATCAGAAATATGCAAGTTGACAACCCATTTAATTACGCAGAAGGCTGCTGTTTTTCTGAAGTCATCTGAAATACATGACATTTCTTTTAAGCAGCAAATTGTCTAAATGATAAAGCAGAAAGCAGAACTATAAGCATATGGTGAAAACAGCACCAAATCCACCCAGAACTATTATTAAACTGCAAGAGTATATTTGGGTCCCATTTCCACAAGGGCAGCATGCCAAACTTGATGTGATAATGGAGATGTATTACTGAAAATCCAATTCTTTATGTATGTGCTAAAATTCCACCAGATGCAATGGATCTGGACGAGCATGTAGAATAGGGTCTCAGTTACTATCACTATGGAGAGAATAAGATCTGAAACAGCGATGGCTGCAAGTGTGAAATGATTTGGAAATATCTCCGGATGCTTTTTCTCCTTAATCCACTCTGCCAATTGGTAACATTCAGTCTTAATGGGTATCATTAGGAGAGGATTAGTACACTGTGAATGTTAAAGTACTGTTGTCTTCAGGGGGTTTTCTTTTCAAAAACAAGAATCAGAGTTGTCCGGAGTAACACAACTAACAATTCCGTGCCAGTGCAAAAACAGAGTACAAACTGTTTTTGTAAAAGTGTATGCCTAATATTGTCATATAACTTTTATTGTATAAAAAATAATAAGTTTAAGAATATGGAAGTTACCGTAATATTGAATCATTATTAAAATGAATAATCTTTTAGGAGAAAGGGGTTAACTTGCAATTGTCTGCTAGGAATAGTACGTCATAAGTAGGTCCTATTCAGTCTATTCAGATATTTCCGCAGCCCCTCAGTTCCTGACCCTAGCCAGCATAAAAATTAAAAGTGCTAACATTTAAGTGATATATACAAAAACCTAAAAATTGACATTGAAATCCTCCTGGCCATTCCTCAGATTGGTTCTGATCACAGAAGTCAAGAAAAGAAGAAACACAGCCATCTTCCAAATGGACAAGTTCTACATTATTCCTATTACACATTCTTCATTCCAATCTGCCAAAAAAAAAATCTTGCTATTGCTATTTTGCAGGATTCATCTCAATGGATATTATTTCCAAATAATATCCAATATGGATATTTTCTCTAATTTCCATTGGACTTGAATAAGTGCTCAGCTAATGCATGCATTGTTACAGAATTGTTATAGCTTTTAGTTGCTTGCTGTCAGTCACAACAATAAAAACTCTTCCAATGGCAGGTTTTCAGGGCTAGAATAAAGGAAATTTAAAACAACTCACCGATAAAAGCAGATTTCTCATCTTGTATACAGATAGCATAACACCGAGGAAAGAAACTGTTTGGGTTCACCGACACATACCATGGCAAATTCCTCAGGTGCAAACAGAGTCCTATCTATAAATAAAACATATATATATATACATTATCAGTGCTTTTATGGACAATATCCAGGAGTGAGTACAGTTAATACATCAACCAAAGTCGTTTATGTACTTAATAATGCTTTGTTCAAATTTTATAGAATTGTTTATCCTCTTGCTCTCTAATTTCAAATGTCAATCTACTCATCTCAACACATTCCAATATTTTCTTAATAATTTCTTCCTGCAATAGTATTTTCTCATTTTTCCAATTTTTAGCAAATACAATCCTAGCCGCTGTTAATACATTTACAATCAGATATTTCAAGTCTTTACTATAGATGTATCTGGTAAGATTCCCAATAAAAAAAACTCCGGTTTCAAATCTATGTGTTTCTTTGTCATTTTTTCCAACCACATGCAGATTTTAGTCCAATATTTTCTAGCATCCTCACAAGTCCACCACATATGGTAATATGAGCCAGGTATCTGATGACATTTCTATCAATGGTTGGATGATAAAATACAATAATAGAATATTTAGAATGTTAGATAATAAGGAATATCTTTGTTTTTTCTTTTTCTTTTTCTTTTGTTATTTGACATCATATCTATAAAGTGTTTTTAGGATAGATTTGGTATGATTATATGATTTGTTATAGAATAAACTACTTAAATTATAGTTATCTCATAAAGTATGAATGAATAAAATTATAGTCAAATGATTTTTTAATAGTGATACGAGTATATATAAGTTTGGGTTGATAATACGAGTTATTATGTAATATAACTGTAATTGAGACTATGAAATGAATGCACAAAACTGATGAACCAACCGGCACACTGTCTGTATATATGTATGGAAGAGAGCTGATGTTTTTATGTTTTGTTTGTTTTGTTTGTTTTTTAAAAAAAACAATAAAATTGTTTTCAAAAAAAATGCTTTGTTCAGTGTTTCCTAATCTTGGCAACTTTAAGATGTATGACTTAAGATATGTTCCCCTGGCTGACTGGGGAATTCTGGGAAGTGAAGTCCACATATCTTAATGCTGCCAAAGTTGAGAAACAGTTTATTGCATGCATTTTATTGGAGCTACCCTTGTGCTTGGTCTGCAAGCTGCAGCTGATACAGCATCTGCCAGTCATACACTGTTCATAATGCACATCTGTTCATATGCCACATCTGTTGAAGCATCTGTTCTATTGACATGTTTTTTTAAAAAAATATAAAATATAAACATATGTCATAGGACTAGTATCTACCACCTTCTTAATTACAAACATAGCAGATCTCTGAGATTGTCAAGGGACGTTTTGCACATTATGCCTCAAGGACCATCTGGTGATTGATTATGGGCAATTTTTCTGATAGTGGCATGCACACTCCCTGAAATCTGTTAAATGTCTCTGTTACATCCTGTAGATATTGTTAAAGAAGCCCCTTCTTTTCACTTAGATCTTCTCTGGATGAAGTTGGCTTCTCCTTTCCTTCCTCCTTTTTTATGCTCTCTCTCTCTCTCTGTGCAATGGCTGTAAGCAAGACACAAAAGCATGCCCTGACCAATAGTGCTGATAATACTAGAATAAATACATTGAACTGACATGGTTTTGCATACAAATATATGTAAAACCTATGGTTGCCAATAAATAAATACAATACAATTCATTTTATTGCATATTTTATATTTTGTAAAGTACTTTTTAATTTGCATAAGGCGCTTTAAGGAACTTTATACATAACTGCATTAAAATATGGAGTCCTTTGGGCTCTCTGAGCTTGGCTGTTTTTGTTTTTTTGCAAATGTTCCATTATTCAAGTAGATAATGTCATCAGTGCTGATGACCAACAAGCCCAGAGAGCAACAAGGGCTCCACAGATCAATCCTGAGTTGCATATATTCTCTTCTATTGGAAGTATTAAATATATTAAATAATAATTACAACAAAAGCAAAAGGGTAGCTCATATACCGAGCAAAATCGGACCGCCCAATTAGCCCAAGTATTCCAGCTGTTGGGGTCTAAGAGAAGCACCTGGCCTGTGGAATATCTTGTCCACTGGAATGAGGTCTCACCAAACCTCCTGACCTTCCATAAGAGTCTAAAGACCTGACTCTGCCAATTAGCAGAGGGGTGCATCAACAGGGGTGCATCACAGTGGAGATGGTTGACTGATGAACCACACATCTTTCCTCCCTTCCATCCTACTCTGCCCTACCCATTTTTAATTGGGGCTCAGTGTTTTGATCTTCAGAGGGTTTTATTTTTGTCTTTTACCTGTTTAATTTTTAAAGATTGTAAGTCACCCAGAGTTACCCTGTGGTAAGGTAGGCATCCAATGAATTTCACAAATAAATAAATAAAATGGTTAATTAATGCTTCTGACCACTGAGGTCCAATGACAACAATTACTCTAGGAATATTCTCAAACTGTGTGCTGCTTCTAACAAAACACAATCCCTTTTAGGACAGGCGGTCGTCCTCCCGATACATGCAATTTCTATACCCAAGAAGTTCCCTCCACATGAATTGAAAGCTACTTTATTTCCCATCTTCCATATCTTCGTTGCATCTAAACAGAGGTTCAAAACACATCAAGCCTTTCCTAATTAAAATGCTGTGGAATGAGGAGAATGTAATCAGCATATTGATGAAATTCCTGATGAGTGCAAGGCACGTAATAGCACTACAAATCATCCCACAGTAGGACTCTCAGGGCGCACAAAGGCGCTGTCATCCAAGGTTACTTTTTAAGTCTATTTGAATCTATTTCAGCAAGTGGGAACAGGACTACTGTAACAAAAGCCCCAACTTATAAAAAAAAATCCAATGGGATATCATAATCAATGAAATCAAAAGCCCACTGAAAAATCAGTCAGGTTCAACGGTAACACTCCTCAATTCTCTTCCCCGTAGGAGGTTATCTAACAGAAAAATTGTGTCTGATTCAGTCTCAGAACCAGACAATGAAACCAGATTGAAGGTCAAAAAAATTGGTGCCCTCCAAGAATATCTGAAGTTGCCAAGACCCAAACTTCTTAGCCCCCTTCCTGCCAATAAACAAAGTGAATATATGATTGAATGGTACTGTAACTGGTGATAGCTGTTTCAGTAGTAAGTGAACCACTAAGACCAAGCATCACCAGGTCTTCATCCAGCGATATATTCACTGCATCCTAGATTAATGGTTCCTAAAACAGTTCCATTAAATTACCACATTTCCTGGTGTTGAATAATGTCATTGTGTCCCATGACACACACAAACACAAACTCACAGGTCTGAAGTTTTGCACAAGTGGTACTTCCAAATCACAAATAAGAAATTACAAACTGCCTAATTGCCCTCAGAATATGCCCAAATTTTCTGCCCATTTAAGAACCACTGTCCCAATTTAGGAACCAGTCAGTCCTTCTCTTAGCACGTCTAAGCCAAAACAAGTAAGAGTCAACAGAACCTATGGTTGACTAGACAGTATGTATGTCCTCAGGTTCATAAAATGTAAGTCCATTCTTATCATATGCGTCACAAATCAGCTATTAGGGGCATGGCGAAAATACATCCCATCATGGACAGATTACCTCATATGCCTCCTCCACCACCATCATTGTATGTGTCAACACAAGCTCATCTGAAACCTTCTGAAGTTATTAATCTGGTCTCCAGGCCTCCTCGAAACATGTCTCTCTTATGTCAGGCAGTTAAGTTACTCAAAAGGAAGATTAAAATAATTTTAAGTTTATTCTTCCTTTTTAACCCGCTGACCTCCACCCAGCACTGTAAGATCAAACAGGAAAATGTCATCTTTTACCATCCCTATATTACCTATGAATTTTCAGCTCAAATTTAATCTATTCTACTTCAAATATTCTAATTTGCCCATAACTTGAGTTTTCTAACACAGACAACTCTAAGATCAAAATATACAATTTCTAAAATAACAAGCTTGCAATGGATTCTGGCATCTCTTGGGAATGACAACTAACAAATAAATCTACTTGCTACCTAGAAGAAACGGCAATACAAAAATTTTATTTTCATCAGATCAAATTATCTGAGCCTTTGCTTGATGGGTAATATATCTTGGATAATTAAGGGCAATTTCTGTTGCGATGGTAGAACATCTGTTTTCCATTTACAAGATATTTGATTCAGCAATATATCATTTTTTCCTTGAGAGTTTGGAAAATTGTTGCCAATCAGCATAGACATAATATTGGCCAATAGTTGATTACAATCTTGGTGTGACAGCAAGCAGATCACTGAATTCCAAAAAAAATGTTTTAACACTATCAACTAGAAGGACTGCATCCACAAAACCAAATCCCACAATGATATCAATCTCAAGGCTTGCGAGCATGCTATAGACATTGTAGGGCCAACTAAATCCCCTAAGCCAAATATATCTTCTCAAGGCACAGAAAGCATTGGCTCCAGTGTCAAATTGGGCAACTATCCCATTACAAAAAGACTTTCCCAGAAAAACTATACTATTAACATAGCCACGGAACAGTCAGAAGGCCAAGGAAGGCTGAGTAAGTTGGGGAAAAGATACTGGGAGCTCAGCAGAGCTAAAGGAAGTAATTTCCCAAAAGGCAATATGGAATAACTGCCTCCTTGTTTTTTCAAAACCTCATTGTCATTGAAGTCCTACCTCATTATCTCATGGTTGCACCTTAATGACCTCACTGACTTCATTAGGCACATGAGTTGTTACATCCAATGAAAGGCCAGGCTGCTTTTTCTAATCACGGGTGTGTTGTAATTTGCATCAATCTATAAAGAGGGACTGTAACTCCCGCCCTCTTTAGGCCCATCTTTGCCTCCAACATTAAAATATTTATAACTAAATAACATGGTTGACAAGTTGAATCATAAGGGAGCAATCTCATTGTTCTGTATTAACATTCTTGAAGACTCGCATTCTGATTGGTCCACCCAGACCGCAATCCGATTGGTTCGAGGAACGCCTGTGATTGGAGCGCTAAGAATCTACCGCGATTGGCCGAGCCGATCGCGGGAGATTCAAAGCGCTGCCATTGGCCGCCGAACCACCGGCCGGCTGTATAAAGCCAAGCGGCTCACACGCTTTAAACTGTCCTTGTTCAGAGCTGCAATAAAGAGCTGATTGTTCACTTTCGCGTCTCGCCTCTTATGTGACCCGATCCACCGATCCAACACTCATCTTTCACTCTGTTGTTAAGAAATTCTGTAAAAAAAAAAAATCACCTACACCAGAAAAGGAATTTCAAATTTTCAATCCTCACATCTCATTTTTTTCTCATCTGGGCTCTGTTCTAGAAAGGGTTATCCACAGTAATAAACAAAAAAAAAAAAAAACAAGTTGGCAGCCATAATGTTTTTTGCAACCATTTCTGATACCAGATTAAGCTGTTTGCTGGCTAATCTTACTGGCAGATATTGTTTGTTTTTCTGTGCATCTTTCTTATATGCTTTGGTTTGATGGACAACATGATAGAAATTACATTCATCAAAACCAAAATACTGCCAGGCAGTAAGATTGCTCGTTAGGAAATACATGAGTTTTTGAAAGTCTTTCCAATAATGCATAACCTCAAATCTCAGGGGCCCAATCTGTAATGAATCATATGCAATTGATAGGGAATAGGGCTGTCAATTTTTTTTCTATACCTATTTGAGCGAGTGGAATAGATGAATGCTATGCAAACTAGCTCAAAGTTGTGCTCTCTGCTTTGCCAAGAAATCTTCAGTGTGAAGTTATGATACTACAATGTTTAAGAACCCCTAGAATACACAAGTTAAAGGTGAATTATTTAAAGTGATGTATTTATTGTTTATACAATCAAAGTACAGAAGGGACTTTGGAGATCTTCTAATCCAATCCCTTGCTCAAACAGGTAACCCTATACCATTTCAGACAAGTGACTGTCTAGTCTCTTCTTGAAAGCCTCCAATGATGAAACACCCACAACTTCTGAAGACAAGGTGTTCCACTTGTTAATTGTTCTTACAATTAGGAAATTTCTCCTTAGTTCTAGATCGTTTCTCTCCTTGATTAGTTTCCACCCATTGCTTCTTGTCTTACCTTCTGGTGCTCTGGGAAATAAGTTGACTACTTCTTTGTGACAGCTGCTCAGATATTGTAACACTGCTATCATGTCATCCCAGTCCTTCTTTTCTCTATGTTAGCCATACCCAATTCCTGCAACCATTCTTCATATATTTTAGTCTCCAGGCCCCTAATTATCTTTGTTGCTCTTCTCTGCACTCTTTCCAAAGTCTCAACATCTTTTTTATAATGTGATGACCAAAACTGGATGCAGTATTCCAGATGCGATCTTACTAAGCTTTCATAAAGTGGTACTAACACTTCACATGATCTTGAGTCTATCCCACTGTTTATGCCACCAAGGATTCCATTGGCTTTTTTTGGCTCTGTGGCACACTGCTGGCTGATATTTAAGTGATTGGACTCCAAGATCCCTCTCACAATTACTACTGTTGAGCCAGGTTTCACCTTATCTGTACTGGTGCATTTGGTGTTTCTTGCCTAAATATAAAACCTTACTCTTCTCTACATTAAATTGTGTTTTGTTGGATAGGGCCCAACCCTTCTACCAATGATGACATTAGATTGACTTAGGTGCATGGGGGTGTCTACCAGCTGTGCAAGGGAAACCAACCTTGTACAGCAAATTCATGAATAATAAAATAACTTTTTATTATAGGGCGGAGCTGTCAAACTCCCAGTGCATGGGCCGGATGGGTAACATGCTGGCCACGGCAACACCCAGTTTAACAAATGGGAAAAAAGCCCTAATATGTCACATGACACCACTATGATGACATGAGTTTGACACCCGTTATACAGTTGTAACAGAATCTTACAAACCCTTGAAAGGGCCTGTTCACTTCCTGCCTTTATCCTAAAAAGAGTCCTATAGAGGGACCAGTCTGAGATGCTTTCTTGCTTTGGGCTGTGAGTTCTCTTGTCTGATTGTTGTTTAGCTACAGACCTTTCTTCTCTTCTTCATGGTTATTTTCACCACCCATGACGGTGTCACATTAATGTGTATATCATTTTAGTAGTCTATGTCTCATAGTCTTGCTCTAGTTTAGTATTCTATCAATTAGGATTTAATTGAATTTATTGGGAAGGGTGCTTTCATTACTCTGGAAATGAGTCAACCTTACTAAGTTAAATACATGCATTAAATATTTATTGATATGTTATCCTTTTCACTATTTATGTACTTACTTTGGTTGTAAAAGCACCAGTTCTTGAATAATGGTTCAATATCTGATCAATATGGAGAGTGTAGTAATCAACTGCATCCTTTTTAGTAGTCCAATAAAAAGACGTTTCTTCATTTCTTACCAATCTAGACTGGCCCAAAGAAGACTGTGTTATGTTTCCATATGGAAAATATTGTCCACTTCATCCAATACTCTTTGATAACCCATCTCTGAATTGAACAAATTGAAGCAAAACTTTCAGTTCATTTTATAGAAATTCCTGTTTGTGCTGTAACTAAGGAATGAGAAGTTCCATGAGGATCCAAGGCTATAGTTGTTGCACAGAACAATAAAACATGGAAGACTGATGGAAAGAGGCATTCATATTATAAGAAAAACTACATGGAAAGTGGAAAATTTATCTGGATTGAAACCAGGATTAGAGTCAGATTCACTGCAGAGCTTGGCCTTCAAGGGAAAGCATATTGATTCTTAGACTGCCAATATTATTATCCATCCAAGAATGGATAAGATAATTCTTATCTAAGAATAAGTCCAGTTTATTTCTTTGTTAAATTTATAATCCTCTTTTAATCATCAAAGGGTGAATACATTCATAAAAAGTAATCAGTCATTAGTTCCTTTCACATGCATACAGCTGTGCCAAACTTGTGTTCCTATGATGTAGGTGAACTTTTGTGAGTCTTTCAACCTGACCCAGTGAACTCTGAAAAGTAATCACTTCAGATCATACTACAGAGAAAATTCTGTCCATTTACTTGCCAGTATTTCCTCTACATCTGCAGAATAAGGAGTTGCATTTTAGGGCAATCCAGCAGGACATTCTGGTGAGAATATACTACACTCTCAACAACAGGTGGGTCCCTGTTTTTCCCTCCACCCTCGCTGAAAATAAACTTTCATTTTTTTATGTTTATAATATGGCCTACAAAGAGAATACAAAAGTAAATAATAGGAAAATTGGGGGAGGGAACAGGGAAGTGGATAGTGGGTGAAAGCAAGGGGGAACACCCCCCCCCCCAAAAAAAAAGGCATTGACTTTTGACTCCTTTGGTGCAGTCAGGATTGTCAGAATAGAGTAGTGATGGAAATGTCCATTTTTATGTTCCACCAGCTGGGAACAAGGAAGAACTATCAATCAAGAAGATCCTTAGCAGCCAGGACAATAATGTGAGCATTACTAGAAGAACTGGGAAGCAGGAATGGTAGCTTTGTTACTGTTACTGTGTGGAAATGTCTTTTATAAACCTATAGTATATAGTAGATCTGTGAGTCCTGATCAATTGAAGAACACGGGACTACACTAGAGACATATAATTTAGAAGTTCGCCTAAAGACTTCAATTCCTCTTTAAAGATATAATTTTCAGTAAATGATCATTGTTAAGACATAAAAGAGAATGGGATTATATTTAACAGAATATGTGCATGGAACCTCCAATATGGCTGGGGAAACATCCCAGATCAGGATTCTGCCAAAATAAAAAACAGATGACTTGCATGTGCAAATTTAAACACATGATTAATATAAGTGTACTTCTGGCCCATTTATTGGGTGTTTTAGATGATGTGAAAAATTGTTAGTCTACTGGGGCAGAATAAAGAATGTATGCAGCATAATTTCGGCCAAAAAAGATCCCTGTTTTATCTGTGCAGAACTGAATAGAGATAAGGGTAGTGAAACAAATCAAATTTAAGAAATAAAAATTCTGCTTGCATTTTTGTATCTGGTGCAATTGGGTCCATGACATGCAATGGTTTCCTCTTACATGGAAGACCATAGATTAGGACTCAGATATTTATCTTAAAGCTGTGGCTGATTTTACAGAAGTAAACAGTCTTATAATGACCTGGTCCCAAAATATTTAATTCTCATGAAAAACTTTCATACCAATCTTTTATTGTACAATTGCTGTATCTTACGGTATTAACAGAATTATTCACATGCCCTACACAGTAATTTTCCATTGAGAACCCTATTGAATCATCTTCCCCTCTACTTTTTCTCTACTTTTCCACACTGAAAAAATCATTTCAAAGTAAAGGCAGAAAAACTGCCCAACGGCTTTTGTGTGGAAATATGAAGAACTGTTCATTTTTAAAGAGCCCGTAGGGGCTATGTTAAGTGTGATGATGAAATCACTTAAATACGTGTGATTTGCTGACCAACTGAATAAGATTACCATGATGGATTAGACTAGATGGATTAAAATATATGTTGTTTTCCCTCTGCTGTGACATGAGCAGAATATCAGCAGATAGCCAGAATCTGCAAAGACGAAGTCAGGATAGCAAAGGCTCAGAACGAACAAAGACTTGCAACAAAAGTCAAAGATAATAAAAAAAGTTTCTTCCAACATATAAATAGCAAGACAAAAATCAAGGAAACCGTCGGTCCACTAAAGAGAGAAGATGGCAAGGAAGTAATAGGCAACAGAGAGAAAACAGAACTGCTTAACTCATTCTTTGCATCCGTCTTCATAACTGTAAAAGACAGGACAGAAATAAGAGTTAAAAAAAGCAAAAAAAAAAATAGTAAGAGAACACCTGTCTGATCTTGATGAAAACAAATCACTGGGGCCTGATGGATTACATCCCAGAGTTTTAAAGGAGCTGGCAGAGGTCATCTCAGAACCACTGCACCGTATCTTTCAAAAATCCTGGAGCACCAGGGAACTACCAGAGGACTGGAAAAGAGCTGATGTGGTTCCCATCTTCAAAAAAGGGGAAAAAAACAGACCCAGGAAACTATAGACCAATCAGCCTAACATCAATACCGGGGAAGATACTGGAAAAGATAATAAAAAAACAGATCTGCCAACATCTAGAAACAAGTAAAGTAATAACTAGCAGTCAGCATGGATTTGTTAAGAACAGATCATGCCAAACCAATCTTATTTTATTCTTCAACACAGTGACTAAATAGTAGACCAGCAAAATATTATGTGGACATAATATATATAGATTTCAGCAAAGCATTCAACAAAGTAGACCACAACCTACTTCTTAGTAAGCTAGAAAAAAGTGGAATAGATAGCACCACCACTAGAGGGACTCGCAACTGGCTGGCAAACTGTACTCAATGAGTAGTCCTTAATGGGTCTAAGTCTACATGGAGGGAAGTAAGCAGCGGGGTGCCACAAGGTTCTGTCTTAGGCCCAGTACTCTTCAATATCTTCATTAACGACTTAGATGAGGGAATAGAAGGGGAACTTACCAAATTTGCAGATGATACTAAGCTGGCAGGAATAGCTAACACTCAAGAAGATAGGCTCAAGATCCAGATGGATCTTGACAGACTAGAACACTGGGCCGTATCTAACAAAATGAAATTCAATGTAGAGAAAAGTAAAGTCCTACACTTAGGCAAGAAAAACCAAAAGTACACATATAGACTGGGTGAAACCAGGCTCAATAGCAGTAACTGTGAGAGGGATCTTGGAGTCTTAGTGGACAACCAGCTAAATATGAGCCAGCAGTGTGCAGCAGCAGCCAAAAAAGCTAATGCAATCCTAAATTGTATTAACAGAGGGATACAATCAAGATCAAGGAAAGTACTAATACCACTCTATAAAGCCTTAGTAAGACCACACCTAGAGTACTGCATCCAGTTTTATTCACCACATTATAAAAAAGATGTTGAGACTCTAGAAAAAAGTACAGAGAAAAGCAACCAGGATGATTAGGGGACTGGAGGCTAAAACATACAATGAACGGTTGCAGGAACTGGGCTTGGCTCGTCTAGTAAAGAGAAGGATCAGGGGAGACATGATAGCAGTCTTCCAATATTTGAGGGGCTGCCACAGGGAGGAAGGGGTCAAGCTATTTTCTGAAGCGCCTGTAGGCCAGACAAGAAATAATGGATGGAAACTGAACAAGGAGAGATTTAATCTGGAAATAAGGAGAAACTTTGTGACAGTGAGAACAATCAACCAATGGAACAGCTTACCCTCAGAAGTTGTGGGAGCTCCATCACTTGAGACTTTCAAGAAGAGATTGGACTGCCATTTGTCAGAAATGGTGTAGGGTCTCCCGCTTGGGTGGGGGGTTGGACTAGATGACCTACAAGATCCCTTCCAACTCTGATTATATGTTTATCTGAGTTAGTGGAGCTGAGAATTTACTTTCTGTACTGACAAAAATACTAAAACTTACAATAACATGATTATCTCTATAATCTTACCATTATATCATGGATGTCATTTGAATTGTTTAAACTTTCTTCTTCATGCAATACTGTCTTGCTTTCTTAAAAAGAAAATACAAAAAGTTGAATAGGCTGCAGCAAAGCATATTGAAAATACATTATTGTCGTGAATTAAAAATTCTGTAAGATTCAAATAAGGTTAGCCTATAATAGAACCTTGAAGCAGTGGTGGGATTCAAAAAAATTTTCCTACCGGTTCTGTGGGTGTGGCTTGGTGGGTGTGTCAGGGGAAGAATACTGTAAAATCTCCAGTCAGAGGTAATATTTGCTGGTTCTCTGAACTACTCAAAATTTCCACTACCGGTTCTCCAGAACTGGTCAGAACCTGCTGAATACCACTCTGCCTCGAAGCATATGTTAAATGTTTTTAAGTTCTGAAAGCTATATCCCAACTATGAAAAGCCTTACTTCAGTATTATTTCCAACAAATGTTATTAGAAGAATCAAGTCATGAGATAGAATAATCAGAATTTTGTTGCCCCTACCACACCAAGTCTTTTTTTTTAGTGAAAAAAGATTTTTTCAGATTCAGTTTTATATTGTAAACCAATGTCCCTTACAGTAATTACTGTAAAAGGGGAAATGGATATTACATGCTTTAACATTGAGCAGAAGAGAACCAAATTTCCTAGATATTCGTAGCCAAAAAAAGGCAGCAGATGGAGCAAATGTGAATCCAGGTGCTGTACTTAATTGTCTAAATTTTTGCAACCCAGATGTTGCAAAATAGTGGAAATACTCTACTAATTAAGTAGGCTTCATTTAAAGGAAAATATAAAAGGTATTTCCACTATTTTGAATTCTGCTGCTGTGTAAATTGTTGCGTATACTATGGACAGCGAGAGTAACTATGGTAATAGAGATGTGTTAAATCATATACAATCAGACACATCATTAGAAGCTAAAATCAAAAGACTATATCTGATTTACTTTAGCCATGTTATGCATGTGTATTTGTTGAAGAAGGCAATGATACTAGGAATGTTTCGTGGACAAAGAATAAGAGGCAAGCAAAGAATATGCTGGGTTAATAACATCAAATATGATGCAAAGTTAAATGTGCAACAATTGAAAGAAGCTGTGCTTGATAGGATAGCATGGAAAGCACTTGCCTATAAAGTCACCAAGAATCAAGACAGGACTAAATGGTTAAAAACAAACATTTCCACTAACAGCATACAAAGTGCGTTGTCTGTAGGTTAAGTTGATCTTAACCAGCCTTTTATTTTTCCAACAACTGCACTTATTGACAACATGACCGGTACTTCTCCCTCTTCATCAAATTAGAATAATTGTGAGCATTCTGTAACTTCACAGAAGGTAAGTTATCATCAAGGGATACTACTAAATAAGAAACTAGCAATTCTTGACTTCTTAGAGCCAACAGAAGGAAATAGATCTGAAAAGGTACATGGACATAATTTAAATCTCAAATAATTCACATATCTATGACACCTATCTGCATTAAAATTTAGCAACCCCCAAAGTAGAGGAGAAAAACATATTTCACAGAAAATTCAAGCCAACTATTATGCATTTCTAAGCAAATAAAAAGCAAGGAAAAAAAACATAATTAAAAGATCTGTTACCATTTTTAACACCGTTGTCACATTCTGCTTCATTCCCTTCATCTTTATGGTCCGGAATGTCAAATTTAAGAATATGCTTTCTTTCCACCCATCCTCTCTTTCTTAAACAAGAGCGAATTACTGGGTAAGGACCACAGATGGTAAAAATTCTCCTTTCCTGAAATCATAAAGGGGTTTCAGAGCCGATGTTAACATAAAGCAATAGTCAACAAAATGTCTGCAGTGGTGTGTTCTTCATCTCTGTATTTAGCTACTTTTTAAAAAGGTCTCTCTCAAAATAAACTGTGATGCACATAAAAAACTATGAAGCTTTGATTGCAGTATCATGGCTGTCATCTTAACCCCTTTTACCATACTGTGTAGAATCACAGTATTGCTGTCAATGCTTCCAAGCAAATTAATGTTGCTTTCAATTGGCTGAAGGCTCCATTAGACTTGGGTAGCTTATCAAGCTAAATAGTAGGCCGGGAGAAAAATTTAATTTGAGTAAGTTTTCCTCTTTTTTTAATTAAAATTGATTATGTAAAAATGTACATTTAATTAAAATTAAACCTAATAAATATAGTCTCTGTGAGATGGTTAATAATTTACCCCAAGTCACACACACAAAAAACCTTTTGGTAACAACTGTTGGACATCTCTGGATCTGCCTCCAAGGATGTTAGGCCACACATGACTCCAATCTAAATCCCATCAACTTCCAGGTTGGGCACCATCAACAACACCTTGTTATCAGTGTTGCTAGCTCTAGATGTCTGCAAGTATATTGTGCATTTTATGCCATTTTTGTGTGTGAAAATATGAGCAGACATCTATAAAAGATGAACTACATGGCAGCCTCTCAAACAGGCAATAAGATATGAAAACGATGTGCTGATAGGTATCCTCTTCTTTTTCCGAGATGTCAGCACATGAAAAACTATCAGAATGAGGACTCTAAAAAGACTCAACCAAAAAATAGTTCTCAAACAAGGAGCCCCCTTGATTCTGAGACACAAAGCAATCCTCAAAACCAGAGATGGTCTCGTGTGAAGTGGATGAGATCATGGTCCACAAATGAGAAAGTATTAAGGGAAAGTGAGAAAGACAGTGTTGTGGTTCGCAGGCAGCCTGTGCAGACGGTAGCGGAATCAGACAGTGGGGAAGAACAGGGACCAGTCCGGGAGTAGATGAGGAGTCAGGTGAGGGTCCTGCATCCAATGCAGAGATGGGGCCAGGACCATCTGGGAGTGGAGTGCTGACTCCAGAGCCTCCAGAGTCTGGCAGCAGCAAGGCAGAGGAACAGGAGGAGCCTGTTCCCAGTGCGCATGTGCACAGAGCTGCTAGAAGGCCAGAGCAGCCGAGACAAAAGGGGCAACTCAGGAGTAAGGATGGGAAGTGACTGCCCCTCCCATAAGGACAGGCAAAGTAGAAGAAACCTTTGTAGGAAGCAGAGTGGTTTGTTCCGTTTGGATTAATCCTTGAAGCTCTGTGTGGACTTTGTACTCCGGTTGGTTTTTTTATAGTTCATTTGGCACTTTTGTTGTTGGCAGCAATTCAAAGGAGAGAAAGGTGGGTGCTTATCTCGAGGGACTGTTTGGGACTCATTTCAGGCTGGGAATGAACATAATTCCCAGCGCTGAAATAAAACAAGTTATTTTAACTAAGTGTATGCTTAATTACAGCCTCGGACGCCTTGGTCAGAACACATAGCAAGCTGGTTTGGCTGATTGGTAATCATAAAGGTGGAGGGGAACTATAGTACAGGTAACCTTGACTTATGACCACAATTGAGCCCAAAATCTGGCTTCCCTATTGTCAAAAGTTCACACAAAGGGGATCATGTGACCTCAGGACACCGCAAACGTCATAAATATGAGTCAGTTCCCAAGCCTCTGAATTTCGATCACATGACCATGGGGATGTTACAATGGTCATAAGTGCGGAAAATGGTCATAAATCACTTTTTTCAGTGTCGTTGTAACTTTGAATAGTCACTAAATGAACTGTTGTAAGTCAAGGACTACCTGTACTTGAGAATCATCACAGAAAATAAGGTAATTCTATGTGGTGAGTGGGAAGGACTCTGGTTCTTACACCACAAATAGAGAAGAAATCATGCTGTGTTGAAGAAAAGAAAATAATAATAGATACTGTACTATGAATTAACTATAAATAGGAATGGGGACTCTGTGGTCTTCTAAGCTGCTAAAGTGGAGTTCCCAGCAGCCCAAGACTAATGGCCAGTGAGGAATATTTTATAGTTATTATAGTTTTATAGTTATAGTAATATTTTATAGCAGTACCTGAAAGAAGAGTCAGAGATTCCCTCGTCTGAACTACATGCAACTTTCACAGATAATAATCTGGAAACAAACTTGAGTTTTTAAACTGTATTGTGGCAGAGGGCACAATGATACTTTTGTTGACCCCAAACCATTCTGACAGTATACTCCTTTGCTACACACAGAAGAATCTCAGATGGACAAGGAAGAATCCAATTCTGACTTGGAAGTCTACAGCTGAGTTCCTGGCCAAGGAGAGCTAAATCCTCCAACTTATGTATAGGAGAATTGACATACTGACATGATTTCCTAATGGTTATCATTGGATACTTAGGACATTTAGACCTTTTCAAACCTACTTCGGAGGCCATGGCCTCAGCAAAGTATTGAAGGGAGTCACTGAAGAATGAGACCTCAAAGCCAAACTACACGGGATCATCAAGGTACCACCTCACATAATGGCCGTTCACTGGCAGTTTGCAGAAAGCAAACTTGAAGAATTTTGAACAACAGTTGTATCAAACCATCCTACAATAGATGTACAGATATTATTTTTCTCCCATGGTCATCTCTGAGTTAATTAGGTCTTGCAGAATTTTGACATATCTGAAAACTTGAGAAAATGCATGGAAAAATTCCTTTTCGAATCACTTTAAAGTCACTGAAAATTAATATATTGGCATCATCCCAGCTTTTAAAAAACCTTTTAGAAGAATGAAAAATATAGACATTAAACAGAGGGCGAAGAATTTTGCAGCCAACCCTGTTCTCACTTTTATGTCTATTTGTTCAATGCATTTTTTTTTCTTTTTCTTATGTTTGTGGAATATTTTTAAATGGTTTCATTCCAAAAATTAGATAGACATGCTACAATACAAATATTGTTTTCAAAAATATTGCTATTAAATATACCCTGATGGCTTTATCTGCTAAAAATCTTGCAAGCTTGTATTTGTCTATTTTGGGAGGAGGAGGAGGAGCAGGAAATTCTTCCACTGATCTCGGTGTGAGCTCTAAAAATATAAAGAAAAAAAAAACTATGTTGTAGAAATGGTTAAAGAAAAGCAGAACAATGTAGAATTAGCACTGCATTTTAAAAAAATGAGGTTGTTTAGTAATAACCAGGCTAGAAAGCAAGAGACCATGAATTAGCCATGAAAGCCAACTGGATGGCTTTGGCCAGTTACTTTCTCTCAGCACATCTCACCTCGCATGGTTGTTGTTGTAGCAGAAATGGGAGGAGAAATGTATATTAGATATGTTTGCTAATTTGAGTTATTTGTAAAAAATAATAAAGGTATTCCTGCATATTCAATAGATTTCTCTTGATATTAACAAATATTTTATTTCTGAAAACTAGTGATCAATTTCCCTATGAGTCATGAACCTCTGAAGAAGAACAATTGAAATATTTGACCACTGGTGAGGGAACTAACTGGCCAATATTAACTGACAATCCTCTTGGCAATTTGTGCAAGAATATTATATATGTATGCTAGTACTACTTACAGTAAGCTTGGATTAAAGCCTATGCATAGGCTACATACTGGAGGAAAAAAATGAAGATTAATTATGTAAACAAAATAAAGCAGATTATGTACAGATGTGGCCTTTCGTAGCGTCTATAGCTAGTAATTCAGATTAAGTTCAGCACTAAGAGATCCCCGGCCAGACTACTCTTTGGTGGTCACTCCTGACAGTGGACAAACCTGAAAGCAATCATGCCTCAGTGGCAAGCCATCTAAAATTTCCCACAGTGACTTGACAGAGTAACATATTGGGGAATTGTGAGAAATTAAAACAGTGACTTCACAATTCCTGATGCCAGGGGCGCAGTGCATCAACACCGATAATCTTTGCCACAGGCCAGATTTTGTCCAAAGGAAGAAAAGAAAAACAAGTTATCATTGAAGTAGTCCCTCTATTTACACATTTGATGTAGACAAGGTGTGTCCAATGGCAGAGTCCACATGTCTTAAAGTTGCCAAAGATGGACACCCTTTGTCCATACTAAATTTAGCCTAATTTAGCATAATTACCCAAATTCATAGAAATTACCATTTTGACCGTTAGATAAGCTTCCATGAAATGTACAAACTCTGTCATGCTCTTCATCTTCCACATTTTCCAGTGGGATTAGCAAAAAAGTAACTTTTTAAAGATTTTTTATTTTATTCTGCCTTTATTAATTTTATAGGCAGCAAACATACATTCAGTACAGAATGAAGTGCCTATTTCTTTTCTTGGAATGTTGCCATGGGAGATTATTATTACATAATGAGGGACATTCCATCTGAGAAGAGCTGAGAATCAGAAATGGTGTACAGAGCTTCTTTCAGAAAATGAAATGAAAGGAGGCTATTATTCTAAATTAATCTTACATAAATGGGAGGAAATTTTCCCACCTCTTTTCCCATGCGTTCAAGGCCATCAGGCTGACAGTACTGGTAATGGCAATTGGGTTTGGCAACTCCATTGCTGAGTGACATGATTGTTAAGTGAAACATCATGTGACCACACCTGACTTACAACTTCAGTTCCGCTGGGGTCATTAAGTGAGGTGTCATGTCATTGTGACTTGTGACTTATTGGCCGCTTCCCCATTGACTTTGTCGGAAGCCAGTTGTGACACTCACATAACTGCGGGACACTTAACTGTTGTAAATTGCACTGGTTGCCGAGTGCCCAAATCATGATCACAAGATCAGGAAGACAGTATGACTGCTGTAATTATGAGGACCAGCTGTGAACTTACTTTTCAGCACTACTGTAAGTTTGAATAGTCACTAAACAGGGCAGTTGTTAATTCAGGGCTACTCGTAATGGGTCGTAGCAAAGGCAGATGATAAAATTTCTTTCAGGGATATTTTATTCTTTGGATACTTGGTTTCTGACCACAGATGGACAAGCCTTCATAGATCATACAAAAAGATAGCAACTTTTAATTTTCAAACTTCCTAATCTAGAGTCAGATTTTTTTGTCTAATGATTCCTACCTCCAGAGAACCTAGAGAAACTAGAACAAGAGGATGCAAAAGCCATGATGTTTCTTCTTCCCCTTATTGGCAACTCTGTGATTTTTAACCTTAGTTTTCCAATTGTACAGACCTCAGGCCTAATCTGAATGTTTTGTCAGAGTGGGAGTTGTGGTTGTGAGGTGCCAGATGGACCCAGTGGCTTCTTTGATCCCTGTGTCCAACCACCTCAGTTACAGATTCCCTTGTGTTGAAATATTTGTTATCCAATCTTTCTTTCTTTCTTTCTTTCTTTCTTTCTTTCTTTCTTTCTTTCT
>NW_020769374.1:3427802-3467414 GCF_900518735.1 Pseudonaja textilis | reverse complement strand
TTTCTTTCTTTCTTTCTTTCTTTCTTTCTTTCTTTCTTTCTTTCTTTTCTTTCTCTTTCTTTCTTTCTTTCTTTCTTTATTTATTTATTTATTTATTTATTTATTTTTAATTATGAGAATACAATACAATACAGCTGTTCTGGCATTACAATTGTTATACATACATAAATATTACTTAACCATTTACAATAATCTTGCTTGACACATTATTTACTATTTATTCTGTTCATTCTAACTACTTATGTTCCAATCTTGCCTTATTCTATGCAATCACTGATAAAATTTATTCCACGCTTCATAGTACTCAGATTCCCCCTTGTTTTTCTACTGTTGAAGTATTTTGACGTAGAAATGAACTAGTATTTTGTAGTGAGACAGGAAAAGAAATCTGATCTATGTTACACCCTCTGAAGTTGGAATCCTATGATGGTTGGGATCATTGGAACTCAGTCCAAAGCTCTAATCCTTCACTCTGGAGTATTCAACCTTTTAGGGTGGGTGGACACATTTGGAACGCTGGTAAGAAGCTAGGCGCATTCTCAAAAAGGATTATGAGGGGAGGTAACTTATAACTGCCATGGGGACAGAGCCAGTTGGAAAGCATGTATTTAACAGAATGCTACCCCTCCTCCACCCTCTTCCACAGGACATTTTCTACTATCCATGCTTTAACTTACAGTATCCTCTTTCTGGATATGGGTATACTTCCAAAATGTGCATTAAGATGCAGCTCGCCATACTTTTTTTTTTTTAAAAAATAAAGTTTTTGCACGATTCAGGATCTATAGTTATTCCTGGAATAAATGAAGATGCTGCTAGAAAGCCTAAATATGGCAGCTTCTCATTCTTTTAATTATTTTTTTTTAAAAAAATACAAAATGGAACCAGAGGCTGACCTGTCAAAATAATGGTACTGCAGCCAATTTGGTATAGCAGTTAAGGCAAGAAATGAGGAAACTCTGGGTTCTAGTCCCATCTTAAGCACAAAGCCAGATGGGGTGGCTTTGGGTCAATCAGTCTTTCTCAGGCCTAGGAAGACAAGAACAGGGGATAGCCTAGCAGACACCAGGAGTCAAACTGACGTGAAGACAAAATACACATAGTGCAACTGAAGGCTCTGTTTTTGCTCCTTTGACCAGATACAATTGCTCCAATTTTATTATACTATATATTCCTGATCAAAATTGATTGTGTATATTAATCAGCTCACATGAAATATTTCACAATATTTTTTAAAAAAATGAATGCTTAATATCCCAGTACTTAGATACTGGACACGTACCCGGGAACATCCCCTGGTGGCAAGAAACTACAGGAAGGCAATTGTTCAAAGCAATATTCAGATTTCTTTCAGTTGAGAGTTCAGATTCTGTTAAACCTGATAGAAAATAAGCAAAACTTGTCAGATGAAGCATGATGAAAAAAAAAACAACTAGAGTTGGAGTGAATTTTTACATATGCAGAATTAAACAAACTAACAGGCAAACCTGCACTAAATGCTCAAATTAGAGACAAACTGGCATCTTGCCTACAGGGCCAAAGGTCTATAAACGTTCAGTACATTATGGTTTGTTGTACAATCAACCAGATGTTTAGACTGGATTTTCCATTGGTAGCCACCTATTGATTCCTTCCCAAGGACATGGAATAGGCAAACGGCATTGTTTGATGGTGTTAAAGGTATTGCCACAGGATGTAAGCTGTTCCAAGTGAGGCTGCCTTTTGCAAATGACTGGTGGTGGTTTTGTCAATGCCGGTGGTGTTCAAGTGGCACTTCAGTTGTTTTGGGATTGCATCAAAGGCATCTATTATTATTAGTAATATCTTTGCTTTCTTTTGCCACAGCCATTCTATTTCTGCTAGCAGGTCTTTGTATTCTGTGATTTTTTTCAGGTCTTTCTCTTCCATTCTGTTATCTCTAGGTATTGCCACATCTACTATCCAGACGTTTTTGTCCTTCATATGGACAATTGTTAAGTCTGGGGTGTTATGTGGCAGGTGTCTGTCTGTTTGGATTCCAAAGTCTCAGAGCATTTGGAGAACTAAATAATAGAAGCTCATCCTAGGAAGATCCAAGCTGAGACTAAGGTGAAATTTCCTGACAGTGAGAACAATTAGTCAATGGAACAGCTTGTTTCCCAGAGTTTTGGGTGCGCCATCACTGGTGGGTTTTAAGATTGGACAACTATTTGTACAGGATAGAATAAGGACTCCTGCCCTGGCCAGAGGGCTAGACTAGAAGACCTCCAAGGTCCCTCCCAGCCCTATGATTCTATGATACTGTATACTACAAAATTAAGGATGATACTCTATACTACATAATTAAAGATTCTGATAAACTTAAAGTAGAAAGTAGGTTGGCGTTTAATTTCACTTAGGAGTTTGTCTTCAACTGTATTTAACTTGATTATGTGCCATCAAGATTGTATGAACTCTTACTCACCATAGCCAGGTGGATCTGTTCCCAACCTAGTACTTCAGGTCTTCCAACAATGTACGTATTGCTGTTATAATTGAGTCCATCCACAGTGATGCTCATCACCCCCTTGTTTCCTGCTATTTTTTCTTGGATTAGAGGACATCCAAGGTTTCTCTCTGCCTAATAGTCTTTGATTCCCAGCATTATAGACTTCTCTAGCTCTTCACATAGTGTGTCTAAAATATAATACTCTGAATCTGGTTATCTGCGCCTTGAATGAGAACTCTGGGTTGATTTGTTGATTTGATCCATTTGTTTGTTTGCTTGGTTATCAGTTGTTTTTTCTTAGGAGTCTTCTCCAACATCAACGTTTAAAAGTTCATTCTATTCTGATACCCTACTTTCTGCCTTGTTCTTCGAAGTCCATTAACCAAGTTTAACTCTGGGTATAGCTTAAAGCAGTTGAACTCATGGTTATTAAAATACCAATAGTAAAAGGAGTCAGAAATAGGATCCATGGGATTCATTGATTCCTGATTAATCTTACTGAAGCAGTGCAACAAAAGTATTTCACCACAGCAGGTGAGTAATAAATATATTAATTAGGATTCTTTCTTATTGGTTGGTTCTCTTGCTACAAAAAACATGCCATTTAGAGAATGATTAAGGTATCAGGCTAGAAACCCAGACAACATGCATTTAGGTCCTGCCTTCGGCAAAAAACCAGCAGGGATCTTTGGGCAAGTTACTCAGACCTAGGACTTCTAAAATCTTGCCAACAAACCTGCCAGGAAGTGTCCAGACAGTCACCAGAAACCATAACTGACTTGAAGGCATGATCAAAAATTTGTTGAACTGCTTAGTGATATGGAAATACAATCTTATGTATACATCAGAATATTCTGACAAAAGAGCATTCAATATCTTAATGCTTTGCCAACCGTATTTTTGAAGAATGGAAATGAGGGATACAAGTATCTCCCAATCCCCTTAGAGGAATTTTAATTTTTTCATCTCCTCTTGCAATCAATGGGATGATTTTATTTAGATTGGAGAAACAGCTAACCTATTTTTTCCACTGACCAAATTCCTTCATTTCCTGCTATCTAACACTCAATACAATATTTTTCTGATCTTGGGAAGTTTTACCTGCACTAAATGACACAGACATGGAGACAGATCAGTTATTTCTCACCGAAGTTAAAACCAGATTTCTGACTTTGAGTGTGGAATTGAAGGGGATGATCTTTTAAGGATCATGTCCAGTCATCTCCATGTTGCTTTTAATGTTCCCTTTCCCACAACCCCAGTAAAAAACAAACAAACCCAATACTGTAATTTGTAAACACTAACTATTTTCTCCTTCGTGTTTTGTTTCTTCGCTTTTAGATTTTCTTTCTACATGAAGCCGGTTCATCCTGTCATTGTTGCTTCACTCTTTTGTCACAGTCCTGCCAATGGAGAAATATTACAACCTTAATTCTACAGTATATTTCTACCAAAAGGTATAAGCAGCAGTTATTCAAGAAAATGAAATATAAAAATATTTCTTTTTTAAGTATGGCTAAATTTTTCCTTAGCTTTCCTGTCAACTACCAAATGTATGGTTTTAACTGTGACACTCTAAACATATGGTTTTCATCAAATATACTTTACTTGTAGTCCTTAAACAGGTCTGTCATGGTTGTCAGAGGCAAACTTTTCTAGTTTACTTCCAGACAAAATGTACCATCAATACATATTATCACTGGAAACAAATGGAAATTCTGTTTAGGCTTACCCACACTATTTATGTGAATTGAATAAAAAAAACCAAAGTGTAATTTGTTATTCGGGAACACCTGAGCTCCTAAATCATTTTTTACAAGGTTCTGATGCATATACTAGGAATATGTAGTCAACCACCTGCCAGGTTTCCAAGTGACAAAATCCATTTAAAAAGAAAAGAACAAAGTCCCTCTTCCAAGACCATTTCTTTTATTTAGGAAAGCATCGAATTGGCAAAGTCCATGGTAATTCCAGATTTGACACAGCCCAGAATTACCCCCAATATTAAAAGTTAGAAACAACCCCCCAAAGTCACATTCTCCAATAGAAGTAATTCAATGTTACTTGATGTCATAAATTTCCACCTCTAGGGGCCTAAGCACGGACAGCTCATTTTCCCACGGGAAGAAAAATTACCTAGCCAAAACAACTCTATCTCCACTCCTCCCCCCACTTAGGAATGTGGCAAGCCCAAAACTCTTCCCCACATGACTGCCACAGAGAAAGAAAAAGAATATATCCTAAGCCTAACTAAAATGGTTACACATATGTCAATTTCCGGCTTGACACCACCCTCCTTTTCCATTTCATCATCTTCCTTTGATTATCAGGTACTTACTCTGCTTTCAAAAGGGCCACTAGATTGGCATTCTGGCTACTCGCTTTCAGTTTTGTCTTACCCTCCTGGAAACAGCAGAACTCCTCTACTTGATGACACTTGAGATTTCTCCTTTAACCCTCCCCTTACAAAGTGTTGCATTGCTCCTTACCTAACTACCATTGTGACCTTTGTAGGCAGGCAACCTTGTGCATTGTGGGTAGGGGAATTGTACATCAAGCAAACATATTTGTGAAGGGGGTAAAACTCTGGATTGTGCTATTTATTTTAGCTACTAAGATCAGTTTTGGTGGCAATCAAGGCATTTAGCTAGACAGTTTTGTATTAAGAACCCTGACCAAAGAAGAGCAATTACATAAGGATACCAAAGTATGAATCAGCTCAACTTCGAACACATGTTGCTTACTGTCCACATTGCACACATCTAAACATTTTTCATCGTATCATCAGCCTTGGCTTGACTCCTTTGTAAGTCCATAGCAATACTCTGAGATTGTTTTTGAAACACTGCAAGTATCAAATGTGACACATTAGATAATTTTTTTTATCAATGTCCTGTTAAGGAACTGTGGTCTTGTTACAGAAGCTTTCAAGTTGCAGTTATCATTGTAACTGGAGTTGTATTATTTATGTTAATTATTAAACTTGTCTTCTGCAGCAGAATTTCGAAGAAACCTTCATTCTGCTTTTAAAGTTTTAATTCAGCATTAGAGATGAATTCATTAGCACGGAGAAATATTTTTGGAATATTTGATACAAAAAGAGTAAAATGTCTACACTTGGTTCTTTCATTTCCTGTAAGAGATTTATGATAGAACATAAAATAAAAAAGATAAGGTAAACCAGAACATGTTTTGATTTAGTTTATTGTTTTGTTAGTATACATTCGGGTTTTCATTATCAAATTCATGCACAGTACTAAATATTGCTTTAAGTCTAAGAGGTCTATGACCATATTTAAGATATCCTCGTCTAAGTTTACTCATGATTGATAAACATCAAAATTTTAAATATTTTGATTTACACTTTGCACAGTATATATTATTCAATCATATTCTTCTGAGCTCCACACCAAATCTGATATTACAGATGGTTTTGGCTTTTTTTTTTCTTTTGAACATATACAGTACATAAAACCTCGCAGCAAGCTGCAATGTGAACACTTGAACCCATTGTTACTACTACTTTTGCTACTGTTTAGAAAAATCAGATAGACACAGCATCTTCTGTAATTTTTAATGATTACAAAATAAAAAGTCCATCAGGCACCATTACTGTTTTTGCATAATATAATTAACTGAAATTCTATACTTTCCAGTTCATTTCTGTGCACAGTTTAGAGTTCTCATTATTGTCAGAAAGATCTTCAGTGATTTGAAAGTAGAATATAAAGAAGGGCCACCTTTGCCAATTGACACTTCTTATCTTCTAAGGTCTTATCTCACATTACTTAGCACTGGAGTATGGATGACTGAGACCCAGGAATTTATCTTTTTCAAAAGTGACTTCTAAGCCATGAAAGAAACTAGAGCGTAAATTTGGTTGACACATTCCTTTATCTCTTTCTTGGACATAATCCATTTTTTAAAGTTCTTGAACTCTTTCCTATTCAATTGCTGTTCAATTATAATTTAATGACACTAATGTCATATTCTCTTCTTCTGATGTACATGATTATTTTTAAGCATTTTTAAAGCTCCCATCATAAGAATCTAAAACTTAAGAGTCAAAGTGAAATGATTTTATTAAAATATTTCTTTACAGAGTTACTTTAAATAAATTACTATAATACACTGTCCAAACCACTCAGGAGGGTCAGATATTTTCCAGCTATCAACATTAGCTTTTTTTGCCACATTTGTAACAACCACCTACCATACTTTTGTGCCATTTACTGAACTACTGTAAAACCATCATATCAAAAATAGGATTTGGTACAGAAATGGATAATTAAGGTTAAAAACTCTGAACACTGAAGCTGTTTTAGTTTTAAGCGCCTCATAAAATTGTGTAATACAAAATGAACAGGCTGGGAAAGAAGAAACTACTTACTACTTTAGAAACTATAAAAAGGAAATGGCTCATCTAAAAATCTGGCTACATCTCCACAGTCCCAATTCCCATTGACAATTGTGGCTGCAATTTTTAAATCAAGGTTGTTGGCTAAAGTAGAATCAAGTCATATTTCAAAATTGTCACTGTTTTAAAAAAATCCTGGTTTCTTTTAGCTGATTCTGCCTTACATTCTTCAGCATTTATCCAAATAGTAGATTGAACCCAAAAGTAAATCAAAAACATAGATCTTCTTTTACTCATCACACTAAGCTGCAATCAATAACCACATGACTTCTGGATTTCTGCCCTAATCCAACATGATTATTCATTTTCTTTTTAATATAGATCACGCTATGTCAAAACCACACTATGGTTCTTATAATCTATGAATGCAGGATTATGTATTCCTGTGATCAGACCTGCAAGTGACATCAGAAATTGTGACACCTCTGTGATTTTACTTAAAGCAACATCAATCCAATACTAGAACCGACTTGTAATAAAGATTTTTATTTTATCCAAAAGTAAAAACAAGTTCAACTTGAAAAAAAAATAATCAGCAAAAGATTAAGGATAAACTGTATTTGTTACAAACTTGCATAAATTTTATATCAACCAAATACCAGCAATTCTATTAGTTTCTTGCAATAACAAAACTAATTCATAGTTACTTGCATTAACTGTACATGTGGTCAAAATATTTAATTAACAATGGTACTGTTTAAAATCTGAGTTTGTAAATAAAGTCCTGAAACTAATATGAGCTAAATCTAATACATGTACTATTAGAATAAATGTACTATTAGAGCAATCTATTTCTTTTATTGTTTATTGATAATATTTTGATGCAAGAATTATTTTCAAGCCCTTCTGGACAATGGAGTTGCTATGAAATTAATTGTTTTGCATCTAATACCACAGCTCTTGTAAACAAAGATTAATTAGCCCTAAAATCTCCCTGGTTCAGTTTCTCAAGTGCAAATTACTGAGCCATCTGCACTACAACAGCTTTCCAAGCTTTCTCTTTATCGAAATCCTTCATGCTGTTATTGGAGACCTAAAACAAAAAAAGGATGTCAAGGAATGGAATGCAGAACAAAATGCAAAAGAATCTGTAATAATAATGCATCATGATTTGATGAATTAGATAAATTGATTACATATTTCTATGATTATAAATACAATATTTCCCTAATTCATCTGCTTCATTAGGGCTGCAGGAGAATTTTAATTTTTCTACTATTTTCCTTCTACTGGCTCTAATTTTGAAGTACAAATGTCAGCTTTCCTCCTGAGGCAAACTGAAGTAAATTTCAGGATGCCAACTCAATTTACAAAATAGCATTTAAGGAGTATTTTAAAATATTTTGCTTTGTACTGCTTCAAGCCTTCTGGTACATGAAAAAGATACAGAAGAAATCTAAGCGTCTGACTTACATTGTTTGATTCATAAATACATGTGGCAATAGGTGCACAGATATATTTCTTTAACTATGATATATGTAGTGCCATTAGATACAATTATATGTAACATTTCAGGTATTCTTATAATCCATAAAAATCCATATATACCAATAAAATGGCCACAACATTTAGTGCATATGATATTTGCAAAAAATGAATTAAGCAAGAAAAAATATTTCAGAATCAAGTGATTTAAAATTGGACAATATCAGAAAAACAAAGTATATTGGGAAGTATAGTAGGGATCTTAACCTCTTTTGTGCCATGGACCACTTTATGAGTCTGGTGGAACCTGTGAATCCCTTCTCAGAAGACAGAATTTAAATGCATACAATAATTATGAAAATAATGTTTATGGGCCCTCTAAAATCAACCCATGGACCTCCAAGGGATTTATTGACTTAAGGGTACGAACTCCTGAAACAGACCAACAACAATATCAAGGGATGAATATCAAGTTCATAACTATATACTGCGGGTGGGGTGGGGTGTGGGTGCTGCCTTAAGTAAACTAAAATTTGGGATTGAACTATGAAACACATGACGTTGATTTTACTTCTGCTAGGTATAGACACATGCATGTAAAAAGAATTGTAGATGTAAAATATTATGCATATTTTAATGAATAATTATGATAAGTTCTACGTGGATACCAACATTCAACCATTTGGGGAACAATAAGATTTAAATTATTAACAATGTTCTGTTATGAAATTTAATCTGTAAAGATTGCTCACCTCTGTTGTTTCGTATTCTTGTTTATTTGTGAGTGGTACTGCCCATAAAGCATCATGCATTTTCATTTTTGCTTTAAAATTTACACAGAGTATGACTGTCCCGGTTGTCAGAAAAGCTTGAACTAATAGCATCAGCATTAGAAGCAAGAGTAGCACATCATAAGACTGCTAAAAGTAACAGATATACAGAACAAGTTTTAATTATCTTAAGCATTATGTACTTTTCTTTCTCAAAATCATATGTTTGATAGAGGCACTTTGGTTGATTGATTAGTGCCTTTGAGATTCTTGGTGACTATCTGGACTAGTCCTTGCAGTTTTTTAATTATATTTTTGAAAGTGGTTTTTCCTTGTCTGCTTCTTAAGATTGAGAGAGAGTAACAGGCCAAAGGTCCCCCAGCTGGCTTTGTGCTTAAGGCAGTTCTAAAATGTACAGTCTCCAAGTTTTTAGCCTGAAACTTTAATGACTACATCAAACTGGCTCTATAGGGGAGTTCTAGGCTCTAACAGTTCTATACAAGGCAACTGAGATTCCAAGATCATGCATTCATTTTTCAAGTTGCACAAATAAGAATGTTCATGTTTCTGAAGGCTAGTTTGATATATTTTGTTATTGTTTCTTAGCAACAGTTTTATTAAGATGAAACACACTCAATATTTATATACTATAAACACACACACACGCATATACATATAAAAGCTGTTGAGTTGTTACATGTTAAATTGAACATTTAGATTGTCCTTTAGTTTGTCTTTGTAAACAAAAGAAGAGTTTATTTCCTGTAGAAAATAAAAGTAGTGGCTTATCTTTATTTGCTTACAGAATTCTAAATTCTGCAACACAGTACATTTAATCCAAGAAAGACAGCTAAGAGTCAATTTGTTCTTTTTAACAGGGTCATTAAAACCCATATAGATGAGCTTGGGTGCAGGCAACACCCTCCCCTCTTTCTTTACCTGAACACAAATGTAGGTTTCATATAGTAACATATTTTAAAATTATGAATACATTTTCCTCATTTGTTTCTAATGTCTAAAACATTTACATTGGACATCTGTGATTAGAAATACTAGCACATTACCACAGCTGGCAAGAAGAAACTTGTGAGCGATTGAAATTCTTTCCTGAAATGAATGTCTTTGGCAATATGCAAATATGCGAGCAAATATTTTCCCTGTTGATACGTAAATTGATCTCAATCAACTGATAAATATCTCTAAAATGTTACAAAAACAAAAAAATTGCACGTTCACTAGTCTTGACTGGGTCTCCATCAGTTTCTCTAAAATTCTGTATTAATTGGTAAGCCTGCAGCCAACTATTTTCTAGTTAATATAAATAAGTTTTCAACTTTCATTTTTGATGTTTCTGTCCCTTTAGCTTCTAGCTCAGTTTCTAACTGTAATCTCCAAAATCCTTGTAATATACCATGTTCTGTGAATTGCTACTTCTGTTCCAAAATGCTCTAAAATTACATTTGTTTTCATAAATATAGAACTTATTTCATTAGAAATCTGAATATTATGACTTATACATAATATTCAGGGATTTATTATGCATTAATAACTAAAAAAAAACATACTTGAATTGTTGGTGGATAGTTTTTGATCATGTCCACAATGCGCATTACACTGAAAGACAAGTATCCTGAAGCTGTGAATAACAAGGGTGATGTAACACTGCTTATGGCAATAAGAACTTCCACCTAAATTAAAGATAAAATTGTGAAATATACAGTTGCAAAGAATGTGTGCCTTCTTATATGTCATCAGAGGTGTTATACTATGATTTTTATTTACACAAATATTTTAATTAAGTATATTAATACAAAAATGATAAATGAATATTAAAAATCAACGGATGAATATTTCAGAGATTATATTAAAATGTATATTCAAACCTATTAAATATCGAAACAAAAATTGGCATAAAACAGAAGTTAGGACTTAGTAGTAAGCTCATCTGACATTCTGACAGCAATCATTCAGTGAATGACAAGGAAGTACAATAATATACATTATGACTGGACTAGAACTTCACTTAGCTTGCAAGTCTGTACACATCTGGGCATGCAATGAATGCTGTTTTGCATATGCTATTAAATTATTTAAAGTTTTCCTGTTGTTAATATGTCGATGATGTCAGGGAAAAGGGGGGGGGGATAAAACAAGTCAAATTGGCATTCAGGGCAGCCCAATCAAAATCCCATTTCTTATGTACGTGCATCTACATTGCATAAATATTCAAAAGAGCAGGGCTTCAATGAGGCTGTTGCAATTGTTATTTTGATTTTTTTTTTTACAATTTCCTGTTAGCCTTTATGATAATATAAATTATAGAAGAGATGCATAACTAATAATATAACAATGAAGCCATACAAAAGAACAGATTGAAAATAAAAATAATGAAGTCTGAGGCTGTACATTGAATAAGAAACAACTGAAGCAAGTATTAAGATTTTAAATAGTTACAAGAAATGGAGACTGAAATATTTGAAGATGAAAATATTAAGCCATCTTGTCCCACTAATCATATTTGTACAAACACATTGTTTAATTATATAAAATCCTGCTCAGCCATTTTTTTCCAGCAATTCTTGTGAGATCACTTTCCATATGGCCCCAATAATGGATCATTTAGTTATCTTCAGAAATTTTATGAAATAAATTTAAAAGGTAACTTTTTGCTCAATGAAAAGGAAGATCTCAAACAGTACAGCAACACCTTTATTGGATCAATATGCATCTTGTGATATATCTCCCAAATAAAAGTGTTTCCCGGTTGGGCATTGTATGAAAACAGAAAATACATTTGAGATAAAAACCACAAAACTAATACAGTTTTTTGTTTAAAGGATTTAGAAGCTGTCATCTGTTACCATTTAATTATTTTAACAATGTACTCACCAAACATTTGCTTGGATATTCAGCAGCAACATGACTTGTAATAGCACTGGGAAAACACTGACAAAAAAAATAAACATGAATAAATGCAGAGTATAAAAACCCTTGACAGCTATATTTCAAGAGAATGGCAGATCCTTTTGTGATGTACATCCATAACTTTGATTTTTGTACCCAAACATCTCAGGGAAGAAAAGATCATGCCTAGTTGAAAGATTTCTACTCCTGACCTGGGATGAACTAAGAACGAATCTTTATTATATATGAAGACTGAAGCCACTTTCAACAATAGATTGACCTCTATGCAAATGAAGCATCATCCATTCTTAAAATCTTAAGTTTCAACTGACCACAGATAGTTTTCAACTTATGACCATCTTTTGATGCTTTTGAATTCCCATGGCCTTGGAATAGATGACTGCATCACCACCGCGATCATCTGATTGCAACCAGGGCATTTGATAACTTGTTCAAACGTACAGCCAGTTATCAAGTACCCCATGATCATGTGATCATATTTGAAGTCTTCTCTACGGACTTTTTCCCCAGGAAGTCAATAGGGAAGACTGCAGAGAATATTGCAACCGGCTGCCATTTGCCAAGAGGACTCCCTCTCATCTCTGGAGACTGGCTAATAGAACTGCCTACTAAGGGGAGCCAAATTCCTTTGACAGGATACAGAAACAACCTCCATTTGTCCATCCTGCCAGGTGAGTTCCCTTCTGCATATACAGGAGAGCTCAACTCCTTTGGTGAGGTACAAAACTCAAATATTAAAGTTCTGCACTACATTCCTGCATTCCACCAAAGGAGTTCCATGCATGCATGCAGGAAAGGAAGTTGAACTTTTGGGGCAGGCATCTCTTTCAGTCAGCCCCCAGAGACAGAGGGAACCAAAATCCAAGCATGGCAAGGCAGTAAGGTAAAGAATGTGGATTGCCTCAGGCAGGTAGGATAGGGTGGTGGTGGTGGTGGTGGTAGAAGGCCCAGTGCGGGCCACACGTTTGTGTGTTTGCTCAAAGGCTGAAAAGCCTGCCTGAATTTTGGAGTGGAAGATTTTCAGTTCCTGAGCCAACTTCCCAGGGTCTCCCTCACCGCCCGAAGCACCCCACGCTGCTTACCTGGGACAAGAGTTTCAAGTAAATTGAAAATAGATAGAAACTACCTACAAAAGGTAAGGATCCCTTTTGATTGGGATACTGAGATACACTGGGATACTCCAATTATATTTGTAAAGACAAATTATTGGAAAATATTAAAGGTAGTTTATAGATAGTATAAAAGAATATGATAGTAACTGTTTGTAGTTAATAATAGCTTGCAATGAAAATAAACTATATTCAATTGAGTGCTACTTACAGCAACTAAGATCCAAAAAAAAGTGACCGAAAGGTACGGGCCAGAAATTAGCACATCCATATTCAAGGCAATTATTCCTCCAAATACTGCAGAAATTCCAACAATTACTTCTACTACCTTAAAAAAAAAATATGATAGGAAATTGATTATAATAACAACGTCCTAGAAGTTTCCTTGAGAAAGATAATATAATTTCCTTACCGAATAGGATTTTAGGATCCGTACTGGGAAATTGATATTATTCAATGTGCTAGTAGTATCATAAATAACTGTCTAAAAGGGAAAAGATGATCAAAATAAGAAAGCAACAATATCAAACATTAACAATCAATCTACTGAAGCTATTGACAGAATTATAATGTTAAGGTTTTATCATATAATATGCATATATTGAAAAAAGAGGATTATGTTTAAAATCATGGCATTGTACATATTCATGTTTTGTGGTAAATAGGAACACGATCCATTCTTCATCTTCATCATCAATACATAAATAAAAATTGCACATATAGTCTCCAGAAGGCTTTGAGGAATGTTCAAATCAGAACTGTATGTTTTTTATGAAAAATGTTTTTAGTCTGTATGTTTATGTTTTTAGTCATTTCTTTAAGATTAGATGTCTATTCAGAGTCTGAAATCACAGTCTTGAAAAAAAATATGTGGGACAAAATTAAGACACAAAACTGGATATTCAGAAATGAACCTAATAAACTGTTGCAGTAGATTGTTCAAAAAAAAAACTGTTTCACAAAACCTAGAGGAACACTATGGAATTGGCTTTTATAACTTTATGTTGCCCTCCCCCCTCTCATCTGACAGCAACTATCCCAAATCATTGCGCAGCAGAAGCTGTTTCATAGCTACCTTATATTTCTCAATTGGCAGCCATTCCAGAAAGCTGAACTATTCTTTTCTGCTGAACAGAGATTAAAGAAGATTTTTGTTTTCAAAAGATGTCTGACCTTCTTTCCTTGCCCTCTCCTTTCTCTTCCTCTACCTGTTTTAAAATTGTAAATCTCAAGTAGCTATTGTTATAATAAAGATTGCTATACGACACCTTAAGAGCTCATTTGGCTAAACAGTAAAGGAAGAATGTTTTAATGCGAACATATACTTTAAGTATTGCAAGCCATTGTATGTAACATTCATAAACATGTTAGCCGATTTGGTTAAAAAATGCATACTGATACATTTTGTAAAAGATTTCTCAATGCTTTGGGCTGAAGTTTTTTATTTTTTCCCTTGCAGAATAAGTGTCCTGCCTCACGTAAGGCACCTCTGGATTCACTCTTGATTGGTTAAGTAGAAGATATTATTAAAAAATGTGACTTTATTCTAATGCATAATTATGAGCAAAATAAAGATCATTTATAATATTTTCAGAATGCACTGACATTAAGTTATATATCTATACATGTTGGCATAACTACAGATGTTTCATGTGAGGTTTGAAATGCACAAACAAATGCATATACAACAAAATGATTAAGATTGGATGTTTCTTGTAAAATTGCAATATGGTTGTGGACTTAACATTTAAGAAAAATGCATTATTTCAAAAGAGAGAAGAAAGCTTCGGATCTTAAGGTCATTCACTTGGTTGTACACAAAAATATAATGCACATATAAAATATAGAAATTAGAGAAAATGAATATCATACATTACTATAAGTTATGTTTTAAAGAAACTGTGACTCAAAGAACAAGTTCCAATAGCATAGACCGAACATTATATTGATTATATATATTTTTAATTAAGAGGGAATATATTCTCCAAATCACTATATACAAATAAACAAATTATTCTTATTTGAAAAAAGGGGTATACAATATATGTGGAAATAAGGCAGAGTTGCCTCAGGCTAGATAGGCAGCATGCAAAATACATACATACATACATACATACATGGTAAAAGTCAGCCTTACTCTTTTCTTTCTGCAGCATTCCTCATTAGATCTAGCAGATATTATTACAGTAGTTGCCATGAAAACCTCAAGCAGAATCAGGAGAATCAGGTTGAAATTTATCTGTCAGTAAAATGTTTTAAATAATTTATATTAATGTAAGTGTATTGATAAAATTATTGTTGTATATGTTTTAGCATAATGAAGGAATCTGGCTGTTTTCAAAAGTATTATGCTATTTATCTGTTTATTTTACTTATACATTGCTCCAGCTCCTGACAACTTGGAGCGGCATATATATCCATTTTAATTTAGATTAAAATAATAACAAAATTACAATTTAAAAAATCAGAAGTATATCTACATATGTGAACACCAGTAATATTAATTACATTAGATAAATACCGTATTCCAAAGCTGGGGGCAGGGGGATGAGACATTTCAATATCTCTGTCCCCAAGGAATAGCCAAGTTTTAATGCCTTTCCTAAAAACCAGTTGGATGGCAGAATTTAGATTTCTGGAGTATGTATCAGACAGATACTGTGCTCTCTACCAAAGTCAACTTTTAAAATGGGATAAAATATATATATATATCTTCCTTGAATCTTTATATAGAAAGCAATAAAAGAGCACATGGCTTAAGGATTCCGGGAAGACATCCATCTCCTCAGGGACATAAGCAAAAAGGAGGTGTTAAAAAAGGAGGTCTTTTTTATACCATCCCCAGAGAACTGCAGAGTTCTGTGCATCCAGTGCATCCAACCTGGCCAAAGTGGAAGTCTAAAAAACCTTCAGAATTTGAATTGAAGAGGGGTAAGATGATGGCACGTGGCCATTAGACGAGAATCCATAAACTGTAGGGTTAGATATTGGATTTAAACTAAATACATTATTTTAAATGACTCCAGGCATTTTCAAGCCTAATGAACAGAGACTTTCCAAAGAATGTCCAAAGGACTCAAGTCTGCTTTTGTTAGGCAGGTTGACTTAAAATAGTCTCTTGGAACCAGCAGAGGAGAAAAAGGAGGGTCTTAATAGCAACCCATAATTTGCAAAACTCTCAGCAAAACCTCTAATGAGCTGGACCACACATAATGTTATGGACCATCTTTCTTCACTGGCCCTCAAATACAAATAATAATTTGTAGTAAAACAACCCCAGCCCATTAACCCATCTGCAAGTAAAATAAAAGTTTATACTTGGCAAAGAAATCCGATATTGAGCAGAAAGTCTGGCTTAGAAAATTAGTCATGCTTCAATACAATTGAAATGTATATAAAAAAATGCTTATGAGCATGCTAACTTCAACTAATTTTGATGAAACATACAAGTGGACGCAACAATTATATTTTATCTAGCCTTTATCTAATTATCACAAAATGCACAGCAAATCTTTTGATACGTTTAATTGATTTGTTCAAATGTTCCATATTTGTTGTTTGTAACTCACATTTATTGCTGTAGGCGTTAAGACAAGCTTGCATCCAAACCAAACTAAACATGTTGTTGTAATCGCAAATGTTGAAACAAATAGAAACTGAAAATCAGGTATCTGTAAAAATGGCAAAAATATTACATTTCTTATTTAATTAAAATAATACATAAATAATAGGTTACTCAACCTTCTAAACTTAAAGAACTTACCACATTAGCTTTGTTTCTGGCTATAGCAAAAGCCACTGCTGCTGAGGGAATACACTAGACCAAAAACATTAAGAAAACAACTTAAAAAATAATATATTTTTCATGTTAGTGTGCTACTTAATATGATAGAAAAATCAAGTTCTATTTCAACTACTGAAATCTTGAATCACTCATTTAAGTTGGGTGGGGACAATAATAAAATAAGATACCATCTTTAAAAAGTATGTAAGGTTGTTTTAACAAAAAGTTTTGAATTAAAAATATATAATTTAGATGTTCTTGTAGACTTTTGCACCTTAAAAATAAAGACACCCTCAAGACAAACACCTCTCTTAGAGTAGGGTGTCAAACTCACATTGTCACGGCCGGGACTGTTTTCCCCTTCGCTAAACCAGGCAGGGGCGTGGCCAGCATGTGACGCATCCGGCCCGTGGTCCAGGAGTTTGACAGCCCTGCCCTAGAGGCTACATGGACATAACCTTGGAATGTTGTACTCCAGGATATTTTTCAACATCCGGTCCAGCTTGTGACCTGAGGATTCTCTGGTGGTCTTCCAAAGCAGTCATAAACAGGACTGACTCTGCTTACCCTGACAACTTTAGGAAAGTGCTGCCACCTGCTGAGATTTTATGTATTATGTGGTGATTTAAAGAGACTACTGGTAAACATACACACACATGGGTGTATGTGTGCGCATATGTTAATTATCTGAGCTGCAAGAATCCATGTAATGATAGCAAGAAAATACAAAAAAAAATTATCAATCTTTAACTTCGATGGAAAGTTTGCAGTTCTTATAGGTATTCTATGAAAGGAATATACTGTAGATTGGGCCAGTCATTAATACATGTATAATTCCAACCCAGAGTGAATGGTTCCTGGGCTATAGCAAAAAGTCAAAAACCCTTCTTCTCAGCTCAAAAACAGCTGAAGGTAAAACTTCACTCCCATTAAGTTCTCATCCAACAAAATATACTCAGCAATATCCCACTGTACAACTAGAACAAACACCGGCTCTGCCACCTCTAATTTCTTGTGGAATCAGAGAACATTTTACATGAATTGGGGGAAACAATCTGATTTTTTTTTCTGAAATTGCTAATAATAGCATTTCAATTGCAGGACTTATTTCAATTAAAATGCATATATAAAATAATTCAATTTTTATTGTGGATTACTCTATATCTGCTTGGGTGAAAAATGTATTTACTTGGTAAAAATGCAGTAATTTGATGGTAAATAATTTATTGATGATCAATAGCTAGGAAGCTAAAAAAGATATACATGTACAGGTTGCCATTATAATGTTCAATACAGAGTTTTGGACATACATGTGTAAAGTTTAATGAACATTAAGTAATTAAATTGCAATTCTAATTCACATTTCCATGGAGCCACAGCAATGCTGCAGAATGCTTACTGAACCTGCTGCACAGCGCAAATAATCCATTTCAGATGGAAAAACATTCCCCAAATAAAGGGAAAATCCAGAGGTAACAAGAATACAAGTCTGAAATATAAAAATATGACAAACAATATATTGATTAATATAATCATAGAACTAAGCAACTATGTAAATTTGATAAAAAATCTGGCAGCAATGTAAATGTATTCATATTTCACTGAGAAAGAATACATATGAAGAAATAAACTGAGAATGTCCCAAATATGTTTTTCAAAAGGCAACTGGACTTGGTTTTTTTTCCTTGAAAATGGTTCACTTCTCATCCAAGAACTGCACTCTTCAGTTCTTCAGAACTTCAGTTCTTGAAGAAACTTCTTGGATGAGAAGCAAAATGTTTTAAAGAAAGACAGGAAAAAAACCCAAGAAAGACCAGTTGCCTTTTGAGCAGCATCTTTGGGACAACTATGACCTGGATGATTGAGAATCTCCATAGACATTTACACTGAGAATGTGATACAGATCCACAGTAACAATATTTCCCCTCTCTATATAGCATTTTTAACTATGCTACTCCTGTTAATGTACATATTTCTGTCATTATGTTTCCCTTATCAAATATGAAAATTCAGCAACCGTTTTATTAATTTAGTTAGTTGATTGCAATAACAGTGTGAATACACACACACACACACACACACATGAACACACACAAACATACATACATGCATACATGTTTTCTTGAAGACACATGCAACAACCAGATATGCATAACTTGCCTACATTTCCTGACTCTCCATTGCAAAATATTTTGAAGCCATTCTTGTTCATAAATTACTTAGAGAAAATTTTCAAAAGCCACCACGCTGCTACTGCAATCTTGCAAGTAATATCATTTAGTCTATAACAATAGTGGAATGGAATTTCCAATGCCAAAATCACTGTAACTAAATATGTACATATATAAATATATAATTTATATTAGTAGAATTGTTATGTTATTAAACATTTCTAAGAAATATCAAGTAATGGGGCTGAGGAGATTATTCATGTTCATTCCTACTATATCTACCTGACACAGAGGGTGACCAACCAATAGGCTGTATGAGACCTTCCAACATTCTAGGGCAGCCCACTAGCACTCCAAATTCACTTCATTGACATTTGGAACCTAAATCTCCCAAAATAAGGCTGCAATTTTTCATTCCCTTCCCCCATTGCTTTCCTCTGTTTTCCTTAGCTGTAGTTGTCATCATCAGTAGCATGTTCTGCTCTCCCAAAGTCCAGATGACCCCCCCCCACACACACACTCTGCTTTTGTTTAGAAGAGCCAGGAAGATGCTGGAACAAAGGAGACCCTTCGCTTCATTCTGCTTGCCATCTTTTATTTTTAATTGATTTTAATATAATTTATTTGTTCGATTGTTGTGAGCTGCCCAGAATCATTGACAGCTGAATAGCATACAAGTTTAATTCATCATCATCAATTTAAGTGTGGGAATGAAAGTAGCTATAGAAATTGTTCCCATTCCTATTTTTAAATCTCTACCACCAAAATCTGAAATCATTCACATAAAAAAGAATTTGGGGTTTTTAGAGAAAGTTAAAAATGGGGGGATATTGTTTTCCATTCCCATTTCCGAGATTGGGAGTACTCTTCTTCCGTTCCTATTTCTATCTTTAAAAACAAGCAGAAAAAGGAGTAAGGGGAAAAAAACGTTCTTGTCTCTTCTGAAAATGTCACTGATCACTGAATGCAGCACTCTAGCAGAACAAGAAGCTCAACCCCTCAAAACAATCCCACCCTTACCATCAAACATCATCACGAGATTCACAAATCAACTTACGCTATTATTGAATATACGGAGCAAGAAAGTCTCATCTATATTAAAGAAAACTCTTATCTTTATCTTTTATCTAGAAATAGTGTTCCTTGTTATTGACATGGGTTCTGCTCTAGCCTAATAATCAAACGTAACAAAAACACAAATAAACTTGGGATTTAATAGCATACAGATGCTATTCCCTGCATGCATAAGATATATTATTAAGACTCCAAGAATCCTCCTTGAAACCACACACCCAAACTAATCCATCAGCATAAATCATAAGTATTGTCTATTTTTATTAGTCAGTGAAAGGTGCAGCCATGGGTAGTAGAACTGTGGATAATAAGGGCCACCCATTTTCTTGGTGGGGGAAAACTGTGAGAATGATTAGAACTTGATCAGCCTAATTGCATTTGTGTTGCAATTACATTTTTTTATGTTTATTTTAATGTCTCATCATGGAAATAATTCATAGGCAGCACTGCCTATGCACTCTATATTTCCAAATTGCATTGACATGCTGAAAGCAAACTTTTGCCTATTACTTTCTTTGAAGGTAATGCCACATGAAAGAATACAAAAAGGGTGTAACGAGTGCTAAAAGGAACCCCTGTATTGAGACATACTTTTTTCTTTTTGATGCTTTTTTCCCTTTTAGTCAACAGACAAGGAACTCTCTGCTTTGACTAGGAGCTGCAATCATCCTTTTTGAAAACTGTTTATTTTAAGTGAAGGACTGCACGTAGCCCTAATCTGTGTATAACTGAGTAGATGACAACGTAATAATGTTTGTTTTCCATGTACACGAAAGCAGTAACTAGTTAGACTAAGATAGATCTGAACAATTTATTGTACTTACCCCCATCAGCAATGAATAAATCCATGTTTTATAAAAAAAACAAGGATGATTTTTTTTGGAGAGCTGAAGATTGCTAGGAATATCTGGAACATAACTTCCATTTTGTTTTTTTCCACGTTCCAAAGTTGGCATCCTGTCATAACTAAACTCTTCCCTATAAGATTCTTCCTTTGTCATAATGCTTTAAAGAGATAACAAAATATCCATTTTCATTCATTTTTCAAACTATGCCTTGAGTTGACAGAAATATGTATTTTTTAAAGGTGAAATAAAAATCTAATAATAATAATAATGACAAAGATCCCTGCTTCTTTTCAGTATTTTCAGTTTTATTATGTAATATTACAAACTCTTAACGTACATATTACCTCACACATTTCATTGCATAGAAATGCTCAAGATATTATCCTCTCAGCCCAGATTTATTTCACAGATGGTAAATTTTAGCCCTATTTAAGTGTTAAGATTTAAGTTCCACATCAATTTATTTTGGCCTAAGGAATAAATTATGTAATATTTCTTTTGTTTCTAGTTTTAATTGACTACCCTGATAAAGTACTTAACAGTTTTCCACAATACCTTACAAAATATTACACTGTGAAACTAAAAAGTAGTCTCTAACAGTTGGAATATATCTTATTAATTAGGTTTGAATAAATTTCAATGTATGTGCACAATTTCTTAATAAAGATTAATTTTACCATAAACAGTAACTATTGATTTATATACTGTTTCTTAAGTTTTATTTGGGTATGAAAATCAGAAAGTACTAGAAAAATGGCAAAAGATCTTTACTGAACCTGATATTTCAGTTGTAATTATTGTGTGACAACTTTCTTCTATCTATGCAACTAATCAATGGTACCCAGTTAAATTATTACATAATTTACAGCACAGACTGATTACTATAACTTATCTATGCATATATCAGCCCTTTTAAAAACCATACATACCTTAAACTGAGAAGTTTAATAGTCAACTTTGAACAGTTTGGTGAGAAGAGCTGTCTGGATACTTTGTTGTAGTCTCACTGTGTAATGATTCATGCACCCTTTGAAAAATTTTCTCCTCCACTTTGGCTTTCAACAGGATCTATTCATACAAGAACAAAAGCACAGCAAAAAAAACTCAGGCAAGGGAACATAAAAATGCCAACAGAATGTTAATGAAGAGAACACACTACAAAACTACTACACCATATTTTCACAAAGTTTTTCCATCATAGTTTCAAGAAGAACTTCAAGATTAAGTTCCATGCTGCTGAGAAGCAAAACATATAATATGCAACATAACATATATTAAACAGTATGATTATTTAATCATATTCATGTTATGATACTGAGAAATTATAACTTCAATCATAAAACATTGCTGTAGTTAATGGATTTACTTTGAAAAATACATATAGGATTGTGTTTTTCCTAGGCCATACCTGCAAAATTATTCCATTTTTTACCACAATACAAATAGCATTGTAGAAAAGAGGATCAAAAGAAAAAAGGAGTCAGGGACTTAAACATTGACAGTGATTGTAGGTCAGAAACTCAAACAAGCCCACTTGAGAGTATCATTAATTCCAATGTCCTTTAACTTTTATTAAAAGTAAAGGTTAAAAACAAGGTTTGAAAGTACAAGCAATATTATTATTCAGTATTTTGATTTAGTCATTTACATAAAAACATTATAGGAAATGCACATTTCTATATATTACATGTCTAGTTTTGTAGAGAGAACTTTAGAATAAATATATTCTCGTAGAGTATATTAAAATACTTTTGTTTTATATAATCTCTACCTCTCTACTTGTTAAATACTATTAAGAATGCCAGCTTCTCTTAAGCGACTGGCACACTGTTAACTGGAATGATGACATTTTGTACTGCCTTAACATTCCTTGAAACTAAGAAACAACTCCAGCATACAAGTCTGAAAAGCGATATTTCTGTCTATGCTAATTTTAAGAGAAAAGTAATTTGAGACACTATTTTTCTTGGTAAAATGGAAATAGATGGCACAATTATAATAGTTTTTATTATATTTTTATTTTAATAGCAATTATAATAGCTTTTATCTGTATGCAACTATTCTCAAGTACTGAAATGTACTATCCAACCTATATCAGACTTACATATACGCCCAGGTTATATCAGATCTGGTGCAAAACTCCAAATGGCCATTAGATAGCAGCCCACAAAAAGTAGCTCTAACTCATTTATTGTGTCAACATAGCCATTAAAAAGCCATTTTGCTTCGCCACTGTGCATTAAGAACTGCTCCCAAACACAGGTTCAAACATGGTTAGTACCAGGGTATCTACAGAACGAGGTTTTAAAATACCCTCAAAAGGGTAGCCATGAACAAATCTCTGCTTGTTTTAATCTGTGTCACACAAAAGCAGGCAAAGCTTAGATTCCAGCATCATGGCTACTTTTTTTTACTCACAGACTTGACTCACTCATCCAGGAGTGGCTTTTTCTACTTCAGTATATCTTCGATTCTTTTTTCTTTTGTTCTCCTGGGAAGAAACATGCATTTCCCGAGAAATCTGAACAGTAGCCATTCTCTATTTTCCAGCTGAACCTAAACCTGGAAATGTTGGGTTGTGCTGGGTTTCAGCCAAAACCAAGTCTGGACAATTCCAGAGAGATTCTACACTAGAAGGCTAGCAAGGGTACCTTAATATTTCTGCTATATAATTGTGTGCTGGCTGCCCTTCATTTCTACAGTGCTTTCCTATTCCTTTGCGTGTATGGAAACTGCTGTTGATGCCCTACTATGGCATATCCCACCAGCCAATCTACCTAACCTTAACTCTTGCCTTTCTTTCCTCCCATCAGCCACAACTGATATTTTTGATACTTACAGTTAGCATTTCCACTAACACTCCCTAGGTTTTTCTCATTTTTAGTCTGCCCCTATTAAATCTCTTCACCCCAAAAGTCACATTTCCATTCATATCCTGGGGGGGGAAACGGTCACTTCATTCTACATATAGCCCAAAACATCAGAAATGCATATTTTAGTTTGTGCATAGAATATTCTGCACATTCCCAGACCTGGGCTAGGCTTTGCAGTCAACTTTTCTTTCTTTCTTTCTTTCTTTCTTTTTCTTTCACTTTCCTTTTTTCCTTCCTTTTTCTTCTTATTAAAAGTAGATGGAATAAGGCATTGGGCAAACAACACAAAGTATTCATAACCATGTTGGGGATGCAAGCTTTCTGTTATAACGTGGATTATTTGCTATAATTTTATCATGTTCAGTGCTCTCTTGATCATGATTTAGGGCATAGCAAGGATGGAAACACCTGATCAATTTCATCTGATTTTGCAAAGCTAAATAAGGTCAACTGTGTTTAATACTTGCATGAAAATATCATGCCAAAAACTAGAATAGACAAGCATCCTGGAAAAGGGCGTGGCAAGCCATATTCACATTGTCATCAACAAACCTACATCGTTTCCTTGTGGGGGTTGCGTACCAATGCTTCAATGACAAAGCAAAGCAGCCCTTTTTCCCCCCACTTTTTTGACCCCCACAATCCCTATATGCTCACATCCATGCAATCATGAGTCCTTTTTTGCCTTTTTTGATCAAATGAGGCGGAGTGCAAGATGAAAATGCTATCCTTCCTAATAAGCTACCCAAACGTACCAACACTGCCTTTAAAAAAAAAAATTTTTTTAAATGGCAGACTTTTATATAATATGCAGGTGTGTAAATATAAAAGATGTGTATCTTGTGGAAGACATACCTTATACATATGAAATACATACCGGTCCTATACACCTGAGGGCAGGACAAGAAGCGATGGGTGGAAACTAGTCAAGGAGAGAAGCAACTTTAGAACTAAGGAGAAATTTCCTGACTGTGAGAACAATTTAATCAGTGGAACAACCTGCCTCCAGAAGTTGTGAATACTCCAATACTGGAAGGTTTTAAAAAGATGTTGGATAACAATTTGCCTGAAGTGGCGTAGGGTTTCCTGCCTAGGCAAGGGGGTTGGACTAGAAGACCTCCAAGGTCCCTTCCAACTCTGTGAATCTATTCCATTCATACAACACATTGCTTTCCCGTTAAAGTGAATCGGTCTTCAATTACAAACAGTTAGGAATTATGGAAGATCCCCTGAGGTGGAATCAGCCGACTCCATTTGGAAAACAGGTCTGGCTTCGGGGCGCCGAGCGAGACTCCGAGCTACCTGCCAACCCGCTGAGGACAAAGTTTGTGTGGGGGGGGTTGGAACTCATCATACCCACCTGTTCACGGGACGGGGAAGGGGAGCGGGATCTAAATTAGGAAAAAGGCAAACGAGGAGCCCCTTTTTCTCCCCTCCCGTCTATTCCCCCCCCACGCCCCGCAACTCGTTTACACATCCGTCTCCTCACGAACAGAAAGGCCGCCCTTTTTTTTTTTTTTTAAAAAAACCCCAATCGCGCGCGCGAGCGCGCATGCGTGCCAAGCGGAGAAAAAAAGGGGGCCTGGGAGACACGTGGCGTGGCTCGCCCGCGAGGAGGTGGAGGAGGCCGCCGCCTCGCTGTGAGGGGTTTGAGCGGGTTGTGTCTGGAGGCTTTGTGGCGAAATGTTCCCGCTTTTGGCCAAGGGCTTTTCGTTTTTCTGGCGGAGCGCCGAGCAGGAGGTCGAAGGGGAGTCTCAGTCGGCCCGAGGTAGAAAAACGGAGGTCACTTGGTGGTGCTTTTTTTTTTTTTTTTCCCCTTGAACTAATAATTGCACGGACGGTTAAAAAAAAAAGTGCAACAAGGGAGCGAATTCATATCGCAGTTTTTCCGTGCGAAAACTTAGGAAAAAACAAGAGCTTGATATGACCTCAGGGTGCTTCCCCATTTGCCCATATCTCCATCTCTGTCCTTTTTTTTCTGTAAATTTTATTGGTTTTTAAAAGGCTAACTTGTTAGGCCTACAGGAATCCAGCTTAATTAATTGAATTAATAGATGTGTTGTGGACGCTACTCCCGAAGACTTGGGCGGCTTGGAAAAATCCCTCCCAGCCACAATGAAAACTCATTTATTTTCCAATTTGGTCGTGCAAGGGGTTTTGGGTCTCCCATCCGACGGTTTATATTAATTGGTTGCATTCATAACATTTCAGAGTTCCAGGTGGGATTGGGGTCCCCCAAATGTTATTTCCACAACAACTCTTTAAGGGCTAACTAAAATGATGGCAGCCCAAAGAGTGGATTTGTGGTGGTTGTGAAGCTTAACAGTTCGGTTTTCCCCGGTCAGTCTAATGCAAAACCAAAACCACCTTGGATTGGCTTCTGGTCAAGAGTCTTGGCTCTTGACAAGATGTAATGTTTCTGTTCAGCATAGTGTGAAGGTTAAAGAGTCATTACCCTTTTTCTATATTTATGCCTGATCCCCAAAGTAATAGCTGGCGCAGCATCACATGGTCAAAATTGGGTGCTTGATATGACCTCAGGGTGCTTCCCCATTTGCCCATATCTCCATCTCTCCTTTTTTTGTAAATTTTATTGACTTTTAAAAACAAACATAAACAAACAAAACATAAAACATCTTTTTTGAAAGCAGCATAATCCCGGGTTACATCTCTTCGTAAAGACACAAATTCAAGTTCATGCTCATTTTTATATTCCATTCCATATCTTACTACTGTTCTACATTTTCTATATAGCTTCTCCCCTCTTTTAACTTTCTTAATTTTATTTTATTTATTTCATCTCAATTCAAATCATTGTACTTATATTCTTTGTCTGTCCTGTTTCAAGTGTCTACTATCTTTTCTCATTAAACAAAATTTCTCCTGTAATCACTGATTGGAGTATGACGCCTTTATATCTTTCCCCTAAAATTATAACACTTAATATAATACATAACTTCCATTCGGATTCTGCTTGGTACATTCTACGAACTACACACTCTCCATCTCTGTCCTTTTGACTGTCCTGCCCAGTGGCATGTATCAGTGGCGCTAGGGCTGAAGGCCCTTCAACAGTTTCCATCACCCTCCGCCACCAGTCTACTTCAGCCCTAGTACCACTGATACCACCACAGCCACCAAGGAGCGCTGCCTCAAACCCTATAGCCAGCTAGGGCAGCATAAAACCGTTTAGGCTTCACTGGCCCTACCACACTCAGCTGACCATCACCGGCTTCCTCCCACTGCTGATGAGGCATACTCGGCCTCACCCTAAGCAAGGGAAGCTTGCTGGCTGCAGCAGGCCTTTTTCCCAAAACTGCAAACACCGTTCTGAAAAATGGTGCGTGTCCTCACAGTTTGGAAAACAGCACACTGATTTGGAGCAGGGGTCCCCAACCACCGGACCAGTACCGGTCTGTGGATCATTTTGTACCAGGCCGCAAAGAATGAAAGTTTGGGCGACGCCATCTTGTTTCGGTGGCGCTTGAGAAAGTGCTTCCAGGTGAGCTTGTCGGTCGTCGGTTGGAAAGCAGCGTTTGGGTGCTGAAGGAATCCTCGCGCCTTAGTTTCATTGAAGGTGGGGGCAGCTTCGAACAAAGAGCTGTCCTGATGGCAGTGGAGTCTCGCGTTACTCAGGAGGAGATTAAGAAAGAACCCGAAAAGCCCATCGACCGCGAGAAAGTACAAAGGAGGAGTTGAAGGTGGCGGGGAGAAGCGGGGGACGGCTGGCTGGCTGGTCGCTCGCCTTGCCTTGGTCGTGCGTGCTGATGCCGGTACCGGTCCGTGGATCATTTTGTACCGGGCCGCAAAGAATGAATAATCGTGAATCTGGTCCCTGGTACAAAAAAGGTTGGGGGCCACTGATTTGGAGAACAGTGTGCTGGCTGGTTGTGGCACGGACTTTCAGGTGGCGCTCAGAAGTGACACCAGTGCTGTTGCTGAAGTAGAGGCCTTGCAGCATTGAGGGCCAGCTGAGACTGCTAAAAGCCCCAGGCCTATACTTCAGCACTGCTACTGCCACCATCACCACAACCAAGGAGTGCCACTGGGCAGGACAAAGAGAAGGGGAGCTCAAGAAGACGCAGCCCCCTGCCTTACTGAGACGCAGGCCTCAAAGGGACCAAGTTGTGCTGCCCCTGAGGATGCGACAGAAAATGTTTCCTCGGTCCCACAAGATGGCAATATTTAACGGAGGGAGAGCACATCCACTCTGCTGTAATATATTGAAGGCCAGAAACAACTGGAAACAAGCATTCTCTCATATACTGGCCTTAGACCATGCAGGGCTTCATAGCAATAGCACTTAGACTTCTAAACCACTTCATAGGGATTTACAACCCTCTCTAAGCGGTTTACAGAGTCAGCATATTGCCCCCCCCACAATTTGGGGTCCTCATTTTACCCACCTCGGAAGATGAAAGGCTGAGTCAACCTTGGCTGAGTCAACACTTCATGATATTAATACATTTGTGTAATTGTATGCATGACAAAAGTTGAGGGAATAATTAGGAATAATTAGGAAATAAATAATTAGGAAAAAAAGGGAAATAATAATCTCCCAAAACTTAGATTTTTATTGAGAACTAGTGTTCAATGGGAAGTATAAACTTTTTAAAAGACATATTTGAATACACTAGTTATATTCAGTAGTTCTTATCCTGAGAGGCAGAAGCAAATTTCCTAACATTTGTATCATTGGGCATAACTTTATTAAAAACAAAATTTACTAATAAGGTTATTTTAGGAAAATGTTACTTTCTCAGACTGGCTCTTACTTTCTAAGAAATACATTGGCATTTTAGTTTTTAATATTTTTGGATATAATCTGCTTGTTGCGTAATAGTTGCATAACCTGTCTTATTTGTCTCCTAATGTTTACTAGCTTTTAGTACGTTTATTTCTAAGAAATACAGTTCTCTGAATATTACTGCATCCCACATGTAGGCTGATTTTCTGGAACAAGAAGCTGTGAAAATATTGTTTTTCTCAGAATGATAGTACACGTTCTTGAAATGGGTAGTCTGAATTTAAATCTAAATTAGAGTAGGCAATCTGTCCTCCCCAACAAATGCTTTGAGCTACAGTTCCCACAATTCTTGATAATAGAGTGGGAGTGAAAATCAATCTAAAAGCTTTGAGGGATGTAAGATTGCCTACCCCAAATCAAGAACTTTAATTTTAGAATATTTTAAGGAATATTCCATGACAAACAATTCCCAACAAAGCTGGTTTGTAGCAGTAAGAATAATAGATTTCTGTCACTTTAAAAATTAAATTAAATTGAAATAGTTTAGTTCTGGGGACTAATTGGCCTTGGAAGCCATTCGTGTAGAATAATCTTTGTAGGATATTGCAGGGTTTAAATTTGCAGGGTTTAGACATTACGAGTCATGTTCTAGTATAGTGGAGGAAGTGACTTTAGCAACCAAGTATGTCCTGGAAAAAAGGTAAATGAGAGGAAGAAAGTAGGCTTAAGGAGCTTCCATATTAGTTCCAGAAAAAAATGCATTGAGAGATTTGATTTGATTCATTGAAAACTTTAATTTAAATAACCATTTGATGATCACAGAAGTTCTGCAAATTTTCAGCTACAAAAATGTAGTTGCTAAGATGTTGGATTATACCTTATGAAACCCAACGGAAGCCAAGAAACTCACTGACTGATTTTCTCTGCTCAGCCATCCTTACAATGTTCTTTGGGGAATTGAGTGAGAGTGATTGGCAGGTTGCCTTGAGCCCCTCCAAAAAAGGAGAGATATAAATCTAATAAATGAATAAGAATTAAAGTCATGTGCTTGCAAAATATGTGTCCAGTTAATTCATAGCGTGATTCAAGTAGATCAGATTTCTTAGTAATATATTTGTGATCAAGGCACATGGAATGATTTCCTTTGTGTTACTGTGTTTGATGAATAAATGCAGTACAACACTTTGCATTGCCTTTTTCAGGATATAAGGAGATTGAGAGTCTGTTTTAGTACAGTGGTGGCAAACCTTTTTTGGCTCACGTGCTGATAATTGCGTGCTGCCCCCCGTGCATATGTGCATGATCCCCCTGCAGTGTATCGCGCGTCTGTGCATGCACACGCGATCACCCCCACACCATCTGTACATGCACGCATGGCCCCCCAGCTCGCACTGCACGTCCCTGCACACCCCCGTGCATGTGTGCCAGATACCCAACAATCAGCTGTCAGGCGGTGGGGTGCGCTCATGCGCAGTAGTGCTCTTCCAGGCGAGCTCTTGCGTGCCGGGGAAAATGGTTCTGCGTGCCACTTCCGGCACATGTGCCATAGGTTCCCATCACGGGTTTAGTAGTTAAGACATCAGGCTACAAAATCAGGAAACTGTTAGTTCTAGTCCTGCCTTTGGCACGAAAGCTCTCTGGGTGACTTTGGGACAGTCACTCTTAGTCCAAACTGCTACCACCATTGTTGTGGGGAAAATTGGATGTGGAAGGAGTACAGGTAGTCCTCAACCTAGGACCACAATTGAGCCTAAAATTTATGTTGCTAAGTGAGACATTTGTAAAGTGAGTTTTTCTCATTTTACGACCTTTCTTGTCACAGTTGTTAAGCAAATCTGGCTTCCTGATTGACTTTGCATGTCAAAAGGGGATCACATGACCCCGGGGGACATGGCAACCATCATAAGTACATGCTGATTGTCAAACATCTGAATTTTAATCTCATAATCAAGGAGATACTGCAATGGTTGTAAGCGTGGAAACAGTCATAGTCAGTTTTTTCAGAGCCATTGTAACTTCAAACAGTCAGTAAACGAACTGTTGTATATCAAGGACTACCTGTATCAGACATGTTTACCACCTTAAATTTGGGGGGGGGGGGTGTGTGAAAAAAATCAAAAATAAATAAGTGGGCTAACTAATGAAATTTTAACACTGGCTTAGCAGTCTTTCAATATTTTATATGACAAAGTTCAGATAACAATGATGTTACACAAAAATTGTTCATATAAATTCTTCTGCCTCTTAAGGAAGATCTATCTAAAAAGGTGGAGCTGTATATGCTTCGCTTGTTTGACGTTTCTGAAACTATTGGCCTTTTATCTTCTTGGGTGGTATACCACCTTCTAGGATTCATATTAATTTCTGTATTGTCAGTGTGAACTTTCTAGCTAATTTATAACAGTCTGTCCCAACACGCTTGTACAAGCAGATGTACCTTTGAAGATATCATACAGTCAACTATAATGCATAATAAACTAGAGAATATTTTCAGAAAGTCCATAAAACCCCTGATGCTTGGAAAATAATATATGGAGATTTAGAATATTGTTGACAATTTACATATAAGGTGAGATATACTTGACAGTACAGATTTATTTTTGTTGAACAGTAAGAACCCTGACTACAATTGAATGAAACTGGATAGTTTATTTTTTACCATATTCATTGCTGAGTAAATTCAAGATAGTAAGTTCTTTCAGGCAGGCAAAATAGAATTAATACATTTTGATTTGTTTCAGTTCTGATACCAAATCGTGGAGTAATACTACTACAAGGAATCTTTCATTTTTTATTGTGAAAGTGCAATGTTTTTCAATTCAAATGTTATGAAAAAATCTTACTGAGTATCTTTATTGTTGATAATCATTGCTTAGCAATGCATATATGATGACAGACATTTGGTTCTGTGAACATAAAGGGGAATTTTTTTTTTTAAATGTTGTACCGGTAATACTTTGCCTACTGTTTTCATTTGTAAAACTGCTTTGCAAAGACTGACCTATCAGAAACAACTGACTATGTGTGCTTTACTCTTTTCTATAATAGAGTACAAAGAAAAATAAGTTTTAAAACAGATTTTTCTAGCAAGTACAGATTTATTTAGTATTGACGTAAATGTTTCTTTTTTATAGATGACAAGGAGATAAAAACAGTAGAAGGTGTAATAACAAGATTTTGTCTGGACTATGGAATGATCGATGATTTAATTTGCTTCACCAAGGATGCTGTGATGAGGAGTGTGCCACTGCAAGTCGGACAGAGAGTAATAGCTCACGTTGAAGAAGACAAAATATCTCATGGATTAAGAGCAGTCAGGGTGAGATTAAAATAACTGGAGATGCTTCTTAAGCTTTAATTGGTTACAATAGTGGTTTCTCACATTGGACCACTGAAGGGTGCTGCAGACAAGGGGTCTTTGATATAGACCAAAGAAGAAAGCAAACAAGCCCAAAGCTCACTCACACAGCTCTTCTTCTTGCATGGACTGAAAGGTACTTCACTGCCAGTAGTAAGATGGAAGGGGGAAACAGGACAGGAGTAGAAAGCCCCAAAAGGAAAGAGTACCTCAAGTTCCAGTTGGAAATTTTTTTGAACCTCAACCTCAAAGGCCATACCTTGCATACCTGCAACCCCTTCCATGACCAACATTGGTAATTCTCCAAGATCCAAGGATCCCTAAACTCAGAAGTTGCTCCATCTTTCTAGGGTTCAGTTTTAGCCTATAGTTCTCCATCCAGACCTCAGCAGCCTCCTTGCACCAAGAGAGGACAATTACAGCATTGCTTAACTGACCACAGGAAGAGATGTACCTGTGAGAGACATCAGCACATTGATGATGCCTCACCCTAGGTTGACAGATAATCTTCCCAGCTCTTTATGTAAATGTTAAACGAATAGTTACAATTATTTACTGGCAGCAAAAATGAGAAGATACAGCTATTTTTCTAAGCATGCAGAAAGATTGCTGATGGGAACAAAATAGGTGCATGGAAAGGAGAGTTGTTTGCAAAAAAATCTTCCCAGTTTGTCTGACTTTTACTGTGAACAAGTATGGCAGGGAGTTTGGGGACCATTTTAGCAGCTTGCCAAAGGGCTTCCTCTTTTGAAGGGGAATACCATAACCTTCTACAGACTGAAAAAAATGTTTACATAGTACTAATTTTAAATTGAATGTGGATCTTGTGATTAATAATATGCAATATCACCTAAAAATGCTACTGATAACTACTGTTTAGCTAGTCTTTTGTTCTTTACTTCACTTAACAGATACTTGATATACAAAGCTATCATGCGCAGGTCTGCAAAAAAAAAATCAAAAAGGGTTCTTAATTTTTTTTAAAAATGAGAATCACTGGTTTACAAAATAGACCTTTTAATGTGATTGACACCCAGTTAGTCAGATGGAGAAGACTAATTGAGCATCCTACCAAGAAGAAATTTAAGGTTTTGGAATACGTACCAATCTGTCTCCTACCACCGAAATGTGGAAATGTAATAAGCGATCCAGTTTATATGTGGTGTTGAATATGATTTTGCCCTGGTTCTATCAACAGAAAATAATTCAGTCTGAGCTGAGTCAGGGGAGAGATTTCAAATTCAGGCACATGCAGAATAACCTGGATGAGATATTTTCAAAAGGATAGAAATTGTCAGAAAAGTGGAATACCTGCACCCATATTTCCTGATATGAATAGAGTATGATTAAAAAGAAGCACAAAAAAACAGAACGGAGTCATAAGTGTAAACGATTAACAATCATTTACACTTATGAGTTTCTTTTGGGGTTTTTTGTGCTTCTTTTTAATCATTTGGAGTTCCTTTTCCCCCCCGACAGTTTTCTGGGACCTTGCCTCCAAACAGTGAATTTTTGTTCATCTACAAAAAGTATAATCCTAGATAAGACGAATGAAAAATACAGATAGACTCTACGATAATAAACATAGGAAAGCTTGAACGCTGCAGATAGATGAATACTGGAGGAAGTCCAGTAGGGGGCAGACCTAGTACACAATTTGAAGTTCAGTCAATTTGAATTAATCAGGTTAGGAAAGATTTTGCTTCTGCAAAAGTAAAGTAAAAGTTTTAGATAAGACTACCTTCAGAAGTTTGCTGCAGTCATTTTAAATAGATAAATGGAGGTGAGGGGCAAGGATGTGGACGAACGAAGAAAAGTAGCCAAGCAGAACAGCATCCAGTAGAGAGAGAAACACCCCAATGAAATTATAGGATGTTATAGCAGCCTATATTTGATCAATTCTTTTTTGTTCTTGACACATTGATTAGGAAGCACTTCACAATGTGGAAAAACAGTCTTCCATACAATCCTCAAGGAAGAAAGATTATAGGCATGACAATTTTAATTTACTACTACTAATTTCACAAGGCCTAAATAGGTCTCTAGAATAATAAGAGGTCTAATTTCCCTTGCATCTCACAAATATACCTGTAGTAGTTAAACAAGATCTAGTCTGTTAGTATGGATGATTAATGAGTGTAGTGGGAGCCATTCTTCCCTACCTGGTTTAAAATCTTACCTGTCTTGGCAAATTATTTCTCAGTGGCTTAAATGCATATTGTGATAAGCTGCTGAAATATTACGCTTGCCTTCCATATTCTGACAACTGTTAGAAAATATATTCCCTATTTTAGATTGGAAGCTAAAGGATCTATACCCTTTTTTCTGTTTCACATCCAGTTGTCTTTTATCATTTATGGTATCTACTTAATAATAATGACCTAATGGTTTAGCATTTAAAGACGCTGAGCTTGTCTGACAGTCTTGGTTTGAGTCCCAAGTGCTACACGACAGGGTGTGCTCCAGTTACCTGCCCAGCTCCTGCCAACCCTAGCAGTTCAAAAGCAAGCAAGTACAAGTAAATAAATAGGTACCACTTTGGTCAGAAGGTAACAGTTTTCTGTGTGATGTATAGTCATGCTGGCTACATTACCACGTAATATCTTCAGACAACACTGGCTCCCTCAACTAAGAAAGAGATAAATATTGCCCCTTGGAGTTGGACACAACTGGACAGGGAATCCTTTACTTTTACTTTAATAATTGCGTCCTTGAGTAGAGTGTCTGCTGTCTTGTGTCAAGGGGTTTGAAGAAGATGCAAAAGCTTTAATTGCATAGATGAAATAAAAGCTATCTAATCTCTTCAGATATCTTAAGCAGTTTCTACTTTTATCTTCAGTGCTGTAGATCTGTCTACAGGATATGATGTCAACTTGATATTTTTGTGAAATGATTTAATTCACATGTTCAGCATTTCATTGGTTGAGTATGTATCTCAGAAGTATCTATATGTGCATCCATTCTCTCCATGATAAGCTGCAACTTACTGATTCCTATTTTGTATATCCTTGAGCTTGACTGCCTTAGAGCTGTCTGCTCAATTCCATGACTGTCTAGAGATTATAATCATCTCACATGTCTGGAAATTACATGGTTTAAAGAAAATGCTCAACTTTCAACTTCAACTTACCTACCATTTTGTTGATTACCTACCATCTAGTGTTCTGTTCCTTATTTTTGTCTTTAGAATGATACCATGAAGTATAGTATACAAATGTTTCTAAAAGGGTTGCACTCATCGTGCCAGAAATATCATCAATAGGAATGTTCATTTGTTCCTTTTTGCAGGTAGAAAGCATCTCTGATAAATGGGATGATAACAGCATAAATTCTTACACAGTGGATGCAAGTGTTAAAACACTCATTGGCAATGTTACAAAGTTTACTGGAAACAATGGTTACATCAATCAAACAACCTCTTTCTCTATGAAGGTAGTTTGTAAAGGTAACCTTTATATTTCGTTTGAAAGGGTTTGTTTTTTTTTTTGAAGCTACAGTTTTAAATTTCAGATGGTATATTGCTTTAAGAACAGATAATCGTCCTTGGTTAACAGCAGCATTTGGGGTGGGAATTGTCATTGCTAAGCGACACTGTCATGAAGCATGAAGTCACATGACCACAAAACTTAGCGATGGCAATCTCATTTGCTGTCATAAAATAAGAATTTCACATGACTGTGACTTCAACTTCCTGGTGGCTTCTCCAGTGAATTTGCTTGTGGAAAGCTGGCAAGGAAGGACAGAAATTACAATTATGACTGCAGGCTTTCTGCAATGTTATAATTGCAAGTGAAACCCAAATACCCAGGTTACAATCAATTGATTGCAGGAATACTTGATGGCCAAGTTAAAGAAATAGATTTTATCTTTGAACAGCTTGCTTATTTTTAAATGTGATTAAAATATGTATTGACAGCTGAAGTGCATATCTTTTTCCCTGTTTTAGTTGTTTTCTTTTGTAATCCAGCATTTGGCTAAATTACAGTGTGGTATGAAAAGGTGGTATCATCTTTTATATGTGCAAAGTCTGGAAGGGATACTTCATTTCAGTGGAGCCTTTGACCGAGTTGTTTCTGTGATGCAGTTTTGTCAAGCTACACTCTGTGTCAAAATAAAGTGTTCTACTCTGATAGGAAATGTTGTAGGAGAGCACTCGGCTTTTCCAAATTGTAACATAGCTTCATATCAAAATCAAGGTGCTCCACAAAGTCAGACAGTGCCATCTTATACAGCCTTGAAGCCAACTTCCCTTTTAACAGATTCTGAGTTATTCCATGCTGCTTTTTTATGTTTAAGACTTTTGTCCTTGTAAAGGAGATTTGGTGCAAGCTGAGTATATTGTCAACCCATCAACATGGACAAGTGAGGCTATATCTGTAAAGCCCTTACGTTTTAAAAGAATTGACAAGGTACGTGTTAATACATAGGGAGACTTGGCAGGTACTTCAATCACTGTAATGGATGGTGGGAAGAGAAATCAGTAGCGACAATAGGGACTGTCTTGATGCAGTTAGCTTAGAATAATTCTGATTCTGTCCAGTAGCCATGAAATCTCTTCGTTGCAATAAAATATTTTTTCAACTTAAGGAAGCACTAAAGTACAAGTCTAAAAAGAAATTGTCTTTATCCTCTAACAAGATTACAATTATGAAGGGTGGTTTTGAGAGGAGGGTAGAGACCTGGCAGTCAAATTGTTATAAAGTCTGTTGTGGTGTAATTTTTTTTCTATAAGAATACGGGGAAAAAATTAAGATTAAAGTTCATGTTGATAATCCTGAAACAATGACCTGAAAACAGGACATAAGTCCAGTAAGTAGCCTTTACAGGTAGTCCTTGACTTATGACCCCAATTGAGCACCAAATTCTGTCATGTCATTGCAGTCATAAGTTACCACATAACCAGACTTGATTTCATACCCATTTTTACAGTTTTACACCCTTTAGCAAGTCACTGCTTTTGCAAAGTGAAACACATGGTCATAAGTCCAAGTCCAGCTTATACAATAGATATTTTTATCAGAAAATGGCAAAAAAAAATGATCACAAAATGTGATTGTGGACCACAGGATGCTGCAACCAGTCATAAATGCAAATCGGTTGCCAAGCACTCAAAATGTGGTCATCTGACCACGATGATAATACTGCACTTATAACGTTTGAGGATGGGTCAAAAGTGATTTTTTGTTCAAGTTTGTTGTAACTTTGAACTGTTAAATCACTGTATATCAAGAACTACCTGTGTCTTGCATCTCTATCAATTGCTAGAGAGATTCTGCATGTTTTAATTAATGTTTGACTGTCAGGACTTGTCGAATAAGAGTTGTTCCTGCAATAGAGAATATAATTTGATCTAGTGGTTAACACACCAGACCAGAAACCAGGGCACTATTCTCGCCTGAATATCAGCTGGGTGACTCTGGACAATCATTCTCTCTCGGCCTCTTTTACAGGATAGTTGTTGTGGGGAAAATAGAAGTATTTGTGTGTGTTTGCCACCTTGAGTTATTTAATATATATAATTTTTTATGTATATAAGTGCAAAGACATTGTGATTTATACAGGTATTCCTCAAGTTACAACAGTTCATTTACTGACTGGTTCAATGTTACAACATCACTGAGAAAAGTAATTTATGACAATTTTTCATACTTAATTTACTGTTGCAGCATCCCCATGGTCACGTGATCAAAATTCAGACAATTGGCAACTGGCTCAATTTATGAGGGTGTCAGGGTCCCGGAATCATGTGATCACCTTTTGACAAGCTGTGGGTAAGGCAGATTCACTTAACGATCATGTTACTTCTGTAACTGAACACTTGCAGTGATTCACTTAACAACAGTGGCAAGTTCATAAAACGGGGCAAAACTCACTTAACAAATGTCTCTTAGCAACGGAAATTTTGGGCTCAATTGTGGTCATAAGTCAAGGACTACTTGTAGTTTGGATACGGTACCAAAATCCCTAAGTCATAAACTGTATTAGAAAGACAAATAAGCTAGAATTCCTCTTCACACATAATGCTAAACAAATCACAGAAGATTCAAGTGTATGTTATCATATCTGCTTATCAGGAGTGCTTAATCGGGACATGCTAAGCATATCATTCACACATATTCAGGCATCAAATTATAGTAGTTTATGCTCTTATTTAATCTAATAACTACAATTATTACAGATTCGTATTTCCAGTATGTATGGAAGAACTGGTGTGATAGACGACAGTATATTTTTCAATCTGGATTTTGTGAATCTTCCTAAGGATTATTTACCCCGTCAAGATGATCTTGTCAATGTTGTGGTTGTGGAGAGTAACCAATCCTGCTATAGTTGGAGAGCATTTTACATGGCTCCAGCAGACAAAAATCGGTAATGCAGTTTTCATAATTCTTAACAAAATTATTCAATTCAAGTTTATAAAGTCCTCCTACAGTTCTTGAAAATAAGTGTGGTACTGAGTAAATTAGCATCTGTGTCATGCCTCTGGTGGAGACCACCTCTGAGAGAGAGGAAGAACAGCCAGAGGTTGTGGAGGAGGCTGGGGAAGGGCAGAGACCGGCTGAGCAGTCAGAGGAGGATCCAGGCCCATCCCCTATCCATCCTAGGGCACACAGGGAGGAGAGGATCAGGGAAAAACATGGTCTGCTCAGAGACAAGCGTGTTTTTTCCTGGATGAGGATTATCTTGGCTGGCGTTCTTCCAACAGACTGTACCTGGTTATCTTGAAGTTTGTAATTAATTATCCTGGTCTGTCGTGGAACTTTCTTCAGTGCGGTTTGTTTTTGGTTTTTGCTTCGTTATCTGCTATTTAAGTGTGAACTGTATTTCTTTCATTTGGAATGTTATTTTGAAAATAGTTTATTCTCCAACTGTGAACAATTTAACTGAAGCCAAGTTGAAGGCATTAAAGGACCTTTATTTACGTTTTGGTTTTTGTTATATTTGTGGTATACAATGGGTCATCCCAATTTGTTCTGTTCTATGTTACAGTTTTTGTTTGAGAGTAACATGTTTGTTATCCTTATTTATTTTGTAACTTGCTCATGCTAACAGTAAAGAGATTTTAAAAAATGGATTTTTGTTGGCAAACTTACAAAAGTTTTCACTCACTAATATTTATTCTCACCACAGATTCAAGACTATATTATGAGCTGATATGAAAAATAAAAGGAGTTTTAAATAGTATTTTCCCAGGGATTTTAAATACTTTTTATCCATTACTTTTTATAATTAATTCAAAGTGATGAAAATATCTATTACTCCTTCCCCTATTCCCTTCACAACAACCACCCTGTGAGGTGGGTTGGGCTATGAGACAAAGTGACTGTCCCAAAGTTATCCACACGGCTTTTATGTCTAAAACGGAACTAGAACTCAACCTCCTGGTTTCTAGCCTGGAGCCTTAACCATTAGACCAAACTGACTCTTTTCTGATTTTCAGTGGTTTCAAATTAATCCTTATAGGAAATCTGTTTCAGTCTGGGGTTGTCCAAAATACATTGCCAATCAGCAGTCAAATATGCTTTCTGTCTATTTCTTAAGAACTTGCTTTTAATAAAATATATTTTAAAATGATGTTACATAAAATATAGTCTAATGTTGTGATTGGAAGGTCCAATCCTGTTAGGAACTTTGAATCTGATG
>NW_020769374.1:3360036-3427792 GCF_900518735.1 Pseudonaja textilis | reverse complement strand
TGCTGCTTTCAGCCTTATCTGTTTATTTTTGAAGGTGGGACATAACAGTCTAATATAATGTTTTTATTTGCTTTTGGAAAGTTTGGTCCATGTTAAATGTTTTTTTTAAAAGATACTGGATGAAAGTGTATGTTGGCTGTGTACCAACTGCTAACCAACCAATCACATTGGTGCAATTAATCCATTTGATTTGATTTAAATCATATCAATTAATATTTCAGATCATTGCTGTCACAAGACATAAATCTCAATGAGCCAAATGAAAATTTATTGAAAGACAAAGAAGGACTTGAAGTGTCAAAAAAGACAGATTTTGGACAACTCAAATTAGGAGGGAGCAAAAGTATGGAAATCTGGATAGAGTAAGTTAATTTTGTTATTGCCTGTGTTTTTCTTTTAAAATGGTTTATCATAACTTAAATCCACAGTTTACTCTGATAGCCAAGGCTGATCTACCTGTGACCCTTTCCCTTTGTAGCAGGTACACTGGATCAAGTGGAAGTCCCACAGTGCAGTTCCAATTTGGTTATCCTATATCAGGGGTGTCAAACTGGATTTCTCTGAGGGCTGGATCAGCATTGTAATTCTCTGTGTGGCGGGGTGGGTGGGATGGATGCTTCCTGCAGCACCCTGACAGTCAAAATGGGGTGCGGAGTATCCATGTGCAGCCCCCCGTGTCTCGTTTTCACCCTCCATGGCCTCCTGCATCATTGCTGGCTGAAAACGGGCTGCATGGCCTGTTTGGGGTGCATTTTCCACCCCATTTTGGCCAGTTTTGGGACTGGTTTTGGCCCAGTTTCGGCCAGGAGAGTGCTGCAGGAGGCCATGAAGGTTGAAGCCGATGTGCAGGAGGGCTGCACGTAGCCCGTTTTAGCCGCCAGAAGCACCATGGGCTGGTCCCTTGATATTTCCAGGCCAGCCCCGTGGGCCAGATTTAAGCACACCCGGACCGAATCTGGGCCGCAGGCCTTGAGTTTGACACCCCTGTCCTACATCTTTCCTCTTCAGAAAGACAAGGAACAATTAAAGGACTTTATTCTGTATGTTTAATAAGCACTTAGAATGATCTCCTAGCACAGGAAAAATGTCAGTACTCTATGCACCAGGCAGACTGAAAAGAAATGCTGTACGAAATGTATTACTTACAGTGTGTGTTTACCCTAATTGGTCCAAAAGTCACAGGCAAGATTTTTTTTTACAATTCACTTAATGCACAGCTGCACGTAAAATTAGTTAGTATTAGTACTAACTTTATTAGTATTAATAGAGGCCTGAAGATTCCTGAAAATGGAAAGACTTCATTGGATATAGTCTCTGGCCATCAGCGATACAGTTTCTTGTTTTCTTATTGCTAATAATTTGGGATAAAGGATAAAACAGTTACAGTGAATTTTCTTACCACTCTAGAAGTATTTATGGTCCTATTAAAAACGTACAAGTAAGCTTGACTTTTGATCAGTCGAATTTATAATAGCCATGGAACAGGTGCTTTATGGGCCATAAAGCATTCTTGTTGTTCTAAATGATTGTGCCACCCACCCTACTCTGCAATTATATGAACTCATGTTGGGTTGCTCAGAGTAGGGTGAGTGCCTCGGTCCTAGTGTTCTTGGTTCATGTGACCACAATTTGTGGTGCTTTTTGCTGGTTTCCTTCAAAAAAAAATGTGCATTGAGATGAATTGGTTCTCTTAATAACCACTGCAAAAAAGGCTAGGAAATAACTTTCAGCCACATCAGTTTCTTGACCTATGACTGTAATGACTGAAACTGGATTTCTGGCCCCAGTGAGGGTCATAAGTCAAGGACTATCTAAATTTTAAAAAAATAAAATGACTTCAGATATCATTTCTTATATATAACATATTTAAATATTGAGATGGAAAGTGGTGCTATTATTTTAGGAACAAAGGGGAAACAGAGCATTCTTTAATTAGCTGCAAATTATGTGGCTGGGATAAAGAGAAGCAGTTCTGTCTTCAGTTGTCAGAAAAGAACCAGATGTGCTGGAAAACAGCTTCAGCATTGACTGTCCCTGATGGAGCTGCTACTTCAGGTAAATTATACATCCAGTATTTAAAAATGATTACACTGCTTGTTAGTTCTACTCTAGTTGGAACACTTGTTTTGTTTTGTTTTTATAAAAGGTAAATTTACGTGCCTAAGCAATATTGGAGATTCTAATAATTCTACAGTTGGACAATCTGAAAGTGTAACATGTGAAAAACAAGGAGAAGAAATCAGAAGACATAACAGAAGCATATCTCTGCCTTCTGGGAGTAAGACTTCTATAACAGTTGTATGCACTGCAAAGTATGTTTCCTTTCCCCCCCACCCCCCCAGTACAATTTTGTGAAACAATAATATATGATTTTCTCTATTAGAAGTCAGGATTCAAATTGATAGCCAAAAGGAATGTTATCAGACTAATTCTATTCTTGATCCCGCTGTTGTGGGTTTGTATATCTGGGTTGTTGTTGTTTTACTTGATAAGGCCTCATGAAAAAGTATGAAAAAAGGGCAAAATTTATGGTTTAACATTCCGTTCATCCAAAATCTGAGCTCAGGAATGTTGATTGTCCATATTGCTGGAATGGAATCGTTTAAGGTAATGATCGATCTCAGTGGAGACTTAGCAAGCATCCAGGAATGAATTTATTAAAGTTGTTTAAGTATTAACCCCGTGATATTGAATGTCTTTAAATTCATCCTAGATGTTGGAGCTTAGGCAGACTCTTTCACAACAAAATTTCCTTTTAGTGAATTTAAACGAGTAAAATTAAAGAAAATTACAATGGAAGTTTTTAATTTCTTGTTTTTGACAGCTATGTTGATCAGAATCCTGAAACTTAGGGCAGATGTCAATTTTCTTGATATTTCAACTTCTTGCTAAGATAGAAAAATGTAGGTTCACCAGTATTTAGATGTGTCCGCACTTTGCTAACCAACAGCCCTTGGTCCTCAATTGAATGACATCTACATGGAGGGAAGCATACAGTGGGGTACCTCAAGGTTTTCCCTTGTAAGACTGGGACAGGTCAGGATGGGTGTTACTCCTCTTCAGCTGCTAAGGACTGAGTCTGTGTAAAAGGCTTATTAGCCTAGCTCCGCCCACCCTGGGTTATGCCTCCCCAGTTCTACTCAGTCCTTGGCTGAAGGAGGACACAACAATTGCCTCTCCTGCCTTTGCATACTTTATTTCCAAAGGCACGCTTTGCAAGGGAAATTCTTTCTCACTACAGAAAAAAAAGGCTCAAAAAAAAAAAGCCTTCCCCTTTAAATCAGACGCAGCCTGGGGGCCCTTTTCAGCCATTCAGATGTGCTTGGGCAGTGGCCATGCTGGTTACAGAGCCTCAGGGCTGATCTCCTCTCCCCCCCCCCCCCCCCCCCTAAAGCAGGCAGCTGCATGATCGAGCAGCTGCCTTTTGCAAGCTCTTCTACCTCCTGCAGAGCAAGAGAGCTCCAGGGAGTTAACAGAAAACTCCCTGATGAAGAAGCCTTGTGGCCAGAAGCGGCCATTTTGTTGAAGACCTCATGGCCGGTGGCCATTTTGAAGACCTCAGGTGGCCATTTTGAAGAGGCCTTTCTTCTTCCCATCACTCCCAGCGCCTTTGTCACCACCAGTCTTGGTTGTTGTTGAGGAAGACATCAAAGAATAGGCGCTCAATTTTCCTGGTGGGGGATTGGTTTCCCTATCCGGAGGTAGACCAGGGCCCTTGGGCTTCCAGCTGGGCCTGGTCTATAGTTATTGTTCTATTAGGCCCAGGAGGGTATGAGTCCCAAGAGGATGTGTTAAAACATCCTGCTGAAGTTGTGTAGGGCAGAAGAGAGTGGTGGTGGTTGTGGGGATGGAGAAGATTTCCCCTGAAGTCCTTTTATAAATCCCTTCATGTGCTCTCCTCCTTGCGCAGGACTTTCAGTCCAGAATAGGCCTGGCTGTTCCAAGATGGCTGAAGCCCCAAGGGAAACCAGAGCTTTTAAAGCTGCCAAGCCTCAAAGTACATTCCAATATTTTCTTAATAATTTCCTCCTGTGATGGTAGAAGAGAAGAAGGAAATTATACGAGACTGTTACGGGAAACTATACACACAAGAGAATATTGACAAGGATAGAGTTAAACAGTACTTACAGAATGCTAATCTACCCCAGATACCTAAAGAGATTGAAACAATGTTAGAAAGCAATATAATGATGATGGAGTTAACTGAAGCACTTAAGCAAAACAATGGAAAGGCACCAGGCCCAGATGGACTTCCAGCAGAATTTTATAAAACACTACAGGAATCGTTGAACCTTCCATTGCTAGAAGTTATGAATGAAGTTATGTTAAAGAAGAAGATACCCAAATCATGGTCAGAAGCTTATATTACACTTGTCCCAAAAGAGGAGGCCGATCCATTACAAATCAAGAACTGTAGACCTATTTCCTTATTAAATGCAGATTATAAAATTTTTGCTTCAATATTGGCAGAAAGACTTAAAAAATACCTAAACAATTTTGTCCACCCTGATCAAAATGGATTTCTGCCAAAGAGACAAAGACAATATGAGAGTAATTTTGGACACTTTCGAATACTACGAAGCACACCCTGAAAAACAAATGGCTTTGATATTTTTAGATGCACAGAAGGCATTTGATAATGTGAATTGGTGATTCATGTTATTACAGCTGGAACAGATGGGCTTTGGTAAAAAAATTATTTAAGCAATAGAAGCTATATATCATAACCAAATGGCAAAGGTAATGATAGAGGGAGAACTGACAGACTTTATTGATATAAGAAAAGGAACAAGACAAGGGTGCCCACTATCACCTTTGTTGTCCGTGTTACCCTTGGAAGTGTTAAACAGAAATATGAGAGAAGAAAAGGATTTAAAAGGGATGAAAATTAAAAAGGAAAAATTTAAGTTGCAAGCATTCGCAGATGAACTCGTTTTCATTTTAGAAGACCCACTAGAAACAGCATCAAAATTGATAGAAAAGATAGAGGTATATAGAAAGGTGGCTGGTTTGAAAATAAAGACAAAACAAAGATTTTGACAAAGAATATGCTATCAAGACAAAAGGAAGAACTGGCGGATGTATTGAAAATCCAGGTCGTGAATAAGATCAAGTACTTAGGGATACATTTGACAGCAAGATGTAGTACACTAAAAGAGAATAACCATATTAAACTTAAGCAGCAGATAGCGGTAGATTTGGCGAAATGGGAAAATTTACAACTGTCATTTATAGGGAGAATATCAACAATCAAGATGAATATATGACCCAGAATTTTATATTTGTTTCAAACAATTCCAGTTAGGCTTGGAAAAGATTATTTTGAAGATTTAAATAAAATTGTGTTGCAATATATATGGCAAGGTAAGAAAGCGAGAATAAAGTTAAAACTTTTGCAAGATGCCAGAATAAGAGGAGGATTTGGTTTGCCGAATTGGGAATTGTATTACCAAGCTACAAATTTGATGTGGGTCAAGGAATGGATAACATTAAGAAATGCTAGATTGTTGACATTAGAAAGACATGATTGTTGAGGTGGCATGCTTTTTTATGGTATAAAGGAACTAAAACACAGAGGTATTTTAGAAGACATTATATACAGGAGTCTGTGGTTAAACTGGGAGAAGACTAAAAGACAATGTTATTTAAAAATTCCAGTCTGGCTATCGACTATTGAAGCATTTTCTTATCCTATAATATATAAAAAGGAACAAACAGTTAAATATGGTGAAATATTGAATGAAAAGGAACTTAAATCTATGCAAAAATTAGAGGAACAAGGTATAAAGATGAATTGGTTTTCATATGCGCAAATACATTCAAGATATGACAAAGATTCTAAAACAGAAGGTTTCTATGATAAACTGACTGATTTAGATAAGATTTTGACAGGTACTGATGAAAAAGTGATTAAAAAACGATGGATATTTATTAGAAATTAAACTAGAAGAAGAACAAATTAAAGAAACTGATTGCTTGGGGGAAGAATTTTGGATATGGGATTGATCTAGAGAAATGGCAAAAATTGTGGTCTCAAAATTATAAAATGACAATGTCAACAGCATATAAAGAAAATCTGTATAAGATGTTTTACAGGTGGCATTTTCCCCTGACAAGAATAGCAAGAATGTTCAAGAACAAATCTGAAAAATGTTGGAAATGTCATCAGATACCTGGCTCATATTATCATATGTGGTGGACTTGTGTGGATGCCAAAAAATATTGGACTAAAATCCACACGTGGTTGGAAAAAATGACAAAAAAGCATATAGACTTGAAGCCAGAGATGTTTTTATTGGGTATTTTACCTGAAACATAGTAAAGAATTGAAATATCTGATTGTAAATGTATTAACAGCGGCTAGGATTGTATTTGCCAAAAACTGGAAAAATGAGAAAATACCATCAGAGGCCAGGACCAGTCCTAACCCTCCCGAGGACAACCTTGCTTTGGTATGTCCCATCCTGACCTGTCGCAGCCTTACAAGGGAAAATGGGCGTTGTTTACCTGAACGCCAGTTTTCCTTGTTAATCAAGACAGGTCAGCCCCACCCTGGCCAAATGACCTTTGGGAAGGGGGGTTCCAACCATGTTCTTGTTCTTTTTTTTCCCCTTTGCTTAGAGGCAGTTCAGTCTGTCACATGGTCTTCGCAGAACTGGGGAGGCGTAACCCAGAGTGGGCAGAACTAGGCTAATAAGCCTTTTACACAGACTCAGTCCTTAGCAGCTGAAGAGGAGTAACACCCATCCTGACCTGTCTTGCCTAACAAGGAAAACTGGTGTTCAGGTAAACAATGTCCATTCTGTCTTAGGCCCAGTGTTCTTTAACATCTTCATAAATGATTTAGACAAGAAAATAGAAGGGGAACTCATCAAATCTGCAGATGACATCCAGCCTTGGGGAGCAACTAACGCTTTAGAAGATAGGCTCAAGTTACAGAAGGCTCTTGACAAACTTGGCAAAGGAGTTGTTGCCTTAGCTTTCATTCACAAACACTGTTCAATGCATATTAGGCATCTTTCCTCTAATTAACAAGAGCCTTTGCCAATGTGATTCCTTCCTGATCTAACAGTTCCCAGCTAGCATGGCCCAGAAAAGGCAAAACAGGCAGTGCTTGCTATCAGTCTAGAAATATACAGAAAGGGAATGGTGTTAGTAATTGGTTTTCTGTAGATTGAAGAAGTCAGGTGTGCTTGAACCACCCAGTATGATCTTAAAATAATAAATATTGTTCATATTTATTGTCCTGCTATAGGCATATTCTAGAATAAAAGCCAACTTTATTATAGACTCTTACCTTTTTATGGCTTTAACTGAATTCTTACATTATTCAAGAAATCCTGGCCGCTGCAAAGAACTTTTGTTGCTGTGTTTTTCTGACTGCATTATTGGTCGGTACCTTGAAGTAACTATAATAACGGAAGAAGAGTTGTTGATAGAAGCTACTGAGAAGTATTGTCAGAGACAATGTAAAGTCAGTTCTGAATTCCAGATCGCAAAAGCAACAGAGATTTTGCCACAATTGAAAAGGTACTGCTGATTAAAGTAAGATTAAATACACTTTAAACAAATGGTTTGCTTTTCTTGAGTAAAAATGGTTTTAGCATGAATGTCATATAATTGTTTGTTTTTAAGGGATTATCTTCATTTCAGAGATTTATTAGTAGAAATATAACTGGTAGGAGTTACTTCAAAGAAATGGAATAAGTCTGTTTCAAATACCTATTTTACGAAATCAGGATTTTCAGGCTGCATTTTGGAAACTTGAATTCTTTTGATGAACTTTTTTTTTATTGTGAGCAATGAAAAGTTTTTCAGTAAGGCTTGTTTCAATATCCAATATTTGAATTTTAAAGAGGACCATGAGATATATCTGTTTTAAACTTAGCTGCACCTTTTCAATATTTAAAATATATTGCATTCTACTTAGTCTTAGGAAGTCCATTTCATCTGTTTAATTGAAACTTTCTTCATAATTGTTTTACAAATCATTCCAACATCTATGGTGTTGAACCAGTAGCAGTATCCATGTGTTTGTATGGTACTGTTCTCATAATTTATATGTGACTTTTTTGTCATGTCTGATTAGTGGCCAGTGAAGTTTCCTTATTGGGGAAATTAACTTCAAAGTTGCTATAATCTCTTTTTCTTTCTAAGACTAAAAAGTCCAAGCATTTGTGGAAGGTGTTGCAGAAGGAGAGATATGTTAGCTTATGGTGACAAAAAAAAGTCTGGTAGTATCTAACTGGCTGACTAACTGCAAAGATTGCTTTGTATATTTTGAGTACTACTACTACTTCGATTTTCTAATACCTTAGAAAGTCAAGGAGACAGCTGCCAAGCTTCCTTCCACAGTACAATATTCCAGACAAAATAAGAGAATGTGTGGAAAAGAAATCGGATATATTGATTTTTTATCCAGATCTTGGAGAGGTACGTAAAGATCTCTTATCAATTTAAATATACAGATGCATGAATCTCGTACAACTGTAATCAAATGTCTTACTCGTAAGATTGACTAAATGTAGAATATTATACATCAATGTATTTTTTTTAAAGATCAGCACGTATATTATGCTATGCCAGCCTTAACTAGACTTGTTCTTGTGCTATGCAGTGCTAGTGACTTAGCTATCAGCCTGCTGTTTTGTTGTTATTGCAAATATTGTAAAATGAATGTTATGTAGGATAGGAATGAATTATACTATTTTTTTTGCAATTTTTATGTCAGGGTTTTCTGAGACCTGAACATTATTTCAAGGGCTTCTTAAGGGCAAAAAGCCTGTGAGAGACTGCACTATAGCATATCTTAGCTTTTATTAATTATAGCAAGTAAAACCTTGAAACTTGCTCTGAAAGGATGTCAGCATGCCTTTGCTTTCTTAAAAGCTTCAAGATGATCCCATTGAAGAATGGCAGGGTAGATAAGTCTTTGTTCAGTCTAGCAAAGGAGTTAGGCAAAAAGTTGGAATCGCTAAAATGCAGCCTTTTCTGGGCTACAGTGAGGTGGCGGGGGGGAGGAATTTGTGGCAAAGTGTTAGCTTATGAGAACAGTGGTTTAGAATGGACTCTTATAAGAGAGCCAGTTTGATCTAGTGATTAAGGCACCAGACTAGAAACTGGGAGGCTATGAGTTATTGTCCCATTTTAGGCCCAAAGCCAATTGGGTGATCTTAGGAAGGAAGTAATGGCAAACCACTTACGAAATCTTGTGAAGAAAATGGCTGGGATTTGTCAGGCAGTCACCAGGAATCAAAGCTGCCTTAAAGGCACAAAGGATAGTCCCTCTTCTTCTGGTTTGAAGGGCTTCGGTGACAGACAGAAATCCGCGATCATGCGCAGTTTCTGTCTGGGCTCGCTGCTGGAGCGCCCTGAGCCAGCTGGTTTCGGGGCTAAGCCACCCCATAGAGGTGGTGAAGAGGGGGGAGACTACCTGCAGGGTTGAGGAGAGCCGTATCTCTCCTCCCCAGCTGGCCATTACTCCCTTTCCCGAAGGCGGTTGCAGAGGTGGTCAGAAATGGCCACCACAAAAGAAGAACTCGACCGGAAAAGAATGTGCAGGAGGAAGATAAGAAGTGAAAGTTTTGGCTGACTGGGTTAAATTGTAAAAGCAACAACTAAGGTACCCTGGAATTTAAACATACAAAAAATAACATCGCTCCCAAAGAAGAGCCGGAAGCAGCGAAGGAAAGTGAAAAGGGAAAGGTTTGGCTTTTTTTTTCTTCTCTCTCCTTCCCTATACTGACAACTAAGAGACTTAAATAAGAAATCGGAAAAATCCGCTTTGACATCAACAGGCAATTAAGCTGAAAATAAAACAAAATGCCAAAGGGATAATAAAGATTTCTGGATATTAAAAACTTTTTTTTTCATAAGCAGGAAGAGAGAGAAAAAGAATAGGCAGGATCTGGAAGAGGGAGGAGACTGCCTGGAATTAAAAAGAATCTACAGTAAAACTTCAACAAGACTTCTAAAAGATACATTTTAACTGAAACTTTGCAACTAAATAGTAACCCCAGGAAGAGAAAGTGAAAAAAAAAAGCAAAAACAAAACAGCTTGCGTGTATTTAAATTATTTGGTGATCTTTGGATTTTTGGTTATTATATTTGAATGACTAAAATCAATCGAGTGGTTGTTTAAAAATTTATAAAATGGCACCACTTCTGGATGAATTGAAAATGGAAGTTAAAAAGTACAAAGAAGATGCACAAGAAGGGAAGGGTCCTTTTGGCTTCGTTTTTCAATTCTTAGAAATGGAGATTTGGAACTATGAGAAACAACAAGAAAAGACAGCAAAACAAGAAGACTGGCACAAAGAAGAAGCCATCTTTAATGAACAAGTAATTTTATGTGGGGAAGAAAAAAGAAAGGGGGGAAAGAGAATGGAGAATTTAAGACTTAAAAAAACAACCAAAGAAAAGAAAAATAATTCAAAAAACAAGTATAATACTGGAAAGCAACAGAAAAGGGGAATACAGAAGAGAGAAATAGAGGTAGAGAGACAAGGGGGAAAAAGGGGGAGAGGGAAGAAGGAAAGGAAAAGAAGTTACAAAGGACCGGAGCAAGGTATAGAGAAACAGGACCTATTTAGAGATAATGGGTGAAAATCTACCTGAAAAGGGATTCTGTAAAGATACCTAAGATTGTATTGTTATATTAGTAATAGAAATAACTTTAGAAAATTGGAAACAATGTATGATTAAAATGAGGGACAAAATAGTGTAATTTAGTGAAATGTTTGTGAATAAAATAAGTGAAATAAAATAAATGAGAAAATTGAATTAGGAAGGAATGGGAACATTTTAATTAGTTAATGTTTTATAAAATATAAGTGAAGGGAGGGAATTAACTATGGAATGCTTATAATTGTTCCCATTGAAGTATGATATTTAATTGAAAAGTAATGTTAAAGATGTTAAGACTTTTATAAATATTAATATTAATGATAGAATTGACTTGGAATGGAATGTTGTTTTAATTACGTACATTTATATTTTTTTCTTTTTTTAAGAATACAGTGTGTATTTTAAGAATGTACCAAGTAGAATCCAAATGGAAGTTATGTATTATATTGAATGTTACAACTTTAGGGAAAAGATATAAAGGCGTCATACTCCAATCAGTAACTACAAGAGAAATTTTGTTTAATGAGAAAAGATAATAGATAATTGAAACAGGACAGACAAAAAATAGAAATACAATGATTTGAATTGAGATGAGATAATTAAAATAAAATTGAGAAAATTAAAAGAGGGGAGAAGCTATGCAGAAAATGTAAAATAGTAATAAGATATGGAATAGAATATAAAAATGAGCATGAACCTGAATTTGTGTCTGTACGAAGAAATGTAACCCGGGATTATGCTGCTTTTGAAAGAGATGTTTTATTTGTATTGTTTTTCTCTTTGTGAAAACTCAAATAAAATTTACAAAAAAAAAAAAAAATAGATAGTCCTGCTTGATTTAAACAAAAACATTGTTAATTAGGAAATAATATGCATCTGTCTTTATGTGGGCTTACTTATTTTTAACTAACATTCTGACACTATTTAATCACACTCAGCATCTTATATAATGTAATAAAAGTTAAAACATCAATTGTATAATTAAAAGGTAGCAATAACATCATAAACACTGTTCCCGGGTGCTATTAGAAATTTTGGGATACAACTCCCAATATCCCTTCTTAGTAAAACTGCTGGTCAAAAACGGGTTGGATTCAAATTTTGTAACAACCGGTTCTGTGGGCATGGCCATATGACTGGGTAGGTGTGGCTTATTTTGCAGCATCCCCCCCCATTTGTGGGGCCTCAGGGGAGCCTCTGGGGGGGCAAAAAATGGAGCATGTGGGGGCAGGAGCACCCCCCCTACACTCCATTTTGGGGCCTTCTGGTCCTCAGGGGAGCCTCTGGTGGGGAGGTTTGCTCCCAAAAGGCTTCCCTGGGGTTCAGGAAGGAAAAAAACAGAGCATGGGGGGCACGCAGCACCCCCCTGTGCTCCGTTTTGCAGCCCGGGCCTTCTGGGCTTCAGGGAAGCCTCCTGGGCGAAGCAGTAAGTAAGAGAGGGGAATCCCGGAACAGCTGATCATAGGAACAGCTCATTGTCGGGAGGAGGAAAATACCTTAAGGAGTGACTGGTCGGGGAAGAACGCAGTCAGCAGTATGGGGCATCCGCGCAATGTTGCCCATACGCTATAAGGATTGACTGGACGGGGAGGGAAGGGGTGGGTGGAGATGGGAGGGGCCAGCCAGGGGCATGATTTGCTAGTTCCCCAAACTGCGCATAATCATAACAACCAGCTCTATAGAACCAGTCTGAACCGGTAGAATCCCACCCCTAGTCAAAGATGGTGGATCATGTAAACCAGAACTCTAGAGGGAGACAACTTTTTTAAAAAAAAACTTCTAGAAATGATTGCACGATTACTATGGAAGTAGAGAAATGATTTTAATATTGTTTCTACCTTCCCTTAGAGAAATTAATAGAAGAGACTTAACTGCCTTGGCATTCATTGGTTTTAAAGAGAGACCATAAAAAACAATTTGGAATATTTATTCATTTCTCCTCTTATTGATTATTTTCTTTTCCTTGGCTTGTAAAAACTTAAAACTGAAAGATGTTTACACAATTTGCAGATGCAAAATACATGGTGCCTTTCTTAAAAGTAGGATTTTACTTCACTGAATTTACATTTCCATGTTTTTCATTCATTTATAGGATCTAGAGTAGGCATGTGGAATCTCTACTGTCCAAATGTTTCTGAGATGCCCTTCCCCAGAGCCCAAAGCAGCTTCACAAATTCTGAGGAGTGCAGATCTGATAGGCCACAGGTTGTTCCTCATGATTTACAGCTCCTGTAATTTAAATGTTCTCAACTCTTTTTGTGTTTCAGGGTTTAAATTTTCTTAATTATAAGACAAATTTTTCTACTCTTTTGTGGCTTGAAGAAATGAATTCAGAGGCAGAACTGAAGGAGTTTGCCATGTGTGGGGTCACTTTGAAAAAAAATGGAAATTTCCTAGTACTTGAAGTGCCAGGGATCATAGAGGGCCGCCCTTCATTATTCCTTGGTAGGTTCTTTCTATAATTTTATATAAAACAATAAACTGCAGTCCTCAAACCTCTTTTCTGCCTCTCTGAAGCATAGCTAGAAGTCTATGACTTGGATCATATAAAAAGTATATTTAGCTTTTTCCCCAGGAGTATTATACTTGCTTTTTAAAGAATTTAATTTATAATGTCAACTATTGCCCTTTTGGGGCCTTCAGGAAAATACTGAGAAAGAAGCTTAATAATTTTTTTGCTTTTATATAGTGATATGGTTGGATTTTCTAATTCTGTTCCCTGTGCAATTACATTATTACATTTGGTACGAAGAGAAATAATTTGACATATAACTTTAAATTAGGTGACAAAGTGATACTGAAGACTCAAGATTATTCAGAGGAGGCAATCCACTTTGCTGCATATATTGTTGAGGTAAGTTAATTAGTTCTTTTTGGCTTATTTTCTGTACATTTATATCTTAATAATGTAGCTAAGCCATATTTATTTAAGAGTAATTCTTGTATTATTAAGAAGTAGTTCCACGTTAGTGATATATAATTGTATCCTGCAATTCGGGGGAGGGTTTAAACTCCAAATTTACTACATTTAAACTTTAATTTAATTTATATGGCCTCATACCAGATTCCTACATATGTTCAGTTCCTGCAATTTTGGAAACTTCAGTTAGTAAAATAAAACAATACATCAAGTAGTTTGTGTAGGGACATAAAATTTAATTCTTGATGTTTTCTTAAGAGTTTTTAAGTACGGTATACAGTGAAATAATTAGCTTCTTCTGTTTATATAGATTCATGATGAAGATGTTACCCTGAAAGTCAACTCAGAATTTGAGCAAGCATATAATTTTGAACCTATGAATGTGGAATTTATTCATAGCAGGTACTATTTTGAATATTTGCATCTCATTTCATTGTGAAGCATGCTGTGTATGTTCTTGCCAGTTCAAGAAACTGCATCCTGGTTCACTCAAGCACTCAAAATGGATAAAAAATAATAATGTTCACTTAGTCTTAAAGATTACTTTGCAGCCCATGACAGAAGACCACAATGGCTTTTGTTTGAAGGTTGCTCTTAATTATCATTAACCCTGACAGCATTTTTTAAAAAAACATTAAAAAACATTTTGAGAATGGTCAGAGAGACTTCTCTGGGTGTTTGCTAATATTCATAAGAATAAATTTGATAATAAATAATTAACAAATGCATAAAAGATTAGAGCCAGTTTGGTTAGTGATTAAGGCACCAAACTAGAAACCAGAAGCCTGTTAATTCTAGTCCCATCTTAGGCACAAAGCCAGCTGGGGCCAGTCACACTAGTTCAGCCCAGTGCCTCTTTCTCTATCACTCTTTCTGTTCTTCATGAGATTACTAATTCCAGTCGTTCTTGTTCCCAGGCGCACATATGGAGCACATGTTATTTTCCTCCTGATATACATACATACATGTATACATATAGATATATATCTGTGTGTGTGTGTGTGTGTACACACACACATATAGACAATGAACACAATACAGAAGCCTGATGATGGCAATTGAGATTCTGCTGAAACGTTGCTACAACTTTAAAAGCACAACTACAATGATGTGGGAAAATACCCGAACAAAGCTGAATAACATATATACATATATATGTATATACATATACATACACACAAACACACACACACATATATGTTAAGTTTTCGCGGGTACTTACATGTATGGTATTCAGCTTTGTTTGGGTATTTTCCGACATCATTATAGTTGTGCTTTTAAAGTTGTAGCAATGTTTCGGCAGAATCTCATCTGCATCATCAGAAGCCTGATGGTGGCAGATGAGATTCTGCCGAAACGTCACTACAACTTTAAAAGCACAACTATAATGACGTGGGAAAATACCCAAACAAAGCTCAATACTATATGTGTGTGTGTGTGTGTGTGTATACACACATATATATACACACACACACATACATACATATACATATACATATACATATATATATATACACATACATACATACATATAGATATAAAAGCAAAATACCACTTATGCATCATTACAAAATCTCCAGAACTGTAAAGCCCACAAAGTTAAAATTTGGCACATATGTTCTTCTAGGTGTTCACTAACAAAGGGTTTTTCAAACTGACCATCAGAGCATTAGTATTTTGTATATTGTTATTAACACGCTCTGATGCTAAGGAGTTCTACTCCTCCCCACCTGAAAAGAAATATCTTCCAAATGCAAAACACAAGCAGAGGGGAGGAGTTTCAGTTTCACAACACCAAGCAGTTTTAGTACAGAACAGTTGAGCTAAGGCATGCCCAGGCTCCTTGCTGTCTCCTTGCTCACACAGCAAATACTGTTTCAGTTTCCAAACAGCCCATAACTCTCTGACACACTGACAGGACATTAGCCAGATGAATACTGATGGATACTGGTAGGCAAAGGCACATTTTTTTCCCCTTATTTTCCTCCCCAAAAACTAAGCCCAATCACATAGTTTCGTAGTGAAGCACAGGTATAGAGCTAGTTTTTAAATAACTCTTTTTTTCTATTATAAATCAGTGTTTTTACAAACACTGATTCCTGCTCAGGTTACAGTCATAACTCTAAAAACACAGACACAGAATGTTTCCGCCTCCGATAGTAATTAAATGTGGCATTTGGTGAGTTTCCAGCTTTTGTTTAAGATAAGTCTTTATAATTCCATAGGAGCAAAAGGACAAGTCCACTTAGGCATTATGATGACAGATCCTGATTCTAGGTCTTCTGTTTGTAATAGTAACAATGATTGCCAGATGTTTTTATTAATATGCAGAATCGAGAAACACAAACTGCTTAAATATCCATAGCTTTTTTACATTGGTACTCAAAGCATGTGAATTTGGAACACTTTCAGTAATGTCACAAGAGTATTGTATTTGCAGCAAAGTTGAAGAAGTGCTGTCTTTTAGACACCTTTACATCAAACAGATGCAATATTGTAACAATCAGAGTCTTTGTTGCCATTTCACAGCTTTTCTTCCTTAATTACAACTGTTTTGTTAATTTATTTTTAATATAAGATTCCAAATACTTCATATAAGCTTTTGAGTACTAATATGGATCTTTTGGTACCAATTCTAATAATGAGCCATTTGCAGGCATTTTTTAAGATAACACATTCCTCCATCCACCCAAATTTGTGGAAATGATGAATAATGGTGTTTTGGATAGGTGATATATTTTGCAACTGCTAAGCCAAGAAATACAAGCAAATGCTTAATAGATTTAGGCATGTTTTCCTACTAACATACATAAGAGCAGTCATAAGCATAATATATTGGTCAGGTTTACTGTTTTAATCTCTTGAAATAATGTTTTAGCCTTTTTTCTGAACTTTTCACAGGATAACAACCAGGAGATGCCATCATGCATTAGAACAAGCCATCCATTTAGGAGCAAATGGTATATGTCTTACCTACTTGTTTATTTTTACCAAAACTTTAATAATCTAGATTTTTTTTTCATTGTGACTATTTCAGTAGACATGGTACATTGAGGTAGTGTGTTATTGTTGCACCTTACAAATAAACATTTTAGCATCTTCTAAAATTATAGCTTCTATTAACTTCTTATTTTTCCTTCTTTTTTGTTCTTTATTTCAAAGTTTTGTTTCCTGATGTTCTTACTGTGCAATCACCACAAATCATTAAGCAGCAGCATGAGTCAGAATATTCTTACAGCATTCCAAAACAAAGTGTTATGCAAGAATCTAAAGTAAGCTCCTACCCCTAATCTACCTCTCCATTAATTTATTTATTGCTGTGGTGTTTAACCAGCTTGCTTGTAAAAAAAATGTGGACTGTGTTCATTTGCTATTGTAGCTAACATGTTATTTAACTATATTTTATTAGTCTTACATGTTGCTTCAATCCTAATTACTCAGAACAGATTTACCTTATCTTGTAATAAAATTAACCATGCACAATATATAATAATAATATTAACAACAACATCAATAAACTGAGCACCAGGTAACACACTCCCTTCCAAGATAAGATAGATCAGTATCTTTATCTGGAAGACAGTCTGATCTCTGGAGGAATGCTATTCCAGAGAAAAGGGCAGTAGCAGAAAAGATTGACCTCGAAGATGACATTTGCCAGGGACAAAGAAATTTCTCTGTTCTAGATTTAATGGGTGGACAGCATGTCCCTAAGATAAGGGAGTACTGAAGATATCCACATATTGAGGTTAATTTATATATTTATCCAATTTATTTGCCCCCTGTCTTAACTCTGGTAGGCTTACAATATTAAAAAATAAAATTATATAAATAAAATATTACAAAATTATAAAAATACAGGATAGAATAGCTAAAAGATGGAAAGAGAGGGAGTAGGGTAAATGGAATGGGATCTGATATTAATCTATTAACCACACTCAACATGAAACCCTTCCTTTGGATCCCCAAACCAGCCAGTAGACTCAGATCTTTAGGCTCTTGCAGAAGGTCAGGAGGTTTGGAGTGGACTTCAGTCGGGGCGGGGTGGTGGTGGTGTTGTGGCCTTCCTGGCAGCAGACTCAGACAGTGAGGAGGATGGGGAGGAACTTGGATCAGTCCTGGAGTCTGGGGAAGGCTCTGATGGGTGCTCTGCGTCGGAGGCAGAGATAGGGCAAGGGCCGTCCAACATTTCCCAGCTGCCTATGGAGTCGGAGATAAGTGGAGAAGAATAGCTGGAGCCTGTTCCAGATGTGTGTATGCACAGAACTGTCAGGAGAGGGGTAACAATTAAGGAACAGGAACAAGAACAGCCAACTCGGAAGGAAAGGCACACATGGATGCTGAACGGCCCCTTCCTGGGGAATAAATAGAAGCAAAAGAGGTGTGGTGGTTGCAGGAGACACTTAGTTCCTATTTCTTTTGGAAGATTTGCTTATCAGAGTTCATGCCTCACAGAGACTCCTTGCCTGGTATTTAATTTACAGCTTTGCGACTGCAAGGTCTCAGCCTGGCAACTATCCAAGAACTGATAAGATCTGTTCTTGCAATTAACCCTGGGGACGATTATTGCCAGGACTTTTCTGTGTGTGAATGCCGTGAATTCACAGTAACTAAATAAAGAGAAGATTTTCGGGGCAAGGAGAGTCTGTTTCTTGGTTCTGCTAAGCCTGGGTCAGAATTGGGCTTGGGGCGGGGGGATGGGGATGTTCCAAAGGCCAAGTGCAAAGGTAGAGAAGGCTGTTCTAGACCCTGCCAGCCAGAATACCCTGTCTGATGGGGTCTGCAGCATGCCTCCTCTGCCAGCAGGGGTGGGGCAAGCCAATCTCAGCGGGATGAAACAGTTCCTTAAGTTAGCAGTCCCCAATCTTTGTGGCTTGGTGGCCCAGTTCTGGGGGAGAGGGGAACCAGGCCACCCAAGCAACAGGCCACTGCGCATGCATGCAGCTTAACTGATGCAAGTGGCAGGCTGGCGGGCACGTGCATGCATAGTCCAGCTGGGAGTTGGGGCGCCCTGCCTTAAGTAGCTTGGACCTATGCCATGTTGGGCTTTAAAAGTGATTATCAACACTTTGAATTGCACCCAGAAGCAAATAGGCATCCAGTGCAGCTCCTGGGCCATCATTGGGGTCCAAAGAACTGCTCGCTTCTCTGCACTCTGCAGCAGCTGTAGCTTCCAAATGCTCTTCAAGGGTAGCCCCTGGTAGAGCTCATTGCAACAGTCCAACTGTGAGATGATTAGGGAGAAGCTGTAATCGGCACACAACCTGAAGTTTTAAAGGTGGTGGCCAGCTTTTGAATTGTACCTTGCAATCTGCTGGTAATCGGTATTTAGCAGTAGCAGAAAAGTTAGGACCTTTTTTGAAGAGTAGAATCTTGAATACTTAATAATTCCTAAATAAAACCTTAGGAGCGCATATGTCTTGACAAGCAATAGCATCTGATTTAGTTTCTCTGGGCTTGGAAGCAGTGGCATCAATAAACAAACCACAGTGATGTCAGAATGATTACATGTGGCCTACAGCATCTTCATATGAACGCTGTATTTATGTACATTAACAATGTCACTAGTGATAAGTTTTTTAGTAACTTTTTTAGAATCTGCTTGTGAATATTTTAAATCACACTAAAATTGTCACTTTATTAAAGTGGATTGAATGAAACGTTACAATTGTTGATTTTCGTGTTTTGCTGCTTTCAGGAAGAAAGGATAAAAATGGAAAAAGGAATGCCGAAAAATGAAACAGCAGTTGTTGTTTCTGATACTGATACTACTGCCACACAAAGAAGTTGGTATCATTTTGTTGGGATAATATAAAGTGGTTTAGAGGAAGGTGCATTTTAAATGCCTTGCTGATTTTTGCTGTATCAAAGGGCAAATGATGTATGCTTGATTGTTACTTATTTAAATGGCTATATACCATATTTTTCGGTGTATAAGATGCACCCCCCCCCCAAAAAAAAAAAAGTGGATAGAAATGTCTGTGCATCTTATACAGGAACGTTGCTGAAGCACTGCCCACCTGCTGGCCTCCCAGCCATTTGCCTCCTTGCAGCAAACAGCAAGCTGCCTGGTCAGCTTCAGCACATCCTGATTAGCACTGTGCTGCTAGCAAACAGCTGATTGTTGTTTGGATTGGGCTCCATATCCCATTTTTGGCCTCTGCGCGTTCCGGGCAGCGGGGATCAGAACCTCCGCACATCCCATTTTCAGAACATTCCGGGCAGCAGGGATCAGAAAATGGGGCGCATGGAAGCCGAAAACGGCACGCAGAGGCCAAAAATGGGGTGCAGATGGCAATCCCTGCTGATCGTCAGGAAGCTGATCCATCCGACAGTTAGCTGCTTGTGCTATTTAGGCTGTGCTGAAGCTGACCAAGCTGTTTGCTGTTTGCTACAAGGAGGCAAATTGAGGGGAGGCAGAGGCAGAATTTTTTTTCCCTCCCCAAAAGAGCGGAGCGTCTTATACTCTGAAAAATACAGTATTTTGAAGGTTATTATAATTTGGGAGGCATTTCCACATACTAGTTTTTTTTTTTTTTAATTCTGTGCACCATAATAAGATGTTTATACTTTTGGATATAGTTAATAGAATTCCAACTTGGAATACACAACACTGTGACTTTTTCAATCCTCTGCTGAATGAGCATCAGAAACTTGCAGTTAAAAGGATTCTTAGTGGTGAATGTCGTCCCACTCCTTATATCCTATTTGGGCCACCAGGAACTGGCAAAACTGTCACAATTATTGAAGCAATTTTGCAGGTAACAGTGAATTGTAACTGGTTCTTGTCTCTGCTATTTTTAATTAATGTTAACTCTTTGTTAAAACATTACTTCCCTGTGTTGTTTGGGAATACATTTAGTGAATGAATTACTTGTTGCTGTGGAAGATAGGAATTGCCGATGGATTTTTCTCCTCTGCAGATAACAGGGTTTTAATATGCATGAGAATGCTTTGAAAATAACAAGACCCTTTCTGTCTACATTAAAATAACATGAGAATAATTAATGTGGATTTGAATGCTACTTTGGTATATGCTTGAAAAAGGATGCTACAGGAAATTGTAACTTTTGATGGTGGATCAATATGGAGATACAACGCATCAGTGAATAATTGTAGCTTACTGAAATATTCTCAATATTGTGAATGTGTTTTCAGTCTTCAATACTGCTAGTAAATATATGCACTAGCATGGAAATAAAATAATGTTGAAATTTAATTGGTTTAATATAATTCTTAAAAACTATTCACTGATAAAAGAGCATCAGTTAACAGTACAATATACGAATGCTTGTTTTTGTATAAATAGATATATTATAATTTACCAAGCAGCCGAATACTAGTTTGTGCACCATCAAACAGCGCTACAGATCTTATTTGTTTACGACTTCATGACAGCAAGATGTTAAGACCAGGAGTTATGGTCAGAGTTAATGCAGTCTACAGAAATGAAGAGGTAAAAATGTTTCTAAAAGACTTTCTTGCTCTTTTGAGTCGTTCTGTGTCATCATTACATAAATTGTTCATTTGAAGCTCAGAATTATACTTGATTTAACTGAATAGTGCTTAGTTTTCCAAGTTACTCTGTAACCATCTGAAAATGTTACTTGCTGAATGTCTCCCTCCTGAATTGTTGAATATAATACCTTCTGAAAGATTGGATCTTAAATCCTAGGTTCAATATGTCAGTTTCTGCATAAGACGTGGGAGTCATAATATAGAAAGGGTTGAGCGAATAGGTTTCCATCAGAACAGAAAATGTTTCAGGTTTAAATGTTTAGTAGAAGAAATATGTATTTTTATTTGGCTTGGATATTTTCAGAACAATAGAACTTCCAGATGAAAGAAACCCTGTACAGAAACTAGTTCATAATTGCATTACACCTATACAATTTTGTTGTAGAATCTACTTACAAAGAATGAAAGTAAGAGTGATATGAATATATTGTACAGTTTTAAAAACAGCAGGTACAACTTAATAACATAAGGATTCACTGTGTAAAGGTACAATTTTACACAATGATTCCTTATGTCATTTTGTACTGAGAAATATTGTAACTTCTTGATGTATAAATCAATTTTGTACAAAACCTGGAACAAATAAAAGATGATGAAAATAGGGAAGCAAACTGATGGCACCTATTCCCCTCTCCTTCAAGGCCATTTTAAAACATAGCAGGGTTACACCTATTTGAACTCCTTGTGGCTCTGTGTATGCACATGTCTACGTGTACGTGAGAGTGTGTAAGTACAATACTATTCCAGAGGGCAGATGCTGAAACTTCCTCTAAGCATTTCAACCCTGAAAGGTAAAAAGAGAACAGTAGAAAAACAAGTATCTAATGGAATGCAAAGGGGTCAAAATTAATAGAGAATATGGACAAAAAATGTATTAAGAACCCAGATTATCAAGAAGGGACATAGTGCTTCAGAGCAAAAATATTTGAGAGGAGGATCTCATTCACTGTTTTCAAAATTAAATTGATAGATGGGTACAAATTGAATTAGGGATGCTTCATTGGTATGAGAGGCATTGCCTTCCTTTCAGAGTATAATATAAATATACATTGAAAAATAATGACTCGTGTCTGCAGTTGAAAATGTGTAACTGATGGAAGACATATTAATAACACATGCTTCTTTGTATTGCAGAGTCTTAATGAGGTAATAAAGTGTTACTGCAAAGCTGGAGAAGATATTCACGAAGCATCTCAGTTTCGAATAATTATTGTGACCTGCAGCAGTGCAGGAATGTTCTATCAGATAGGAATAAGGTACCGTGTAAGCTTTTCTGACTATTCCAGGAAACGTAGGATATAAAAATATTAGCTATTTCCTATAGAGAAGGAAATGGAAAGCAACTAGGTAACTAGGTAAATGAACTAGGTAAATGGGCAGTAAACTGCCTCAGCAATAGCTGATAAATATTTGGGGTAACTCCAAGTGGGAAAAGATCCAGGTAAATGAAGAAGAGGAGTTTGTTTCAAGATTCATGTTGTCATTAAAAATATGTAATAGGCGTATATTGCAAGTAAAAGTTCACAATTAACCTCCAAGTAGAATCTATAATTGCCGCTGTGAGATAAAATGTAGAGGTTTATCCATTCATACTGTAGCTCAGTCATACATTTATATTAGACCACAATACATCTGAATCTGGATATACAAAGACATTCTCAGAATCCCACAATCAAAATTGGATAATTACCCATCCCTTGTTATTTTACATTGAGGTTGCGCACTGGTATATGGCAACTGAAAATACTGCTATGAACTTCAGTGTTCTTGGAAACATTAAAAACTTGTAAAAATCTATAATGGGCTTAACTGAAGGTAAATACTTTCGTTTTACCAATGTTACTTTGATACCATCTTCATTATTTTTGAAGTGATGTCTGAGAATGCAGAGCATGCAACAAGTAGTTCCAATTTTTATTCCACAATATTAGGTGTGGACATTTCACACATGTGTTTGTGGATGAAGCAGGGCAGGCAAGTGAACCAGAAAGCCTGATCCCTCTGGGATTGATTTCAGAAGTCACTGGGCAAGTATGTAAGTTTTCATTATATCTAATTGATTGTATCTAACTGAGTTTATGTCTGTTGTGTGGAGGAAAAAAATTCTCTTTGTAGATACTGCTTGCATGCTGTTGATCTAATGTATCTATTACTAGAAAAACAGCCATACCTGTTTCAAACGTTATTCTTCCATATCTTGGTAATGGACTGCACTGTCACAAGTTCAGTTTCCATATCTCTTTTAAGTTTTGTTTAAAAAGGAAGAGGGGAAACTCTTAATTGAATATGAATGCCAGTGGTTTTTCATAGTAAAGGTCTTGCCCATGGCCATAACATTTATTTGGTTCAGGTGGGATAGTTTTATCTTTCATATCTGCTTCTTCTCTCTACAATCCCTTCCATCCAAGTTGCCCTTCATTATATTTTTATCATTTTTATCTATATGCAATCCAGTCTTATATCTCACGCCAGTTTACAACAATAAATGCAATCAGTACACAAGAAAAACTATGCAGCGGTCTATCAAACAGGAGTAGTAAAATAAAAGCAGTAATCCTTATCCAGACACATTAGTCATCGGCACTCACCAGTGTAGCTGGCATGGCTCTGAAAACCCTTTCAAAATAGCCTCCATTTTCACTGCTGCACAGAAATTCAAAGCCTAGAGAAGACTTGACTTCAGAAAGAACCGTTTCATAAGGAAATGTCTGTTTCTGTAACAGACACGCAACAGGTTTCCACCAAACTAACCTTTTACACACCAAGAATAGGTAGCTTCTGCCACCAGTTTAGCTCACCATGTAGGATGGTGTTAACTGAAGAAGGCTATGCTGCAGGACCTGGGACCCGAACCATGCAGAGCATTAAAGTTCAAAACTAAAATTCAAATTTGCACTCAGAACCACTTGGTGACCAGAACAGTACCTACAATCTACGTGCACTATGACCAAAGTGGCATTTTGCATTACTTTTGAGTTTCTGGGTAATCTTCAAATGTGGCTCCATATTGCAAAATCAATAACCAATAAATGCATTAATCTAATATATTGTCATTCCAGCCTCTTGCAGGATTTTAATGCACCATAACAGTTTATCACTGTCTACATTCTTCATTTGTTTTAAAGATGGCTATTAAAACAGAGCAAGAAGCACCTCAGCAAAAGAAATAACAAATCTGTACCAATTCAAATTAGACAGGAGCATATCATCTCGTTTCTTTAAAATCCCAAGGCTGGTTAATATCAAAATAATTATAAATGGTTGAATGAAATGGTCATATCAATGGTGGGCTATCATAATTTGTGGGACATTAGTAAAATGAGTATTTGTCTAGTAGTTATTCAGTTAACTGAGGGACAAGGGCCTTGGATAATCTTAATTGCTGGGAAAATTCACTCGTGGGGGGAAAGGATTTAGCTTATACCAAAATAGGGGCCATTTAAAGCTTAAAGTTTATTTAATTAAAACTCCTTCATAATCACCATGAGGTGCTCATGCTACTGAATCCTCAGTAAATCTTTTAATCATCTCAACTTCTAATGATGCAGAGAAATGCAACCACAATTGATCCGAAGATTTGCGTTGTAAGTAAAATGGTTAAGTTTTGCCCTATTTTAAAGCCTTTCTTGCGACAGTTGTCAAATGAATCACTGTAGTTGTTAAATTAGTAACACGGTTGGTAAGTGCATCTGGCTTTCTGCTTGTCATGTCAGAAGGTTGCAAAAGGTGATCACGTGGCCCTGAGATACTGCAACCGTCATAAATGCATGCCAGTTGCTAAGCATCGGAATTTTGATCACATGACCATGGGAATGTTACAATGGTCATTTGTGTCATAAATCACTTTTTTCAATGCTGTTCTAACTTCAAACAGTTATTAAACGAATGATTGTGAATCGAAGACTACCTGTATTGCCCATTGCAGGACTAATCGTGGACTTGATCCCACATCCCTAAGAATGTTATTTCCTTCCATTCTGGAAATAAGAGCAAGCTGTTTTTAAAACTGCTGATCATCCCACAGTATTCCTTTTCCCATACTTCAGGATTTGGCCAGTTGTCTCCTTCTCTTGCTATCAAAAGAGCAAGAGAAGATGAAAGGAATTTTCCTTCCCTGTTGACTGCCTATCTCCCTACCAGGCCAAGTATGGATTTCCTTCCTCTTCTCTCTTCCCTGCTCCACCACTCTTGTGTAAGAGCATCCCTGCTAATACCAACAACAGTAGCAGGTCACTGCCTAACCCAGGGGAGGGCTTAACTGGCTGCTGTTGTTGAGGGAGGCCTGGATGTAAAGGAAGTTGTAACGCCCGGAGAGGATCTGGGAGAAGGAAGGATCTGCAACTGACTATAGAGGGAGAGAGAAACAAGCGAAGAAGGGATTGGGGAAAAGTAAGGGAAACTACAGGCAAGAAGATCAGCAAAGTGGGAAGGTTAGGCTTCCTCTACACTAGGCGTGTCAAACTCGATTTCATTGAGGGCCGCATCAGGGTCGTGTTTGACCTCGTGGGGGGGGGGGAGCAGCGTGGTCGCACCCCTGCTCTACCCCAAAGCAAATGCCAGTACTGGCTGGTGATGAGATTCTGGTCTCTGGCAATCAAAGCTGACATAGCTAAGAGGTACAGAGCCTTTCAGCAGGATAGGAAACAGTGGTCCTGCAACAGCTCTATTGACAAGGTTACCAGCCTCCTTTTCTGGTAGCACAATTACACGGGAGATTTTATTTATTTTTTTCTGTTTTTCCAATGAAGACACCAAATACCTTCATCTGACCTCCGTTTGCCTCAGATGAGAGAATTTCTGTTGAGAGTGTTTGTCTTTTGTATGGAGTGCTTCTGGGCCGGATGAGGTCCCTGGAGAATGAGTTTCTAGATGTTACTACTATAGACTAACCAGATTATTCCTCTCCTTTCTATGTTCTGTAGTAATACAAAAGATAAAATTTAAAACTTGCATCAGGGTAATCTCTTGGTCAAGAGCAGTCTGTCTGCTAGTTCAATCTTATATAAGTGAAAAACCTGGAAATGCTGCCTTGGGGAGATTATGCTTCTTTTTATGCAAATGCAATAGTAACTCAAATACAGTGTTCTACTTTGGATATCAATAATTATTTTTGATTTTTTAAAAAATAGAAATAGGTATTACTTCTGCATTGATGGCATCTACCTCCAAGTTTTTGTTATGTAATTCATGAAGAGCATTATATGAAATGCAATTTCTCATTTTTTTAAAAAAATGTTCTGTATCTGAAGATCATACTTTCAGGGGATCCCATGCAACTAGGTCCAGTAATAAAATCTAAGATTGCAATGCTTTATGGATTAAACATCTCTTTGTTGGAGAGGCTGATGCATCGCCCTTTGTACCTGCGAGATGATGATACTTTTGGTCCCTCTGGATCATACAATCCTCTGTTGGTAAGTGAAACTGGGAAATACAGTGATCAGGAACTGTTTTCCAACTGACAGATTCTTTGTGTGGAAGTTTCCTGAATCTAAGACATTTGTGTCAAATTGCTGCTAATATAGCAAATTTGTGTTATATTCTTATGGATTTTGATTAAATGTAGAGCTGCAGTATATGGACTTCCATAGGAAGGAGCTCTAGTGGCACAGTGGTTAAAGTGCAGTATTGCAGGCAAAGTCAGCCCACAGCCTGGAGTTTGATCATATGACGGGGCTGGCTCAGGGTGCCATCCTTCTGAGGTCGGTAAAATGAGGACCCAGATTGTTGGAGGTAATATGTAAATAAGGATTCTACATTGTAAGCCGCCGAGAGAGTGCTGTAAAGTACTATGGGGCAGTCTATAAGCCTAAATGCTGTTGCTATTCTTCAGCTGTAATTGACTAGTTTAAATATATATTTAAGATATGTTTATTTTTGGATCAGTTTTCAGGCTGTTTACCATTATAACTTTAAATCACTAAATCATGTAATGGGAGACATTGACTAAACACTTTTGGGGAGCAATGTTTCTATTCCTCAGATCTTGAACAACTTGCAATCCAGTCTCATATGTACACAAGTTAGCAAAAATTAGTATCATATAAAACATGTTATGCAGCTGAATCACAGGGACTCCTAATTGGAAATAGAGAAGAAAATATAGCCAACAAAATTTTCAGTAGTTGGATCTATCATCCCTTTGCTCCCCCCTCATGTACTATTATACTTTCAAAGATTAATATTGCTGAAGCCAAGAAGAATCCACAGCGGTGGGTCTTGCTGGTGCCATGCACTCTACCCCCCGCCCCTTCACCTTTTAACCGATTTTAAGAGTGTTTAATCACCCTTGCTTCCTTTTAAATGTTTAACTTTTCTATAGTGCATAAACTGCCCAGACTCTCTCTCTCTCTCTCAGAGAGATGGGTGGTTCAGAAATGTGAAAAATAAAAATAAAACTGTTTCTTCAAGCTTAATTCCTCCATGGAGGTTGAGTTCACAATTGGAAAGACTTCTTTATGTTAGTGTAGGAAAGTCGGTAATGTGGATGGATCCAGGCGTTTGTGTGATGAGTGAGAGAGGAGAATGGTGACTCCCTTTAATTCCACATATGACTGATAACTCAGAGTATGACTGAAAACAATGTCCTCCTGATGTCCTAAATGTAAACTAGTAGAGAGCCATTTAGAGCTTCTTGACAGCAATACTCTGTAATCGCTTTACAGAATTCGATTCACCTATCAAAACGTTAATGCTTCTGAGTATAGCCATATTCATTTTCATGTTGTGGTCTTGGTTCTATGCTTGCAGATTACAAAGCTTGTGAAGAACTACAGATCACATAGTGCATTGCTTACGTTGCCATCTAAACTATTTTATCATAAGGAACTAGAAGTCTGTGCTGATCCTTCGGTGGTTAACTCTTTGTTGGGGTGGGAGAAGCTGCCAAAGAAAGGCTTTCCACTGATTTTTCATGGAATGAGGGTATGTAAACAAATCGGTGTTCGTTGCATTATACTTAAAAGTATATCGATTTTAGAAACCTCAGATATACACAAAGGTATGTAAATCAATAAGCATATCACATTATTTAGATTGCGTAGTTTGAATACAAGATTTACCACAAATGTTCTTTTCTTTATAGTTTTATGTATTGTGATTTATCTTTGCAAGAAAATTTTGCAATCTGCTGTGCCACTTTTCTTATTGAGTGCTCTCTCGGGTGCATTTTAAATGTTGCTTCTAGCTGCTTTGAAAGAAGTTTGTAAAAACCAGATGTAAAAAAGGAGCTAATTAGCTTTCTGCCTTTACTTCACTCTGCTGATAAAAGCTGTTTTTACTAATGTGTGAATGAAGATTATGTTATAGAAAGGATGGGGACAGATATTTAAATTTAAAACTATTTCTGGAGCAGACACAAGTAATAAAAATGCGTAACTGTATCCTATTTTTCATTGATTGAAATTACTGCTCATTTTAAAAAAAAAATTGCAATAGCACCCAAATCCTTCTAAAAGAAGGTAATTGTATTCAAAGACTCCATGAATTTGATGAAGGCCCCTACAGAATAGAACAAGGGGGAAGTGGTCACCATCAAAACATAACAATGCATGAATCCAGAATAAAGACACTTTTTCTTAAATCTACTCTTTATATTTTATTGTTGTATTCTTTAATTTATTTGATTTGTCAATCGCTTACAAGATAATAGGTATAAGAATAAACATGAGTATGAATACAGTAAATAGATACAAATAAATGGGGACAATAGGACAGGGACAGTAGGCATAATTTTGCACTTATGCACGCCCCTTACAGACCTCTTAGGAATGGGGTGAGGTCAGTAGTGGATAGTTTGAGGTCAAAGGAGTGGGGGTTTGAGGAACAGAGTCAGGTAGAGCATTCCAGGCATTGACCACTCTGTTGCTAAAGTTGTACTTTCCGCAATCAAGTTTAGAGCAGTTTACATTGAGTTTGTATCTGTTGTGTGCTCTTGTATTCACCTCCACAACCGTCTTATTTACTCACTAAGTCATTAATTTCATTTTACTGAAAATTATGAAGCATTAGGGTGGGTTCTGTGCAAAGAATTTGGAGAAGCATGCAGAATATATATTACATTTTTATTGTTGGGAAACAAATTATCCAGAATAAATTGAAAATGGCTGGAGGATATATATTCCTTTTAGCAAAGAATAATAACTATTACTGTTCAAAATCTGAGATGCTTAATTTTAAGGACCAGTTCTTCTGTAGAAATTCCATATATTAAAATCCATTCAGAGAGGGGTGTTTTCTGTAATGAATGACTTAAAGCCCTTTTTTAAAAATTGCTCCAGCACTACAGTGTTGTTCAGTCACTATTGTACTGAGTCTCCTCAGCTCTGGCTATTTAAATGCCCGTTTTGACTTTTTGTTATTAACATAAGCACTGTGCAAATAAAGTTAAGTATTTGAAATAGTATTGTTCTCTGTGTTTTTAATTTCTTGCCTTGCTAACATTAGGGTATGGAAATGCGTGAAGGCTGCAATCCTTCTTGGTTCAATCCTACAGAAGCAGTTCAAGTGATGCGCTACTGTTGCCTTCTTGTTAAAGGCATCAACAGTTCAGTGTCGGAAAAGGACATTGGAGTAATTGCACCTTATCGAAAGCAGGTATAGCTTTCTGCTTCAGCCTTATATAATTGTTGGGGTATTTTTAATTGCATAGTATATTTTAATGTTAATTTGTTTTGTTTTTCTAAGTTACATTATTAGACTATAAATGTGAACATGAAAAACATTCTTGGAGGGGAATGTTAAGAGATATGGTATTCATGAATCTCTTCATTGATAAACCAAAGGCTTTGAAGTTCCCATGATACATTTTTCAACTGGGTTTGATATTGATATTAAAAGGCAATTAAAAAATAATGCTAGAACTTGTGTTGGATATTTTGGAATACCTTGAACAGTACAATGAAAAACAAGCTGCATTAATTTTTTTAGATGCAGAGAAAATTTTTGATAATTTGAACTGAATGTTCTTATTTGAAATTTTGGATTTTATGTACTTTGAGGAGACTTATAAAATGAAAAAAAAATCTACTTTACAGAAGGCATAAATTGTTAATGGAGATTTATCTATACCCTGTGAGAAACAAGGAGCAAGACATTGTGCTTATTGTCTCCTGCTTACTTTAGCTTTAGAAATATTTAGAAATATTAAACAAAGACAAAAAATAGGATTTAAGAATATAAAGATTGAAAAAGTAACTTATAAGGCACCCAGTGCAAAAAATAGTTTCAGCTATTTCCGTCAGCTTGATTTCGTTGGCATCTTTGATGAATCCCCCTTCTAACCCTCATCTAAATGATTTATGAAAAATTTGAAGAGTATTGCGCCTAAGACAGAACCTGCATTCCTTGATAGTTGGTAGAAAATATCCAATTCTGGAATAATTCAATAAATATGAAAAAGAAGAAAAAATAGTGGATAATTCCACCAAGAAAAATAACCCTTATTTGAAGATCTGCAACTAATTTACTAGTTTTAAGTAGATTTAAATTTTAATTGCTTTCAATAAACTTTCTTATTTTCTAATTCACATTGTAGTAAAGTAACATCAATGAGAAAACTATTCAAAACCTCAAAAATAAAATTCAGGATTGACTTGTTTAACTGTTTCAATACCTGAATCGTTTTAATCAAATCATGTTATTTTTTGAGTCCTTATGCTATCTGTGAAATAATATGTATCTTTATTTTAGGTAGAAAAAATCACAATTCTCTTACGCAACGTGGATCTATCAGATATTAAAGTTGGCTCAGTCGAGGAGTTTCAGGGACAAGAATTCTCAGTGATCATCATATCAGCAGTACGTAGTGAAGTGCTCCTTGAATATATATGGTATTCAGAAGCCAATCTCATTCCCCAAATTAGCAAGCCGAAGTAGAATAAAGTGCATGTGTAAGTGACTAGTGAAGCTCAGGAGAGGCAACTGGGGTCCTCCACTTTGAACTGCTGCTGTCACAATTACTTGAAATTGATGGTTCTATCCTCTGCATAATTATTCATTAGCAGTTTTGAGGATGCATAGTGAAACTGATCGGCGTGCTTAAGATTGCAAGCTGGGTATTAGTGCAAAACGTAATAGTATATGTTGGTTGTACTAATTACACCCATTCATAAAACCCTGAAAATTGCAGTTATTAGTTATTACTTTGTATCGAAGTTCCTTTGAGACTTTTTAAATGGGGAAATACCTTTGACTATTTAGGATGCAGTTCGGTTACTCGACAAACTACTAGTCCAAGACTTCTGTGGTTGGTGAGGTCTTACATTTTAACTCACTTTGCAGTACTTGATGGAAGAGAATGATTCATTCTGGCCTTTTCAAAAGTACGTGGTGATCATCTCTGAGGCTGCACAGCCACTACTACATCATAGCAATATCCTGTCTTTTCCTTCAGGAGTTCAGGGCAGCACAGATAGTATATTTTGTTCCCTTTTTTTCCCCATACTGGTAGTTTTCAGTTGAGCCCCAAATTTCTGTTAAGTGTGACATTAGTTATGTGAGTTTTGCCTCATTTTACGACTTTTCTTGCCACAGTGGTTAAGTGAATCACTGCAGTTGCTAAATTAATAATCTGATCGTTAAATGAACCTGGCTTCCCCATTGACCTTGCTTGCGAGAAGGTTGCAAACATGGACTGCACCAATACCAAGCATCTGAATTTTGATCACGTGATCATGGAGATGTTGCAAAGGTCATAATTGAAAAATGGCCATAAGTCACTTTTTTCAGTTCAGTAAATGATCATTAAATGTAAGTCAAGAACACCTGTAGTAACATCTTGGTGTTAGAAGGATGGACTGAGACAGAGAGTCACATCCCGGATATAAACTGTTTCAACTCCTACTCTCAAAATACTATAGAGCACTGCACACCAGAACAACTGGACACAAGGAGTTTTTTCCAGAACACCATCACTCTGCTAAACAAATAATTCCCTCAACACTGTCCAACTATTTACAAAGTCTGCACTACTATTACTATTAATCTTCTCATCACTCCTTATCACCCATCCCTTCCCACTTGTGACTGTAGGACTGTAACATTGTCACTTGTATCCTTACGATTTATATTGACTGTTTCCTAGTATGATTTGATTGCTTATTTGTTACCCTACTATTATTAAATGTTGTACCTTATGATTCTTGATGAATATATCTTTTATGTACACTGAGAGCATCTGCACCAAGACAAATTCCTTGTGTGTCCAATCACACTTGGCCAATAAAGAATTTCTATTCTATTCTATTCTAACCAGCTGAAATTCACCCAGTGAGTTTTCATGGTTGAAGACAGAATTGACTTGAACTCTCCTAATTCTGGTCCACCATTTTAATCATTATGCTATATTCAACTTCAGATTATGAAATTGTTTGCAGTACTATACATATTTGGGAGAATTAAATGGTTGGTGCTTACATTCCAGGTTCGGTCAAATGAAACTCTACTTACCGATGAAAGATCCTTTTTAGGTTTTCTTGCTAATTCAAAGCGCTTTAATGTAGCAATTACCAGACCCAAGGCTTTGCTCATTGTTGTGGGAAATCCTCATGTGCTTGCCAAAGTAAGAATTTCTTATTATCTAATTCATGTTCATTTAATTACATTAATAGAATAATTTCATTGAGCTGCCTGTCTCTTATTTCTAGATTAAAGTTCAGGGAAAAAGTCATGTGTTAGTGATTCATCTCAGCCTTTCTTAGCAATACGTTAATCCTTAAATGCAGAAATGAGATCTGAAATATGGTGAACTCAGTCTGAACTTCATTAAATGAAAATACAGCAGGGAGCCAAAGGAAGTCAACATTTGAACTCTTGTTTACTTGTAGAAACATATGCTATCACAAATGATCTCAAACGCCTCACTTCTGAAGTTGTAAACTTTTATCTCCTCCTGTAAAAAATGTTTGTTGTCACTAAGTGTTGATATCAACATATGTCATATATAGATTATATGGCATTTAATCAAACGTAATGCCATTTTTAATAACAAACTTTCCCTTCCCCCAAAAAGCAACAATACTATGCATTGTTATCACTAAATGTGGTACTATGTTAGTAGATTGTATTGCATTTAGTTTTGCAACAGTGCAATGAGCAGTATATAAATTTAATTAATAATGATATTTTTTGTGTGTACAACGGATACTAACTGACATGTTCAGCTCTCAGTTGCAGCAGCAGTCTTCCATGCCATGATCCCTATTTGTCTGTTTAGTGCTAATTCACACTAATATAATTTTAAATAGTGTGTTTTGTTGTATTTTGCTTCTTCTAACTTTTCATAACTAAGAGAACAATAGCGCTATAGAAATGAACAAATAGTCTTTTCATATTGCCTTTATGGCTTTCAAATGCTAGTTCAGATCTTGAAACACTACTTTCTAGTTATAGCAACCTTTATTAACTGTTGTTCTGCTGAACATCTTGGATAGTTGCCAAATCAAGTCTTTCAAAAAAAAAAAAAAAAAAACCCAGGAAACATGTAATTTATCTCGGTGAAATTATAAATGTTCCAAAAGCCTGTAAAGACTTTTAACAGGCTGTAGTTACATATAAATTATAAGAAGTTAGACTACGCTTGCTACAGCTCAGCTCCTACACTGCCATGTTAAGTATCCTAGCAACACAGTGTTACGTGAAAATCAGCTGCATATAAAGTCCTAAACGTATTCTTATTTAAGCCTGCTAATATTAAGGAATATAAACCAGAGAAATATCTATGGCTATTTCGTGGTACAGTAATTTGAACAACTTTTATAATCCTCTTATCCTTTGGGCAGGATCCCTGCTTTAATGCTCTGTTGGAGTACAGTCTAATGAATGATGTTTACATTGGCTGTGACTTGCCTCAAGAATTTGAAAATCAGACAAAGTGAGTGTATTTTCAACATTATTGATGAAGAAATAAGTGGTCATGGATGAATCATTAAATAATAATTTAAGGCTTTTATTTTGTGCGTTCTCTAGAGATCTATAATGGAGGCCATCAGAAAGAGTGAGTGAAGCTCTATTACAGGGCTGTCAAACTCATGGCCCAGGGGCTGGATGCATCACACGCTAGCCACACCTATGCCCAGTTTAGCAAAGGGGAAAAAAGTCATGATACATCATGTGACGACATGAGTTTGACACCCCTGCTCTATTAGGACAGAGAAGGTGGTCTACACTCACACTACACTGAACTGAGATACATAAGGTTACAGTTTGTAGTGGTGTCATACATGTTTTTATAGGATTTTGTACTTCCTTGGGGTATCCAATGCACCTATGCACAATCCATTCACAATTTTCTAGACCTTTCATAATTCTTCATAGGGGTACATAATGATGCATAAGTACCGTATTTCCCCATGTATAAGCACCCCCTTTGTATAAGCCACCCCCCCAATTTTTGGACTGTGAAGTTTTGAAAAAAATATTTTATTAGAGAAACAAGTTATGAAGAAAGAAAATTTACAAAGAAACAAAATTCGACGTCTAGATCTACAACTTCGGTCATGACGCCGAAAGCGGTGCGGGCGACGTTAGCAATCTACGCATTGGAACGAGAGTAGGAACGAAGCATTCAGGCCGATGCCTAGCGTATGCATTTCTATCGCGTACTCGCACTCGTAATCGTATCATCACGTACAATTTTTACAAAAAAGTATAGCATACTGCTGGAAAACCAGTTTATTCCTACTTTATTATTTTATGCATTTTTCATGTATAAAAAGTGTACCTGCTTTGTATATGCCACCCCCCTACTTTTTGGGCTTGAAAATTTTGGAAAAAAGGGGTGGCTTATACATGGGGAAATACGGTAGTCTTGCTTTATGCTGAGCGACCTTAATTTGTTCTGACCACAAGAAACCATAATGTATCCATTCTCAAGAGTTTTCAATTTTCCTAAAATATTTTCTTTCCTTCACGTCCTCTTATTATATTTTGATATATATTTAGTCTTGTTTCAATACCTTCAGGTCAAGTGTTGATTCCTGGCAACCGTCTGAATTTGTCTCTGCAGTTTTCTTGGCAAGAGGGGTCATACCGTAGTTAGCTTTCTTAGCAAATAACACATTTTACATGACTTTAGATTCAAGGTCAGCTGTTTTTTTAAAAAAACTTTTTTCTTACTACCTCTAGTTCTTGAAGATATTTAATGTTATTAGAGGAAGGCAGGATTTTTTTTAAAAATCTAATCGATACTAAAACTGCAAGACAGTGTGTGATAGAGATTCTTGCATATAGTATCTTCCTGGCAGACCTGTGTCATCTTCCACCTACCTATGCATTGTCCCCTTGGGTTCAGATGCCATACAGCTCTCATCTTTCTATCCCACCTACATTGTGGAGCCCCTTCACTGATAGTTAATTCTCATTGACGATGTAACTTTGTGCTTTCCCTGATGCAGATCTTCATTGCTATATGAGGACTACACTTTTTATCTCCTCACATCCTCATATCTAAGGATTTGATTCATACTAGAAGTATTGCAGGATATCAAGAATTAGAACTATTAGAATAGATATTCAGAGTCTTTGAAGGTTTCCTCTGATATCATATTGTCCAAATTGTTTCAGACAATGCTGTAATTAATCAATACGGTTACGTAAGGTCCCACTTTTTCCTTTCATAGTGCATATATGGCATTGGTGTGCTCCATATTTACTCTGGCAGTCTGTCTGCTGGAAATAACTACTTTGATCAGATAGTCGATTTGCACCACTCACAAATAGAGACTTCATCAAATAATTATAATTTTCTTCATAATTGGTGGTCAACCCCAAGATCAATCTCTTTGCACTTCAGGACAACCATCAATGCCTAAGCTCTTGTTCTCGCATTAGAATACATCCTTAATCTTAAGACAATGTCTTCGTTTCCTTTATTATTTCCTTGCAGTTCCCCTGTTAATTAGAGCTCTTCCAATGCTTTATGTGCAAATTCATAGATGGAGTCTCAAAGTTGCAGAAAAACAATTACTTCGGAATGCATGATACTGTCTAAACATTTATGATTATTAAATCAATGTTGGCTAGTAAAACAAATATTTCATACGTTGCCTTTCGTTATAGGTATCATTTCCAGGATGTTGGATTAACTGTTTTGACTGAAACATTATTTCTCCAATTCTTGTGGTTTATTTCTTGTTTTATTTTGTTAATCTGCAGGTGCAGTTAAATAGAAGTACCTCCAGACCACTTTTCCAGACTGTGACTTTATTTCCTTTAAAAAAATATACAAAAGTTTGTTTTCTTGGTTGTTTAAAAGAATGTACTATAAAACAGAGGGCTTATTGAGTTATAATTATAGTTTCATTGTTGCTGTATTTTTATGCCATAACGATAAATATTATTAAAGCATTTTGCATGTATCTTTTTACCTGTAGTTATTAAGGATGAACAATAAAGTACTACATCTTATTTTCTTCATGGCAAACCAGACTTAGCCTCTCCTGAGATCCTTCAGCTTCACGTAAATATTGCTAGCGGATCTATATCTCGACAGTAGTTCCCCAGCTAGATAAAAGTGTATGGCCAACTTGAAATGATCTCAAAACAAAAATGAAGCAGAGTTGGACTGCTTGACTCGATTAGTGCTTGAACAGAAGAATGCGTAGTGCTGTGGTCTAAAGGAGAAAGTGTGAGGGAGGGAATGACTTGGAACAAGTTAGTGGCAAATTGCTCCCATACTTCTACTAGTGAATTGTCAAAAGTTCCGTTCAGTTTGGGATAGTCTTTATATTTAAAGAAACACTTTGCCATGATGTTCCTGTGTTACTTTGGTCAGAAAGTAGAATAGCAAGCAAGATGATGATGTTACCCATTCAGTCACGTCCGATTCTTGATGATTCTGCGCATCAATCTCTCCACGTCTTCTGATCCTTGCACTACTTATTTGATTTTTTTTTTCTATGTTGTGTGGCTCATGTCAGCTTTGATGACCGTATTTTTTGACAACCTGCCTGCTTTTATTGCTAACTCTTCCCAATATAATTGCTTTCTCCAGTGAATTCCCACGCAGGATATGGTCGAATAAGCAAGAAACGATTTTGTGATTTTTTTTTTCCTTCTAGTAATATGTCAAGTGTTATGCACTCTGTCTGGTACATGCGTGTTCCTTACCTTTGCTGTCTTAAGGAATACACAGGAGCCTCATCCACCACCTCAGCTCAAACGAGTTGATTTTCTTCCTGTTTAAGGTCCAACTTTCACAGCCATAGATAACGATAGGGAACACAATAGAGCGGACTGATCTAAATTTCACCTCTGTTCCTCAGCGACTGTTGACTCACCAACAGTCCCAATATTGCAGAATATACAGCCTCGTGCTACGTAACTAAGCGCCATTTCACTCCTGAAGAAACTAAATTATTAATGTATCTTAAATATAAAACTATCTTTAGATAGATTTTTTTTTTTTACTCTAAAAGCATTTTATTGAAATAAATTTGATAAAAATAAAAATAAATCCCATTTTTAATCTGATTCTTTTAATTATTATTTTTAATCGATTTTATCCACCCTGGTTTCCAGGCAGATATCCTTGCTTTTCCATATTTGGCTCATGTTCATTGCTGTACATTTTATTTCTGGGCTATATATACCAACCCATAGACCATTTCTGACAAATGGAGATTTCACCACCTATGTAGTATCAGTCCTGTGTAATTTGATATCTTCTCTCTATAACAGGATTTTTGCCCAGTTAGGATCTATTTCCAAATATGAAAGAAACTCAAGTGAAATAACTTTCCTTAAATTATTTACGTCTCCCCTCTGTGGGCCTGCCTTTGTACATGATGCATTCAGAGCACAACCATGAAAGACCTCCAGCTGAAGACACTTACAATCTAAAAATACACTCAAGATAAACTGACAAAGGGGCTTCCCACAGCATCCAACAGATGTCTACAGGAAACCCACAGTAGGGTAGGAATGCAACAGCTCTTTCCATCCCAGGTTCCTTAGCAACTGGTATTCAGACCTGGCAAGAAATATAGAGGCATTATAACCAGTAATCATTGACTTACCTACAGTGATTATTTTTTTCTAAGCCCTGGGGTGGATTAGTTATCACCATATTATATGCAACGTTGTCAAGCACACACGACTATCTTTTAAGACAATAATTGTCTTCTAAAATAATTCAAGGCAGTTTTAAGTTGTACGTGCCTAAAATTAGCAACCCAGCATAGAATACTCAACCATATTAAGGGAAGAAGTGAATGGAGCAAGTAACTTTGCCTTCCTGGTTCTTCCAGAAAATTATGTAGTGAAGCAACACCATAATCAAGATTTAGATTTAGTCATGCAAAATACTTTCCCAACACTGATTGGCTGCAATTAGGGAAGCCACACCCACTGCTTCCTAGCTATCCGAAAAAGAATTACTATAAATGTGGGACAGTGGTAGGATTCAAAAAAAAAATGCTACCAATTCTGTGGGCGTGGCAGGGGAATGTTACTACAAAATCCTATTCTCTTCCCACCCCACTAACCTGCTTTCCAGCTCCATTCTCCTGGGCAGGGCAACAAAAGAAGACCCAGCTGACCAGCTGGGACTTGGGAAGATGGGGTGGGCCAACCAGAGGTGGTAATTTGCCAGTTCTCTGAACTACCCAAAATTTCCCTACCAGTTCTCCAGAAGTGGTCAGAAGCTGCTGAATACCACCACTGATGTGGGACCTCCGTGTCCAGTCTCAAGTCAGAAAGCTACTGTTTGGCCATTTGAGACACGTGGACCTTCATGGTCTCCCTTATTCTCTGTAGGAATTGCAGTCATCTGTTGTTTTTTCATCAGTATAAATTAACTGACAAGAGGAGATAGGATTTGGAGGCCAATTTCTGTTTTCCCCGATTGGCCAGCTATGATGTGGACCAGTGGTGACATTCAGCAGGTTCTGACATGTTCTGGAGAACCAGTAGCGGAAATTTTGAGTAGTTCGGAGAACCGGCAAATACCACCTCTGACTGGAGATTTTACAGTATCCTTCCCCTGCCACACCTACCAAGTCACACCCACAGAACTGGTAGTTAAAAAAAAATGAATCCCACCACTAGTTTGGACAATTAATGGTTTCTTACATGAATGGTTTCAAAGATTTGAAGAGAGGCAACTAAATGTTCTGGAAGGAACCTATATATGAAGATCCAGCACTACAAGTTCTAGACACTGGATTACATTCTGATATTTATTCATGTAACATTCGTGCAAAATGGTGCAGATTTTATTCTTGGGTAAGTCTACCTATGTTACCTAAGCAATTCCCCCTTAACAACCATATATGCATCATTCAGTGACTCAGGAGATAATATATTGTCTGTTTACCATCACTTTAAAGTGGTATAGGTGTTCTGCTATGGTTTTACTGGAATAGCAGTTAACGTATGTATTAAATTATCAAGAGGTTCACATTTTACCGGATGGGGGGGGATCTCTAATTACCAGCAACATACTTAATGTTGCTAGAAATGTTAGGAAACTACAGGTTCAACAGAAATTAAGAAATTTAAATTAGAATTGTACAATTATAATCTCTTATGCGAAATATAAATAGTAGATGTTGCTGCGTTTTCCTTACACACATTTTCCTGTTAGCAAAAGAAAGAGTAAAAGGATGAACCCAAGGGGGTTTCCCAAATCCCTTGTCCCAATCTGAACATTTAGGAAAGATCCTCAACTCCAGAGGTTGGATTCAGCAGGTTCTGACCAGTTCTGGAGAACTGGTAGCGGAAATTCGGAGTAGTAAAAAAAATTGAATCCTACCAGAGCTCAACTCCATTTTTGAAGTGAAAGATTTACTAAAGTCAAGCAGTTATTAGCAAAGCTGGATCTGAATATTTCCTCACAAAGCCTGTGTTTTTTTCCTCTCCCCCTGGCCATCCACCCTTGACCAGTCCTAATCTCTCTCCCCCCCACACACACACGTTTTATGGCAGGATGCCAGCAAAGCAAACTATGCTGAAGGTGGAATACCTGACACGTAGCCAGTATGACCTGGTTTTTATGAATCAGCTGTTTCCTCTGAGGAAGAATCAGAGGCACATCAAGCTGTGGACCTCATGACCAACAGCAGCAGCAGGCCTGGGCTTCTCTTTCTGACAAGATGATCTTCTGAAGCAATGACTTCCATCGACACTGACGCTGCTACAACGCAGAAATCAGCAGTTTCCTGGTAGAGAATTTGGCTGTGTTTGAACTTTTCTATTTTGCTTAGTCTCTTGTAGAAACGCATCAAGTTCTCATAGATTAGAACTTCATATAAGTATGAAGGATCCCAATCTAGTGAATATGCACTGTAAAAGATGTATAATGCAAAATATGATAGATACAGCACTTTGGTGTATCATTATTTTGGAATACAACACCAAATGACATAGTATTCCATTAATTAAAAAGATGTACTCTAGTCATAATGGATAACAAAAGCAAGCATCTAAAACTAGAACCACCTCCAAATATGCCTGAGATGATGGACCAAATGAAGCTCCTACACTGGAATTGCCTAAATGTATCACACTGTGGAATGTAATTTATGGCTTTTCAGAACAATTAAAAGTTGTAATTTGAAGAATAAGTGGACCCAATGATTATATAAAATTTAAAGAATTGTGTTCAGCTCTGTCTCTAATGTGAACACCTAGCCTATCTCAGTCAATTTCCAAAAAATGAAGCAGGTTTTATATGGAAATTTCATGGGAAGTCCCAAGACTGCAGCTATTGGTATTACACTGAGAAAACATTCCAGAACACATTTGTCACAAAAAAAGCAAGATAGATACGTCCATACAGTAGAGTCAGAGTTACATGAGTTGTGTTTTTATCAGTACAAGAGTTCATCGAACATGAATGTTTTGAACATAAATGATTGCACAAAACAGTTTATTCTGAAGCAGAGAAAATTACCATAGTGGAAATACAAATGCATGATATATGATACAACTGTAGTACCATAAAAAAATTACTTCACAGTCATCTAATTTGTAATGTGTGTTTGACAAAATAGTTCCACTCTTAAAATTCTTAAAACTAGCTACATGACTTTTAGCTGAAATAACTGTAAATTAAAATGTTTTCTTTCACTGGTGTTTTATATCCAGGTATAAGAATTTTTGGCCCATTCAACTCAATATTTGAGAGTCTCCTGACATTAACGGTTTATTTCCAGTCCTGTCACATAATTTCTATGGGGTTTAATGTCTCAGCTGCTCAAAATCCCTATAGCTGTCCTTCATCCATTCTCTCACTGATCTGCTTGCATGTCCCAGATCTTTTTTTAAGGCTGCTTCAGACTGAAGGTGGGTGTAGCCCCAGAGCTGTAGAAGTGGTTTGCTAACCTTCCTGAAGTGATAGCCATCAATGTATTTTTAACTGAAATATTCATAAATTTATTTTGAGTGGGTCATGCCTCTTAAGTGTTTGTGGTGCAAAGAGAGATGTCCACAGGAAGCGGATCAATTAAGTCAGCCGTGGGATCCTACCTGTTCCAGTACTGCTTTGCTGATCATGCGCGCACATACATGCGTGCACCTAACCTGCACATACCTAACGCGCATGCACAGCTTTCCACACACCAGCTGAGAGGATAATGAAGAGAAAAGTGCAGGGATGGGTGGGAGGGCTGATCCTGCGCTTTTCTCTTCTTTCTCCTCTCAGCTGATCGTCTGAGGCTTTTTGGGGTCGAACCAGGCTGAACTGGTAGCATACCACCACTGAATTAAGTCAAGAAGGTAGCCACAAATCAGTCCAGCAAAGATCCACCTTAGCAATACATGCACAGGTAGCCCTCACCTTACAACATTCGTTCAGCAACTGTTCAAATTTACGGTGGTAATGAACAAAGGGACTTTCGACCCATGCCCAAAGTTACAACCACTGTAGCGCCCCCCCCCCGGTCATGTGATCAAAATTCTGGCTCTTGCAGCCCACCCGCACTCACCATCTAACAGTGCTGCAATTCTTCCCATTGGCCTATCTCCCATCTGTCCGTTTGGTCCCTGCTACCTGTGCTCCACCACCCCAGCTGACCTTTAGCATTGCTGACCTTTAGCATCTGTCACATGGAGCTGGATTTGCATTGTGAAAAAGTGACAAAAAACGGTTTAAAAGAGCTGGAGTGTACCAACCTACCCCTTTGTGCGATGCTCTTGGGCTGCGTGGGGCTGTCTTTGCATTAGGAAAGGGCGGGGGAGCAGAAAGCAGGCGCTCCCTGAGCTGGAGTAGAGCAAAGAGTCTATTTCCTATCCTATCCTTTATTTTGCAAAGAAATCCTAGGCAGGGCTGGGTGGCTTTGCAATGGCGGGGCGGGGGGGGAGTTGCTTCCCTCCCTTTCTTTTTAAGAGATTTTAAGAACAACTCTTATGTTTTGTTTTAGACGAGGCATGTCCACAAGACTGTAAATTTTTAACGTGATTTTATATTATAAAAACTATCACATATATTTTATATGTGTCCCGAGACTATTCCCCTTCACTCAGTGTAGTCCAGGCAAGCCAAAATGTGAAGACCAATGGTGGTATTCAGCAGGTTCTGACCCGCTCTGGAGAACCGGTTGTGGAAATTTTGAGTAGTTCGGAGAACCTGCAAATACCACCTCTGACTGGAGATTTTACAGGATCCTTCCCCTGCCATGCCCACAAAACCGGTAGTTAAAAAAAAAAATTGAATCCCACCACTGATTAAGACATCCATGTTTCAGAGCAAAGCTTATAAGGAACTGCTTATGCAATTGCAAACAAGGGTCTGATAAACAATTTAAGCATTGATTTGGTTCCCTAAGATACTGCTTGATTTAGCCATTGGATTATGGGACAAAACATACTGGTTGGGATTCACACTAAGCCAATAACCAACCCTAACTGTGTGGTTTAATGGATGGGCAAATCCATTCTAGAGATAATAAGAGTTTAAAACCATTTTGGTTGTATTGTAACTTAATCCTTCCTATTTCTTGTTTAAACCTTGAGCACTGGCCCGTCTGCCCTACAGTGCCTGGATTCTGCCTAAGTTTCAGGCAACGTTTGCCAGAGAGGAAAACCCAGCAATGCTTTTTTTTTTTGCATCTAAATCTATTTATTCCAAGAAGCCCTTAGACTAGAGGTTCCAACCGCTCACTTGGCGCATGCGCCCGGATGCCATCGAAGGCGGGAATTGATTTCTGGGTGCAGCTGCAGAAGAACCGAAGCGGGGCGCCAGTCATGAGAGGAACTCGGGGGGGCGGGGGGGGGCAGGGAAAAGGGCAATCTGCGGGAAAAAAAAATAACAAGCCGCCAGCTGCATTTGCTCTAACGGGGTTTCACAGCCGCCGGTCGCTGCATTTTCCTTCCTTTCCCCCCCCACCCCCCTTCATCCACGCCTTTTTTCCCCCTCCAGCTTCCCAAATCAGGGGGTGCGGGAGGCAGGTCGTGGGAATGGCAATCCATCCATTCCCGCCACCACCGTTTAGCCGCAGCCTCCCAGACGGAGGACCGGGCCCGATTTTTCCTTGCCGTCCCGCCGCAATGAACCCAGCAGCGGGGGGGGGGGGGGGGGCGTCGAGTGACTCGGCAAGCTTCTGCTGTGGTGCAAGGCGACCGTTGCCGCCCCGTCCCCTCCCGGTTCCGCCGCCGCCCGGCCCGGTCGCAAAGCCGCCAGCCCCGCCTCCCGCGAGGCGAATTCCAGATGTGGAGGCGAAGACCTTAAAGGACCTCTCGCCGCCACCGTCTGCCGGGGCTCAACGCGTCTCCGGGCATCCTTCCCGCCACGAGTGCCGCAGGAGCAGCAGCCGCCTCCCTCGCTCGCTGGCTGGCTTGCCTGGCTGGGCTCCGCGCGGTGCCTCCGAGGGGAAATTCCGCGTCTGCGCCGCCATAACTTTGAGCTCAAAAAGAAATCGGCCGTCCTCACAGGGTTGTTGTTGTTGTTGTTGTTTTGTGGGTTCGTTCGTTTCGTCTGAGGAGAAGGGAAGGCGGCTCCAGGCTGGGTGGCGGGACAGGCTCCCTTTTGGACCAAGAGGAGAAATTCTTAGGCCGGCGTCCTTTCTCTTCCCCCTGCCGCAGCATCCGTCAATTTCATGCCTACCGGGGCTTTCGCGCGCCGGCTTTTCGCTCCCTCCGAGGACCGGGAGAGCCTCCCTGGCCCGCTCAAACTTCACAAGGTAACTAAGGGCGACCCCGGTTCCTCAGTAAGCCTTCTTTTTCCCCACCCCGGCCCCCATATTTTTTTTCTTTCTTACCGCTCGCGCCCTTTTTACCTCAGCGAAACCGCCCGCTCGGGCTTTGCTTGGGATCCCCGCTTGAAAACCTCTTCCCCTCTCAGTTGCTGAGGGGAAGAAGGTGGCGTTCCTCCTCCATCCACCCACCCCGGTCAGTTCATCCGCTCGCCTCGCTTGCGGCAGACCTTCCCTGGGTCGTAGGTCCGGCTTGGCAACTGGCCGTTTGGCTCCAGCCTCGCCGTCGCCTCAGGCCCCCTTCCCGGCCTCGGTGCCGCAGTCTCGACAGAGACCGCGCTGCCTCGCGAAAAGAACATGGTGCCTCCTCTTCCTCCTCCTCCTCCTCCTCGGCCCCGCGTCCTCCCTGCCGCCCGAGCCTCGGCTCTGCCCCGGCCGCGTTCATTAGTCTCCTCCCCCGCAGGCTGAGCCCACCGCCCCGGGGCTCGGGATCTTCTCCGGCGAGCCGTTGCTCCGGCTTACTCGGGAGCCCCGGTGAGCGCCCTCCGACCCGCCGCCGCCGCCGCTTATGCAACACATCATCGAAAACCATCCGGACATGGCAACGGCGCTTCTGGCTGGGGAGAAGCTGAAGGAGTTGATCCTGCCCGGGCAGCAAGACGAGAAGGCGGGCTCGCTGGCCGCGCTCCTCCTGCAGCTGAAGCTCGAGCTGCCCTTCGACCGCGTGGTCACCATCGGCACCGTCCTCATCCCGATTCTCCTGGTCACGCTGGTCTTCACCAAGAACTTCGCCGGTAAGGGGCAGGCTGCGGGGACGGAGACTGGCTCGGCCGCTTTCAAGGACAGGGTGGCCGGGGCAGGGTGCGGGGTGGGGGAGGAATCCAACAGGTTGATGGGCTCTAAGGACCGGGACCAGCTTCACCTGTTGAAATTCTGCCTGCCAGGTAGTTGTTCAAAGGGGTGGATCCTAAGCAGAAGGAGGCCCCTAAAAGAGCACCTAACCGTATCCCATTCCGGAGTTGTGAGGTGGCACTGCAGCAAGAGCACTGCAGATAAAACTAGGTCCAATTGGCTTCCCAGGAACAAGGGCAGAGGTGGTGGTACTCAGCAGGTTCTGACCGGTTCTGGAGAACAATTGGGTAGCGGGAATTTTGAGTAGTTCGGAGAACCGGCGGTTACCTTCCCCCTGGAGTGGGGTGGGAATGGAGATTTTACAGTCTCCTCCCCGTCACACCTGCCATGCCCGCCACGCCACGCCCACCAAGCACGCCCACAGAACCGGTAGAAAAAAAATTTTTGAATCCCACCCACCGAACAAGGGGTAGAACCGCAGTCTGCAACTTTTCTGGTTCTAGGGACCGGCAGTGGCAGGGGAAGAAGGGATGTTTTCGCATGTGCGGTCCAGATCCCACGCATGAGCAAATGAAGCTTGGCGCGCTCACCCGCTACTTCCAAAGCCTGGTTCCCAACAGGCCATGAACCGGTACCAGTCCACTTCCCGGGGGTTGGGGAACCCCCGCTGTATAACAAACAATACAGGTAGTCCTCGACTTACGATCACAATTGAGCTCAAACCTCCTGTTGCTAGGTGAGACAGTTTTAAGTGAGTTTTCTCCCATTTTATGACCTTTCTTGCCGCAATTGTTAAGTGAGTCGCTGCGGTTGTTAAGTTAGTAACATGGTTGTTAAAGGAATCTGGCTTCCCCGTTGATTTTGCATGTCAGAAGGTCACAAAAAGATAGTCACGTAACCCTGGGACACAAAACCATCGTAAAGAGGAGACAATTACCAAGCATCTGAATTTTGATCGCATGACCATGAGGATGCTCGCAGTGGTCATAAGTGTGTGATAAATGACCGTAAGTCCCCCTTTTTTTTTTTTGGTGCCGTTGTAACTTTGAACGGTCCTTAAACGAATGCTTGCAAGTTGAGTGCCAATTGTATATCCAAGGAATTGAAGAGAATGGGAGGGAAGAAGGGTCAAGTCCAAAGGATTGCCTTCAGACAGGCAAATCCTGGCCCTGTAGAAGAAAAGCCATTGTGTGTTGATGGGGCCAGTTCCTTCCTTAAGGCTCTTTCCCCCATGTATGTCAGAAAGATGGAAGAAAAGGTGGCAGAAGACAGAAGGGGTCACAGGTGGATGATGATGTTATATTGCCTGGATGCCCTGTAAATCAGTGAGTGAGGAAAAATGGGTACACCCAACACAGAGGTCAGCAACCTGTGGCTCCAGAGCCGCATAAGGCTCTTTCATCCCTCTGCTGTGGCTCCCTGTCGCCAGTCAGAGCCACAATTTTGAGAAGAGCTTGGGGGGGGGGGTGAATGCAGCATGCCAGGAGGAGACTCTATGGCAAGGGGCAGGTTTTCCTGTCGGCTCCAAAATTGATAGGTCTTTCGGTTAAGACAGGTAGAGGAAAAAGGACACCATGCTAGGACGAGACTCTATGGTAGGGGAACCGGACTTCTGGGTCAGCTCCAGAATTAAATGAGGGGAAGTGGGCTTCCGATTAAGATCTTTGTGGCTCCTGGTATTTTCTTTTCTGTAGGAAATTGGTCCAAATAGCTCTTAAGGTTGCTGACCCCTGCTATAGACCTACCCCAAGTTGTACATGAGAAGGTCCTCCCTTGATTGAATTTCATCAGTCAATCTTGTTTTATCAAGATGACCAGCTACTTTGGTGCATTAAATGCCTTGGACATGCAAAAGCCACATGTGAACATTATATTTGGATTGTCAGTAAGGATAATGGCTAGGGTAAAGTTGCAACTGAAAAGGCAAGACAAGAAAATTGGGGCTTGGGTGGCCACAGCAACTCAAAAGTCAACATGGTGACCATCCAAAAAAGTCAAGATGATGCTTGTAAAAAAAGGGGGTGGAATTTGATTAGATGGTTGTGGCTACCATCTTAACTCTTTTGATGCCCAATGCTGCATATGAAGGATAGAAAGGCAAACCAGAGGATGTGTTTAGGAAAACGCCCCTTTCTCCTGAGTTATGGTCCTCTACCTCTCCTTGCTAGGGTGTCCACATGGAACTGTCTCTTGTCAATTCCTTTCCTATTATTGCTGTCTCCCAAGTTACTTCTAGTTACTGACTTTCCTCCAAGATAATAGGGGACAAAACATATTTTATTCACCTCAAGGCTGCCTTTAGGCAGTGTTGGAATAAGAGGAAGAAAGAGATTTAATGACAACCTTCACAGTTAAGAATGGCTTATGTCTGTTTCATTCATGACTGGAGCTGAGTGTGAGAATAGCGGGGAAACTGCTGTCATGTGCTTGTGTGTGTCACACGTAATATATGGTGATGAAATATTGGAAGGGAGGACGAAGAATTCTGCTCCCTAGAACAACCATATTAATGAAATGAGTTGGGCTGAAGGAGATGACCGGCCCAAAGTCACCCAGCTAGCTTTCATTCTAAGGCCAGATGAGATCTCTGAAGGAAGCAAATGCATGATAGCCCCTGTGCTCTGCATGAGCTAAAATAAATGATGCATTATATGCTGATGGAACAGTCATTGATTCTGTTGTTTATTTCATTTCTCACTGTATTTCCAACTCATTGGTGTCTTGGATTTGGCCTGTTAGAATGCTAGTCTAATGATCTTTGTTTATCTGTTTTTATATACCCAGAACACCCCTAAGGGTGAGAGGGGAATTTTATTTTACTATATATGTATAGCTGTTTTGGCAAGGTAGACAGCTAATAAAATGGCTTCTCTGTTGCCTATTTGGAGTGATGAAAACTCTACATAGGTTGCCACAAATAATTTCCTTAAGATCTGATTTAGCATGATGATTTACAGTAATTATTGTTTTCACACGGAGGCTGCAGTATTTATAATTGGCCTGCTGTTGACATTTGTAAGACTTGCTAGGAAGTGTCTTCTTACATGGCCAAAGATATCTTTCCCCAACCTGGCCCCTTTCCAGATGTGTGAGGACTGCAGTGTTCAGCATTCCCCAGCAAGAAAGGTCTTTGACTGGGAGTTCTGACCATTCTCATACTGGGAATTTTGGAAGATGTCTGGTTTGGAAAGACTGCTTAAAGGCATTCAAGAGTGTTTTCAGTGTTGACTTGGCAAGAGGTAAATAGATAATTGCCCAGGTATCCTGATCCTTTTCATTTGTAATATAGTAGTAGATCTACAGCAGTAGAAGATACTGCATTTATATCTTGAGTAGAAGATATAGCCATATATTATATTTATATATTAGTCTGTTGCTCCAGGCATCTGGCATGATTTCTTTTCCAAGAGGGATAGACATGTTTACTTGTAGTATCCTAAAGAAAAAAGGTTGTGATATAAATGAGAAGTTGAGTGCTGGTATGAGTCTTGCTTCTTCCTTGAAGTTACTACTGTATAGTAGTCTCTGCCTTAGTTGTACCTTCTATATACAATTTCCCTTGGAGATTGACATAAGGCCACCAGAAGGATAACGTGTGGTCTGTTAAATAAATGAAAAGTATCTAATTCCATGCTGACTTTGTCATATTGAACTGGTGCTATAAAACCTCAGACGAACCTGAAATTCTATGTATGGTGAACTTTCATTTTAAAAAATAAGGTTTTATAAGAATGTTCTAAGTAGATGTTACATAAATCAGTATGAGGCATTTAAATACTTTATGATTTTAGTTTGATTGACCTATTTATTTGTCTATATCACAGCCATTAGAAAATAAATCATATTGGCTTTTGAAATCTACCTAACCACTATGTTGTTTAGATTTCTAGTGAAGCCATTTAGTTTAGTAATCTTAACTTATTGGGGTATTTATATCGGGCTGTGTAATAGCCAGAAGTAGTAAATTCTAGGGCTAATTTCTGTTGGTCCAACCCTGTGCTCAAGTCAGAAGATTTTATACAATCCCACTCAAATGGTTATACAGTATACTCTTGAAAACCTCCAAGGATGGAGCACCCATCACTCTGGGAGGCAAAATATTCCATTGATTAATTGTTCTCTCTGTCAGAAAAATGATCCTTATTTCTAGATTCAATCTCTCTTTAACAAGCTTCCACCCATTACTTCTTGCCCTGCCCCTGATGCTTGGAATAATAAATTAATACCCTTTCCTCTGTGACAGATCCTTGAGTTATCATACCCCACTCCATACTCGTCTAATTACTATTACAATTACTTCAAAAACAGATACTTATTTCCATGTTACGTTCTTGAAATTGGTATTTTTTATTTTTGTGAATTTCTCAGGGGGTTCTCTACGTTAATGTAATCAGTTCACATCTGAACAAACAAAATTTGCATGGGAAAAGAATGTTATCCATAGAAATTAGGAGGGCACAGTGGCTAAGACAGCGCTGAGTCAAAAGACCATGAAGAGGTCTACAGCTGGGCAGTTCAAAACCCAAGAGCATGAGCCACATAATGGAATGATCTCCCACCAATTTATCCCAGCTCCTGCTCATCTAGCAATCAATCAGTCAGTCAATCAATCAGTCAAAATAGAACTGGAAGGGACCTTGAAGTCTTCTAGTCCAAGACCTTATACCATTTCAGATAGTTCGGAAGCATGCAAGTAGATAAGTAGGTACCACTTTGGTGGGAAAATACCAGGGACATGAAAGGAGCCTTCTCATGCATCCCCTGGGCAATAGTGGTGTCACCGACTAATCCTTTCAACCCAGAAGTGCCTTGGTTTTCAACACAAATATAGTAGTATAGAAATTGTAAAAGCTTGTTACTTTTATGTTACCGGCCAACATGCAGTTATCCCATATTTATTGCTAAGCAACAACTCTTGTAAAAATGTACATATTATAGCCTCCCCTTTTTTTAACCAGAGGCCTTAAACTCTTTCATGATACTCCAAAGGCACCCTTTCTCGATTTAGGGTTCTGCGAGATGCCTCTATGGGTTCTGCTAAAGATCATGTTTAAAAATTACTTTGAGTTTTTGAAATTTCCATGCCATAATGTAGAATGCTAGTTCTTGCAACTGTGGGAATTTTTATGTACCACAGCTCAGCTTACTTATCACACTATGTGATCTACATTACTGTGAGCTATAGATACATTTTTTTAATATACATATAAACCTTTTGACGGGCTGTGATTAAATTTTGTACAATGTCCAAACTTAGATCATAGGATAAACAACCACACTTTTTAGCTAAATTTTATTCTAGACATTTGCATGATATTTAAACTTAGATTGGATGGATTTGTGTGATTGATCTACTGAAGTTGTGAGTCTGAAGTGACTGCACAATGAAACTGTTCATTTATAGCCCTTCTCTCTCTCTCTCTCTCCCCCCCCCTCCCTCCCTCCTATTTCTTCCTCATTTTAATCACTTTCAGGCATGTAACTGAGCTGAAATCTAGGCTGCAAGCTGTTAAAAAAAAGTGTCAGCCAGCCTGCCACACAAAGGTAGTTGAAATAGAGGCCCGGATTGTTACTGACTGGCTGTCTACAAAAGACTATAATTTGATCTCAGTGGCTCAGATTTGGTTTGTTCATTTGTTTCTATAGTGCCAAAACAGTGAAGAATCATGATGGGACAGAAATGTACTACTTCTGTTGGACTGAGAGTCACACTCTGCTTAACACGTTGAAAGCCACATTCAAAACATGCCATGGCAAGGTCCAGTTTTGAAATTGGGGATTCCAGTGTTGTTAATGAAGGAAATGGATGCCTGAGCTCTTACAGTGACTGAAATCACACAGTTTTGCCCCATAAATCGGCCGCAGCCGCCTACAGTGCAAACATCACCAATTTTTGCTCTGTCTGTTTGAGAGGAACTTGGGAGTCACTAAGTATTTGTAAGCATGGTGGGCTGCTGCCAGTTTGGACCGGTTCTAGCAAACCAGTAGTTCCGACAATCAGCTGGCCCTGCCCACCCACCTCTGCCCTATCCTGACCCATATTTCCATCTTTTTCAGCTCAGCTGATTTGTGCAGCACAGTGGATTTCATGCGCTTCAGCTGTTTTACTTACCGGGGCTGCCCTGTAGAGGTTCAAATTGTATTTTTTGAATGCTGCGTGCACGTGTGCTGAGACCCAGTTACTAAGTTTTGTCAGACTACAGACAGGCCACCAGCAGATTGATTGATTGATTCAATCAATCATTCAGTCTATAACCTATCTTTTTTTCATAAATATCCAAAGGAATTTACAGCAATTAAAACAGAAGCTATAAAATATTCAAATTAAAGACAAAATCCTTAAAATTAGTGGATAGTTAAAACATTAGTAGAAAAATTGGGGGTTTATTCCAGTATTCCTTAAATACTGGAATGATTTAGTAAAAGTTCCCAATATCTCATGGAGCTGATATTTAATTGCTCAGTTAGCTCATTGTAATATTCTGTTTTATTGGTGAATTCTTTTGCAGAAAGGCTCTAGGCAGGGTTATGTAAGTGCTGACAGGCTGTTTCAACAATGTCTTCTGTAAAATTGATATGTATTAGATCATTGTAGTTGTCTGTGTTTCGACTAGGAAATACTGGGCTTGATCCATTGTTGTTTAGAAATACTGAGCCAAAGAATGTGTTAAAGAGGTTTGCTTTGGTGGTGTCATTGTTGCAGTCTTTGCCATTAGGTCCTATCAGGGGTGGGATGGACCTTGAATCTTTTAGTTTGTTGTTTACAAAATTGTATAAAGCACGGGTGGAATTTGTCCGTAGAAGGTTTTCCTCTTGTTTAATGTGATAATTAGTGCATTCAGTTTTTATTTGGTGGCATAGATTTTTGTATCGGCTTTTGAAGTTGGCAACGTGACCAGATTTGTTTTTTCACCAAAGTGATCTCTTTTTGGATTGAAGCTTCCTTATTGTTATAGGTAATCTGTTTTTCCTGGTTTGGGGAGTTGTTATTGGTACATATAGTTTGATGACTCTTTTGATTTCTAGTAAGAATATGTTGTAATGGTCTTCAACAGTATTGCATCCAGTCAATAGAAATTGCCAATCAAGGGAAGAGAGATTGTTGATTATAAGATCATAGTTGCCTTTTTTGAAGTTATAATTGGGGATCACATCGTTGTGATGATTTTTGTGTGGATGTATGTTGAGACCAAAGTCAATCATGTTGTGGTCATTGTTGGAAAAGGGTTCTTTAATTTGTATTCCATAAATTGAATTCAAACTATTGCCAAAGATGAGATCGAGGCAGTTGTTAAGTCTAGTGTTGTTGGTTACTAGTTGTTCCAGTCCCAGATTTGTTACAGCATTGTAGAAGGTTGCATGTATGGGTTCAGTTGTACATTCGTTTAGGGTCCAGTTGATATGAGATAGATTGAAGTCACCAAGAAAGATAAAAGCATGTGGGCAAGATGCCGCCCATGTTAGTTGTATATTTAGTTTGTTTACATGTTCAATGTCATATTCAGGGGCTCTGTAACATAGTAAGAACCGAAATGTAATATTTAAAGTCAGTTCACAGATAATGGTTTCAGGAAGAGCAAGCTCTAGGGTAACTTGGATGTTTTTTAGATGTAAGGACTTTTTATAGAAGATAGCAACACCACCTCCTCTACTGATTTCACGATCAGATTGGTAAACGTAATAGTCTCTTACTGAGGTAATGGAGTCAGGGAGAGATGCGTTGAGCCATGTTTCAGCAGACAAATATGATGTCGAATTTAGCCATATTTAGTAAGAGGAGAAATTCAGGTATTTTATTTACAAGGCTTCTTGCATTGACTAGCTTGAATTTAAGGCCAGTTGAGTTGTTGGTTGTGTGACTTGCGTTTGATACAGTCTGCACGATAATCAATGTACAGGTCCTTCTCTCCATTGTCTAGACTATTTTTTAGTTCTGTGCATAGTATACGGGAGCGGGCACGTTGCTGTAAGGATAGGTCAGGACTGTCTTAAAAAATAATTACTCCCTAAATCAACAAAAAGGGTTATTTTTTTCTGGTGTAGAAAAGGCATACAGAGACCACAACTGCCTATTGTCACGAGATGTTACAGTTCTCAGTTGAAATCTCATGAGATTTGGCAACTTTGCCAGACTTACCATTTTTCCTTTAGAGAAAAAAATAGTTGAGCCTGTGTATGAGACTGTTAAAATCTCACATTTTATCTACTTACTTCCATTTCTATCCAATTTTGTCTGGACTTGTAGGGCTCATTATGGTAAATTATTCATCATGTTTTAAAGCAAGGTTTCATTTCCTAGCAGCTGCATCATCCAAGTGAAAGGACGGATTGTTATTATTTCTGCCATTGGTAAGTAATTTTGGAATTACAGCATTCAAAGGAAACAGAAGGATAGATATTAAAATGAAACCACTTACATAATGTTAAATTGTAATCCTGTGTTGGATATCTGGAAAAGATTGAATAAGCATGTGACTTTTTAAATATAGATCATTTTCCCCAAATGTGTTCTAATTTTGTCTTTTTTTCTTTTACAAAGTGGACAAATTCAAGAAACTGTACTTAGATCAGTCTGCATATTTTGCCTTCTATTTTCCTATTGCATGTACAGATAGCCCTCGAATTATACAACCACTCAACGGCACTGAAAAAAGTGACGTATGACCATTTTTCACAGTTATGACCTTTGCAGCATCCCCATAATCATGTGATGAAAATTCAGACAACTAGTTCATATTTGTGATCGTTGCTGGATCCCAAAGTGATGTGATCTCCTTTTGCAACCTTCTGATAAGCAAACTCAAAGGGGAAGCCAGATTCATTTAACAGGTTATTAATTTAACAACTGCAATGATTCTCTTACCAACTGTGGCAATAAAAGTTATAAAATGGAACAAAAGCTCATTTAACAAGTGCCTCGTTTATCAACAGACATTTTAGGCTCCATTGTGGTCATAAGTCAAGGACTAGCTGTATTTGAAATGGCCTAATTACAGCAAAGAAAGCTCATGAATGCTATGTTTTTGTATCTCTTAGCAGTTTCCATTCTCATGAAGAAAATAGTGAAGACAACCAGTAAGTGATACGTCTGATCAGTCAACTTTATTGGTCTTCTTTTATAGGTAGTCCTTGGTTAACAATTACCTCGTTCAGTGAGAGGCAGATTTATTTTTGCAGCTTCAGTGTTTTTCAGTCATGTGTACTATACTGACTTTGATACTGGTTTCCAGACACTGCTTTTCAACATTCATTTAAGTGAGCTCTAGTAACCTGTGCCTATTTCTAAAATACCTTCAAATATCATGCAGTGTTCCTTCTCAGTCTTGGTTGAGATGATTTGCTGTTTGAACAAGAGGAAGGTTGCAGTTAATGGTGCAGCATCAATTTAGTCTGAAAAAATGAAAGAAGAGAAAGGATAGCAACATGATCAGAGTGAGCTGATGCCACACCAAATGAAAGCTCTAGCTTTGATATGCTAAAATTAGATTGTGGATCTATGCAACTGCTGGCTTGTTTGTTTGTTTGTTTGTTTGTTTCAAAAAGGGGATAGAAAACCACAGCCAATCTACTTCTCCCACAAAGAAAAAATCAGGACGATTGTAACTTGAACATACTTAATCTGCCAATATTTATGGTTCTTAAATCCTGTGTTTATTTTTCTTAGCAAATAAATCTGAAAAGGTCCAAATGTTGTCATTCAAAATTTAAAGCATTGATTAAAAACACTCAAGTTCATATTGTTTCCAGTTTGGTACTCCCGATTTTGAGGTTTGAAAAGTCTGTTTTGAATTTGAAAAACTTTTGAACTTGAAAAACTTCCTAAGTGATCAAAAGAGCACATTTCATTCTAAAAACAATTGTCTCGCATTCAAAACAGGACATTTTGAACCCATGGGAGTTTGCATTCAAAACATTTTCCACACCATAATTTAAATTTTCTATAATCATGCCTCTTTGGGCAATAACAGCATCAGCAGAAGTATGACAAAACCACTTCAGTTTAGTGCATCTGTATCCCCACATTCTTAACACAAATAGAAATGCAAAGAATTACACAGATGTCTTTGCATACATGAAAGGTAGGTCTTTCAGCTTCTTTTACTTGAAGTTCAAGTTTTTTGGAAGAACATACGTGTAGGAAGTTATCCTGGTTAAATCTAAAATTCTGCTACCATAACTAGCTTTTGAACATACCTAAATACTGGTAGTCCTTAACTTACAATCACAATTGGGACCAGAACTTCCATCGCTAAACTATTCAATCATTAAGCGAGTCATGCTCAACTTTATGACTTTTTTGCCATTATTAAGTGAATCTGGCTTTTCCCATTGACTTGGCCTAATGGAAGCCCTCTGGAAAGATCACAAATAGCAATCCTGTGCTACTGCAGCCATTATAAGTACATACTAGTTGCCAAACACTTGAATTTTGATCATGTGAATATGAGAATGCGTGAAGATAAGATTATATGCTGATTGCTGAAAGACAAATATTTAAGAAGGATAATGTGGACAGATGATCTTCATGGTTGGAATAAAATAATAGGATATCACTTTTCTAAAGGAACAATACCAATACAAAGGAAGAATTGTCTATGTTTAAAAAGCTAGGTGTTTACAAAAATTCAATATTAACCTGGTGCTCCTGGGTTAAAATTTAAAAAAAAATGAATAAAAGCAGTATTGTTTGTGGGGTCTACTATAGACTGTCCAGCAAAACAAAAGGTGATAATTTCCAAAAAATAAATGTAAAATAGCCGTTAAATATTATAAATCTTGATTTGGAGGAAAGGTTGAAGGTAGTCAAATATATACCTGGAACTTCAAAAAAGCAAGTTTCAGTAACTCATGATTATTTCTCACACCAATAATAAATACAGTTGAATGAAGTTGAAAGAGTGAAATACAAAATCAGTCAAAGTTCCTAAAAAACAAGATTGAAGATTATTTTGATGGACTGATAGGCACCTAAGAAAAATGTATATATTAGGGAAGTGAAATCAAATGTGCAATATACCTGACATGGTGATAGTATATGAGAATAATGCTTTGGAATTTTAGTTGATCACAAATTATATCTAAATTCAACAATATGCCATAACTACAAAAAACTATAAATTAAGTCCTTCTAGGAAAATTTGAGGGAATATATTCATTATGCAGAAAGAAGAAAACAAAGAAGCCACTAGGGCTCTTACAAGTAATGAGGTTAGAAATAATTCTAAAAGCCATGTTCCCCATACATTCCCATCTTGATCTTCTTTCCATCCTGATTAATTTGGAAAGAGATAATGCAGAGGGGGTCAGGATTCTGCCCTGTCTCTTAATCAGAAAATAACTCTCTGAAAATTGAACCATGTGAGATCAAACACTCATCTTGATGTATTAAAGCAGTTAAACTTCAGAATCTGTTCAGCAATAGAAGAGGTGACGAAACCTTTTCCTGGACATGCTCAAGCAGATGCTAGACAGTTATTTCTCAGTAATGCTTTAATTTGAGTTTCTGTATTGAACATAGAGGATCACACAGAAGGGCCTAAATTCTACGATACTGGAGACTATGGTATTTCCATGACATAAAGTGTTTTTATAAATATACAAGTTTCATAGCATTAACTCTGTAGTCGATTCCTATTCCCAAGGAAGATCTGAGTGAGACTTTCTTTGGCCTGAAGGACCATATTCTTTCCCCTTTCTTTGGTGTCAAAAGGAAGTGTGGCCAATGATGTTATGAAGCCACGAGAGTGGGTAGGATCAATGTTTTGAAACCCAGGGGTTTGTTGTTGTTCTCATGTGAAACAAAATAAATAAATTTGTGAGGTATATTGTTTCTTAACCCCCCTAAAGAATGAAATAAAAAAATTAGCCCAATTTGGTGAGATTTGGAATTAGGTTTGGGATTTTACAGGTACTTTGGGTGTCTTGAGGTCTTGCTAGTATTATAGAATTTATTTGTCTTTTCAAAATCCTTCAAATCCCCCAAACTAAAAAAACCAAAGGCCTGAAATATTTGGCCTCAAACAATCTGGGGGTCTCTATGGGCTGGTATTGGGTATGGAGTGGGGGATGCTCTATGACGGCAGTAGGTTTAACTGGTTGTGTCTTAATTCTATTGGGCCTACTTTCTGTCCCTTTTTCTGGTGTAAGAACAATCTGTCTTTGTGCTGTACAGATTTCACTCTTTCCCTCCCCTTGGCTCCAGCCAAAGAAGAATGACTAATCCCCACCTGTCAGTGGCTATCCCAGATATCATGATCAACACATTTCCAAAGTGTTATTCCATCTGCTGCTCTTTTAGGTTATTGAATTCCAAATAGAAATTACCTGTTTTTCTGGTGTTTGGAGGCATTGCCTCAGAGTAGCCACAAATATCAGCTAATAGAAATCTTAGACTCCAGAATTCTAGTTCGACGGGATTCTCTAATGTCTTTTTTGTTTAACTTTGTTATGGACTACCCCCTTTAGAGTAGGATGTCTCTTCTACCTTTCCACTAACATATGGAAAGAAAAATACATGAGATAGGGTCTTTGTCTTTTACGTAGTTTATTGGCTGCAATATGCATGGGAATAGTTTGCTGTTTCATTTTTCAGAGGAATATATATACACTCACACACACGCACATCCATCTCTATCTTTATCTCTCTATCTCTATATCCAGATTCAGCCCATGGGGTGCTTAGATCTGGTCCATGAGGCTGCCCTGGAAACAGTGAAAGACTGGCCCGCAGTGCCTCTGCCAGCGAAAACAGAGCTCCTGCAACCCTCTGCCAGCAAAAATAAAACTCGGGAGGGCCACTTGCAGCCCTCTCAAGCTCCGTTTTCGCTGCATAGCGCTTGGGCCACCACAGGCGCTCCCAATACAAATGACATTGAGCTGGCCACGCCCAACTGCCCCCCACAAGGTCAAACACAACCTTGATGTGGCCCTCAATGAAACTGAGTTTGATACCCCTGGACTAGAGGATGCAGCTATAAGAATAGAGGCAGACTTGGCTGTCTGGAAACTGGATTGGGTCTGAGTCTAACTTGCATAAGGACATATTTGAACTATGGAGTACAGTCAGTTCTGATCCATAGACAGTACTGGAGTTGAACCAGATATTGACAGATTTGGCACGTTATTTACCAATGAATGGGCTGCCTGTTTACATACATAGGCATTTGTCATTTCATACAGTGGGTAAAACTAACTAGAAAGTGATTGCCAAATCCAGAAATCTAATTTTTTTCTAAGCATGCCACAACCATAAACTTGCCCAACCCAGGAAGTTCTAATTTATACTCCTCTATTATTTGGAGAGTAACTAACTAGGATTTCAAAGGTAGATGTCATACTAGACTATGATGTTTGAATTACTAGTACCTGATCATGCAGATGGAGAAGCAGCGCAGGTAGGCTGCAAGTGCAAGCACATTGCTTCTTCACGATTAAAAGCAACTCTAGTTTTTAATAATGTGTGAAGTTGGCCTATTTCAGGCTTTTAGGGAAAGCCTGGAATAAGAGAAAAATCAATACTACAGACCATGAGATCAGAGTGGTTAATTGTAATTCATGTTTAAATCAGTAGACAAAGGATGATTCAGAACATTTGAGCTGGGGACATAGGATAAACAAGCAATACAGGCATGTCAGTGGCATTTGATAACTTACCTTGCTACTATAAGGAACAAGGAAGAGGATTGCTGGTAAAAAGTAGAGTTTCTTAATAGCTTGCTAAAGGCTAGTTCCATTTTGACCATAGATAAAAGTATTTTTTTCTTCTTTTCTACAGGTGGCATGGAAAAACAAGCTTGGCTTCTTAGAAGCTTAGGAAAAAGTTGAAGGTAGATTCTACAAGAATCCTAGACTAACAAGAAAAGATAATAGTTGAAGATTATGAAAAGTCATAGTTCCTTTCTGTTTAATTGACTCTTTAGTGCATTGAGTGGTGCATCCAATTCTGAGCATGTTGCTTTAGAAAGAACATGAAGCATGTCCAAAGAAAGCATCCACAATTGTTTTTGGTCCTTGCAGAAAAACCTAAAAGAAAACGTTGGAGGCACTGGGTATGATTAACTTGCAGGAGAAAAAACTTTAAAGAGATGCAATTATCTTCAAATAACTGTAGGTAGAAGACAGGACATAACTGTTCAGGATTATTCTAGAAAACAGAGCAAGAAATAATGTATTTAAAGTACAGCGAATCTGATGTCAAGTTGTGTGAGGCTGGCCAACTTAGGAAATAAGAATGTCCTAGATTTCTCAAAAAGAATGTATTGCCTTTAAGGTGCTCCAACGGAATCTCCAGCTGAATGCAGTTTTCTGCTTAACTTTGATCTGGCATAATTAAGATAGAGTTGGTTCGAGTCTTTCTCATATTTCCTCCTTGTCCTGGGTTAAGGGTTTCTGTAACAGTCTTCTTCCTGGGTTTTCCTAAGGTCTGTTAGATAGTCTATCATAGGTTCAGTTGAGCCTACAGGGGAAATAATAATAATAGTAATAACAACAACAACAACTACTACTACTACTCTTCTAAAACGAATGGACTTCTTTGAGAGGTAATAGACTCTTCTTTCCAAAAGATGTTTAAACAGAAGCTATATGTCCAATCAGTTAAGAATACTGTAATGGATTCCTGCATTAGCTGGGGAGTTGGACTACATAATGTCCAACATCCCTTCTAGTACTTAAACTCTCTGGTTCTAACTAGGAAGATATCAAGCAACTCAACGCACCAATATTCACTCAGAAAGTTTCATGGCTGAATCCAGGGAGTGATTCTCAAGTCCAAGGGACTAATCACATCATTGTTTCCACTTCCGCCCCAAAATTCTAACCACTGTTAATTATGTTTATGCCATCAGGGGATGATCATTAAAGTCCTTCACTTTATCTACTTATTTAATAGCAACCATGCAAGAAGATCTGCTCTATGATATATAAAGTCATGAGTACACATTTTATTCAGAGATACGTTTTGTAGTGGACCAGTGCAAACATTATTTAAACTGTATTAACCAACTTTTAATTTATTTTTCAGAAGGAAGAGGATCTGGGAATTTAAAAAATATATATTTGCAGTAACAAAGGAATAGCTACTTTTCATTAAATAAAAAATAATGATTCATGTGCCAGGTTGTACTCTTATTTTTGTGAACTGCATTTGGCTAAGATGGCTGGGAGAGCTGTGATTGCAATAACCATGTGGTATATTACAGTCATCATCTAACAGGAGCACTTGTGCATGGCCATTAGAGGTGAATGATAAACAACAGAGTGTTATTGTTTGGAGCAATGGGGGCATACATGAAGTCTCTTATTTGCATGCAAAACACCTTTATGTTCATGCTCATGTCTTCTACTGCAAAGGTCAAATCATGCCCATGTTCAGTATTGCTATAGTATACGTTTAAACCTAGTAAATACATATTTACTCTTGCCATATAAATACTATTTTTGCTGTATAAATACTATTTCTTAAAAAAAAATCCATTTCATCTCTCAGTGAGATTTCATGGCTATGCTAGTGTAGTTGTCATTTCATTCCAAGATTTTGTTCAATCAGGGAATTTCCTTGATTCTCATCCAAGTACTAATCAAGAGAAACCCAGTTTAGCTTAAAAAAAAAAAAAAGAATTGGCCAAGGCAGCCTCAGTGCTGCCAGCTGCTGCAACATAAGCCATAAAAACTGTAAAATCTTGACTGTATTGGAGTAAATCCTGCTTCAGGCAACTTGAGATCAATCCAGTTAATGTTTAAAAAAACTGTGCCCAACTTAATTGCTTGTAAATATATCATAATTAATTCTTGCTTTTCCTGGTGTGCCTGTAAGCTTTATCCTAAAGGTGTAATCATATTAAATGTAACATTTATTTACAATCAAAAACCAGCTATCATTTCCATATTAAATATATTAAGGAAGATAATCAGAAGTAAAGAAGAAAAACCAACATTCATATGTAAATTAATGTAATGTAACTTAAAAGCTACACAGAGAGAGAGTGAAAAGGAAAATAAAACTAACAATAACTCACAATCAACAGTACCTATGTAAGGAAATTTGCTGGCCCTTCTAAGAATTCTAAGACAACTAGATGGGATTAGTACAGAGGCACCTCTTTGGGAGGAGGGTTTCAGACAAAAACAACCAACCAACCATGGTGACTGTGACTGTGTGGTCAAATTTCCATCCCTTTATGACCCAATCAGTATGTTGATTTCTTTGACTCTTCCTGAAGACAACCCTGGGTGCAGAAATGCACAGAAGTATAAACAGTGAGAATAGAGAGCATGGTTTTACCAAAAGGAGGGGAAAGAAAATATAGTTGCTCAGTTTATTAAAAATAAGGAATGGGACTATTCTGAATAATAGAAATCATCAGTAAAATACCTTGGCATTGATTAGCCTATTATATTTTCTTTATTTACTGATTCATGTTTTTATTTGCATCAAATGTAATTCAAGTTAGTAAGGTTGTATATACAGTTCGTTCATGCATGAATAAAAATCCAGACTCTTCACAATTTTCTGCCTCACTTTATAGGTTGTGTTCCATTAATATCAGGGAATTATTAAGATCAGTGTAGTATTATATTATCAGTGTGCAAGGAGCGAGGAGTTTACAATCTCAGAAAACAGCAGGAAAGGAACGGAAGTCCAAGTAGGGGCAATCAATAATTAAATCAGCTGTTTCAGTTGCCTGTGCTTTGATTTACAGATAAATTTAGTACTCAATCCAGGGAACTAGAGGATGGTGCCAAAACTTAATGGAAATAGTAAAGGTTGAAAATGGATTTGAATCAGTGTGATTGTTGTACATGGAAACTGTATAAGTTTTGAATTTCTAAGTTCGTACTCTATGGATACTTAGCAGCAAAATGTCATTGCTACATTCACAAAGTAGGGACATGTTGACACCTGTAGACTATGGTCTCATTTTATATACAAAATTACACCAACAAAATGTGACGTATTACTGTCACATTTTGTCCAGGTAAATTTTATTGGAGCAGAAAAGAATAGCTTGGAGGTTGTTTTTTTGGCACTACCAAAAAAACCCACTACCACCACTCATTAACAGTTGTAACTGAAATTTGCTGTTTAAATTAAAATGTCCTTTAGAACCCAGGTAAGTAGGCTGCTCCATACCAGTAACCAAGAATGTTTGAAAACTGAAGGTTTTTAGTCATTGATTTTTTAAAAATTAGCCTGCTTTTCACTATTTAACAGAAAATCAAAATAAGAGATTTGCTTTACAGTTGGAATTTACTTATATGGCACTTATCAGATGTGCCAGATGTTTTTATTGCTGTTTCAGTCTCTCAAATTTTGCTTTTCTTGTTTAATTTTTAATTCTATTAAAAATATGAGTTGCAGTGGCACAGTAGTTAGAGCGCAGTACTGCAGACTACTTCTGCTGACTGCCGGCTGCCTGCAATTTGGCAGTTTAAATCTCATCAAGCTCAAGTTTGACTCAGCCTTCCATACTTCCAAGGTGGGTAAAATGAGGACCCAAATTGTTGGGGGCAATAGGCTGACTCTAAACCGCTTAGAGAGGGCTATAAAGCACTAAGTCTAAATGCTACTGCTATTAGCAAATATTGTCTAAAAACATGAAAAATAACACTATATAGATTAAAAGAGACCTGCAGGAGAGGGATAAATGGCACCCTTTGCGCTATTGCAGTGGAGTCCCTTGTCTTTAGCATGACAACCTGTGTCCCTAGCAAACTTGGATGATGACAATATGCCATTTGCATCATTTTGACAAAAAAAATTACTGCTAAATAAGAATCTATTCTCCATTTTAGTCTAGCTTAAGATTAGAACCATAAAAATGAATGAGGCAATTTAGTAATTCCTACCATATCTTCGTGGAATTAAAGAAATTTACTGCTATATTAGACCTGACCTCAACCCAATTGATGGGATTTTGAATACAAGTGAATTACTGTAAGGTACATGATGAGTTTCTATAGATTGCATTCATTTACCTACAATACGTTTTGCAAAGGCTTGCTATGACTTTGTGCTATATGATAATCTTGAACATGATCCTTAAATCTATTACTTAGATTATGCAAGATTTATATTTTCAGGAAGCAATGAATATGTGTGTGTCATTAACACACTCAATTCCCAAAAGTATTTTGTGGTAGACTTTCTGGAAATCAGAATGTATTTCTTTATAACACTTTTGACTGTATTTTTTTATATAAAAGAAGGTATTGAATTTTATAAGACATCATTTTATTGATTTTCATCCATTTCATGGATTTGTGATCAATACCATATATAGATTGAGCAGTCTCACTGTGAAGTTTCCAAAAGTTACTAGTGATGGTGCTATTTGAAGTTTCTTTTCAGGATGCTGAAATGTAGTCAGCTAAGGAGTATCTGATTCAAAACAGACTCAACCAAACAGATATCTGGCCCCCAATTATGCCACTGTACATACTTTGGCAATAATTTTTTTCTTTAGAAAATTTAAAAGAAAATATTTGCAAAATTGTAACTGGCAACATTCAAATGCAAAACATTCATTTAGCAGCATATTGTAGATTTTGGGGGCAAATTAAATTTCAGTCTCCTGATTCCATTTTTATTATTTCCATGCTAAGCAGTAATTTTGCAACATCTCAAAACTGCCTTTATTATGACAGCGTTTGATTAAACCCTGCAATATTCCTTTCATTATAATATGGGACATTGATTATGAGGAGATATTTTCAATTGTACCTTTGAAGTCCACAATATTTCATCTTTCTCTATTGAATGGAATGGTCTATAAAACATTCAGAATTCAATTACTTTTGAATTTAAAATGCCCTGCTTTGTTAGCTGCTCCAATCATTTGGAAAGCATTTTAAGCTTATAACAGTTCAGTTCTGAGTTTAAAACACTTCCAAAATGATCAAAACAGCCCATACTGAATAGGAAATGTTCTCAAAGCAGAGAGCTTCTGCCTCCAAATACCCACCCCTGGTTGCAATTATTAATGTGTATTCAAACAATGTGTATTCAATTATTTTGAGTATATCTATGAGATGGGAATCGAATATGCCTCTTGTGTTTAAGATGGTAACATATTCTTTATTCATATATTTGTAAATGAATCTGTATTACAGAAATGGTCCTGTATTGAGATGTGCTTTAGAAAATTAAATATTTATTCGTTTATTTAAAATATTTATATCCCCACATATACAGTATTAAACACAATAGCCTTGGGTGGCTCACAACAATAAGATATAAAAACATTACAAAAAAAAAATATTTGAAAAAAACAGACTTTCCATCACCCTAAGATCACCACTGAGCTATGGTGGCTCAGTGGTCAGAATGCAGTACTGCAGGCTAACTCACTGATCACTCCAGGAGTTCAATTCTGAGCAGCTCAAAGTTGACTCGGTCTTCTATCCTTCTGAGGTTGGTAAAAGGAGGAGCCAGATTGTTGGGGGCAAAATGGTAAACTGTTTAGAGAGGGCTGTAAAGCACTATGAAGTGGTATGTCTAAGTGCTATTACTATTGCTACTAATTCCTCAATTGCTGGGGACAATGCCAGGCCTTCACAGCCTTCTAGAAAGCTGAGGGTAGATCTCAGAGAAGAGGTGGTTCCATAAGGCAGGTGTCACTATGGAGAAAACATTTTTCCTACGTCCCACTAGATGACAACATTTAAGAGAAGGAACCTAGGAAATGTTTCACCTGGAGACTCCTACTGATAATCATAATTACCAGATTTTCTGTTGAAATGACCTGCTTCATTTCTTTGCCCCCATTTACCAAAAATTTAATCAAAGCTTGCAATTTCAAGAGAATTCTGGTCACTATCGTTATGGGGTAGAGGGTAGAGTTTAAAACAGGGGTCTTCAAACTTGGCAAGTTTAAGACTTGTGGACTCCCACTCCCAGAATTCCTCCTTCAGCCATGTTAGCTCAGGAATTCTGGGAGTGGAAGTCCACAAGTCTTAAACTTGCCAAGTTTGAAGACCCTTGGTTTAAAACATCCATTTTGTCCTATAACTCTTTCCTTGCAGTAAAAAAAAACAACAACTCTGAGGTATGTTCAGCCTACGCAACTGCAATTTTTGCACTTTTTAAATATACTGTTATGAAGCCGAAATTTCTCAAGAGCTCAGCAGACAATATAACACATTCACAGCTGATCCTTTCCAACTTTCAGTGGTGTGAGGGGGGGAAACCACCACCAATTCACTTTTAGATTGCTTCCCATCTCTTAAAAAGAAATGACAGATCAGAGTTTTCAAAAGGACAGCTGTTCTTTTCAATGTTCAGAAGGCAGAGGTGAACTTAAGGGCCTTACGCGAAATATTTATTTCCTAGGATAAGCCCCCAGTTATTACTAGTGGCATTATCCTGTTGATTTTGCTGTCTAAATTTGATTGATTAGTATGAAAAAAATATCTCCAAAACCATTTTTCCAAATGTAATTTGTCATTCCCACTTCAGGTGTCGCTGTATGTTGACTATATAGATTTTTCTGCATTGACCTCATGCCTTGGAGAGGCAGTTTTTAACTCCTAAGAGAACAGGGTAGTTTAATGTCATGCTGAATATACTGTAAACAAAAACTGATATACAGTAGCTCATGAATATGTTTATTTTGCAGAGCTCCTTTTGTACATTAAATGCACAGCAGTGACTTTTCTCTCTGTTATACAGAGGAGCCCATATACTGTTACACACCCCACAACTTCACCCGGGATCAAGCCTTGTATGCCAGAGGATACTGTTGGACAGAGCTAAGAGATGCATTGCCAGGTGTAAATGCCAGCCACTGGCCTTCCTTGTTTGAGCATAAATTTCTTCCATATGCTTTGCTGGCTTTTGCTGGCATTATGTACATTCCAGCCCTTGGGTGGGAATTCTTGGCTTCCACCAGACTGACTTCTGAACTTAACTTTTTGCTCCAGGAGATAGATAACTGCTATCACCGGGCAGCTGAAGGCCGGGCACCAAAAATCGAAAAACAAATCCAGTCAAAAGGTCCAGGGATAACAGAACGCGAAAGAAGAGAAATCATTGAGAATGCAGAGAAGGAAAAAAGCCCTGAGCAAAACCTGTTTGAGAAATATCTGGAACGCAGAGGGCGTAGCAATTTCCTAGCCAAACTTTACTTGGCAAGGCACCTCTTCATCATATTTTTAAGCATCATCCCCATCACGTACTTGTCCACCTATTATGCTACACAGAAACAAAATGAATTTACATGCGCTCTTGGAGAACCTCCCGACAAAACCAGCAATTCCAAATTGCTCATACGGGTGAATTGCAAGCTGCCTTCCGTTCAGCTGCAACGCATAATTGCTGGAGTGGACATTGTCCTCCTTTGTTTCATGAACCTGATCATTCTCATCAATTTAATCCACCTTTTCATTTTCCGCAAGTCCAATTTCATATTTGACAAGCTGAACAAGGTTGGCATAAAGACCAAGAAACAGTGGCAGAAATCTCAGTTCTGTGATATTAATATCCTGGCTATGTTTTGCAATGAAAATCGTGATCACATCAAGTCTCTAAACCGCTTGGATTTCATTACCAACGAAAGTGATCTGATGTATGACAACGTCGTGCGTCAGTTGCTTGCAGCTCTAGCCCAGTCTAACCATGATGTTACCCCAACCGTACGTGATTCTGGAATACAAACAATAGACCCCAGCATTAACCCTACAGACCTTGACCCTAGTGAGCCACTAATCATCAAGCGTCCTCGGAAGAAGATGAAGTGGATCCCGAGTTCCAATCCCCTTCCTCAGCCATTCAAGGAGCAGCTAGCCATCATGAAGATTGAGAACAGCAAACCTGAGAAGCCAAAGCCAGTACGTCGGAAAACAGCAGCCGATAGTTTGATTGCACCTTTGTTGGAGACCAACTCAAAACCTATCCAACCATCCCCTGTTCACAAAACCGAATCTAATACTCTGTCCACCACAGGTAATGAAAAGAAACATACACGTCACTTTTCTTTAGATGTTCATCCATACATATTGAGTAATAAGAAACCCAAGCAAGAAATTCCATCCAGTAACTCTATGGCAATATCCAAAAATCAAGAGAGTGGATTTTTAAACCAAGAAGACAAAGCCATAGTTCGTGTCACTTCTTCTCTCAAAGGTATGGAGATATTTTTAGCTACTTTTTCCATTGCAGTTGCAGCTAACATAATTGCTCCTTATTTCTGAAAGTTTGACGTGTGGTTGGTTCCTTTTTCCGTACTGTTGACATCTTGCATGAGAGCTATAGCCTCTGCTGGAAATCATTCATCAGGCACTGGAAAAGATGACTAATACAAACTGAAATATTGATCACATCGTGTGGCAGCCACACAATAAATGGGCTGTTTGCTAACTTGACATTTATCAGCAAGAATCGTGTTTTTAAGCTTATAATGTATGAACCATTCGTGAATCTTCAATTTTTTAAGTAGATTTCTAGTATTGGTGTAGTTTAGAAAAAAAAATGTCCTTGTGCCACTTTTTTTCCCCTCATAAAATCTTTCTCATGAAATCTAAATTTCTTGGGGGCAGTTTCCTGCAATTTAAAACATAAGAATTAGAACAAAATCACGATAAATGTCAGATATTAACATGGACTATAGGAGTGGGAATGGAATGGAATGCAATAGAATAGAATAGAGCAGAATAGAATAGAATAGAATACTTTATTTGGCCAAGTGAGATTAGACACACAAGGAATTTGTCTTCA
>NW_020769374.1:3337573-3360026 GCF_900518735.1 Pseudonaja textilis | reverse complement strand
ACTTTATTTGGCCAAGTGAGATTAGACACACAAGGAATTTGTCTTCAGTGCAGAAGTTCTCAATGTACATGCAAAGCAACAGGATAGTAATCATCATAATGAAAACAATAAGAGGGTCTAGTAGAGAAGATGAGAAGGATAATAATACTACAGCCATACAACACTGGTAAATATACTTAGAAATAAGACAGTGCTGTGAGGATTAGGTGTTCAGCAGAATGATGGCACAAGGTGGGGGGAAACTGCCCCTTTGTCCAATTTTTTTGGCATGTAATGTGCCTACAGCAGCATCCCTAGGAGAGGAGCTGAGTGTACTGAGAAGAACATCATAGGACGTTCTGTGATGCTCATCCATCATCGGGTCTCCTCCCCATCGGAATGGCAGCGTCCCAATAGGGATCTATGGGACCTGACACTGGGACAAAGAAGAAATTTGACTTCTGACTTCTATTGGTCTAATTTTCTAATAACTTGATAATATTGCTTGCAATATTTCCTTTGTAGGATTTCAAAAAACACCCACACAAATATAGTGATGCTATATTAAATACTCATATGAAATTTAAGAGTAATCCTTGACTTCCCTTAAACATCTTCTGAAAAGAGTACTGTACATACTTAAAGCAATTTGACTCTGTAAATTAATATAATTTTGAAGCTTCCCTGAAGTTTTGTCCTTATAGTTGAAGCACAGAATGTTAACTAACCTCATTAGCTTCAATGAAGCTACTTTGGTAAGTAATTTATGCTGCCTTCTTATCTTAAAAGCTTTGTTTTCCTCATTTTTTTAATAATCTACATCATCTTTCTTAACAGTTTGATTGTGATGGTCTCATATCATTGATTAGGATATCACAATTTCTCATGTATTAAATATTTACTCTTCTGGGTATTTTTTTTCAATGTAGTCTAGCGTTCAGAGGTTCCTCACTACTTCTTTATTCCTTGGACCCTTTTTAAAAAATTGTTGTTCGCTTTTAAGACTGATTTGAGGACAAATTGCATATTTTTGTAGCAGGTCTGGAATTTCAATTTTGAGTTAAGGTGTTTTGTGGTTAATTTTGATCCCGCTCTAACCGGGATTGTATAAAACTTACATAACAAGCACATAATCACATTTAAAGCTATGTATAGCATGGGCTTGAGTATAAAACAAAATACAATAATTGTGTCAGGACTCCAACATGCACCCCCATTCAAATCATAAGTCTCTAGCTGCATCTCAGAGGAAAAAAGATTGATTTATTAGGAGTTATGTCGGCGTTTCCCGGTTGCAGCTGACTCTGACACATCATTCATTTCACCCTTGACCCTGGTCTTTTCCCCGCCCCCTGGATGCATATTCTCCAATGAGACACATCCATAGCCAAGAGTCATCAATCATGCTCTCCAGTAATCATTTTGCGGGCCAGAAGCTTTGGCTGCCAAAGCGATTATCTGAAGCATTTAAGGAATTCACTACTTTCCCCCACTCCCTTTCTGCTGGCAACTAAAAAGACCAAAGAAGTATTTTTTTAGTTGACAAATTGTGGTTGTTGTTTTTAAATGGTATGCATTCTATATGCCTATTACAAGCATCAGTCCTAAGACATATAGTGGGCTGAGAGAGAATGCCCGTCTCAAAGTCACCTAATGACTGAAGATGGAATGTAACCTGAATGAGTTCAAAACTTACACTATTAATACTACAGTGGCTCTCTTCTAAATTAAGCCTCTTTTGAAACAGAACTTGGAAGGAAGAAAGATATCCACATTCAGGCCCTTCCTTATCCTCCGACCTCATTAGCTGCCTTTTGGCCCGGTGCTCTCATCCAATCTAACAAGTTTACTTTATTGTCATTGCACCTCGTAACAACAAAATTAAATGAGCTGAATTGCTATTGTGGAAATAAAATTAAGAGATCCCACATAATCCTTTTTTTTTTTTTTCAATTTGCGGAAAAGATGTGAATTAGTTCAATAAATAAGTGTTTTGCTTCTCTTTCAGATTCTTCCCTTCCTGGAAACAAGTCCCTTTATTCTCATGACATCTGCAGGACAGTGCCTGCAACTGGCGTTTTCCTCACCTGTACCCATAACCACATAGCGACTTCTGGTGCTGCAACGAAAGCCTCTCTGCCCCAGACTAATAAGGTAGTAGAGTCAGGGCCTGCCCTGAATTGCCACCCTGTGCATCCTCTTCTGCACATCAATACACTGTACGAAGATCATGAAGAAGAAGGCTCAAGCCTTATAGAAGATTCTTTAGACAACAGAATTCACTCCCCAGCAGAAAGCGGAGACATCATTTCTATGCCTTCCACAAAACAAATCATGCTGGCCACGTTTGATGAACCTTTGGCAATAGCGAATTAGTGAATAGTGCAGCATATTGACGCCCAATCCAGAACTGCTGTTGATCAGAGTCTGAACCTGATGTTCCACCTACAGCAGTACGAACCTTATTCTCCCACAAACTACTGCATGAGCATGGACTGCTGAAATATAAACCCCACCAGGGTTTGCAATACTCCACATCGGTTATTCAGGGTAGTGTCTTGGCTAATGTCAATCGCTTGCAAAATATGACAATAATAACAAACCAATCCAATTATTCTATGCTTGGAAACACATGCAATAAAGCACAAGAAACATTAGCTGTAGCTTGAAGAATTCACTTTGGATTACTACAACTACCCAAAATATTTGAAGTGCTTGAATGCATGTCACACCGTGTTTCTTAAAGCACATAACAGCCTTGAAGTTCCAGCTCACGATGTAAAGTAGCAACAGACGTAAATGTGTAGGATATTTATTCTTCCATTTAAAAAAAAAAAAAAGCAGGTGTAAAAATTGTGGTTTGTCTCTAAGATTTTTTTTTTAATGATAATTTTTTTAAATGATGAAAATGTGTTTCACGGGTATCCATGGCTTCCTCCCGTCCCCGACATTAGCATAAAGAAGAAATCAGGAGCTCAATCTTAAATCATTACTATGTTTTTATGTGCCAAGAGATGATGAAAATTAAGAGTTTATTTTTTTATTGCCTATTTTATTGTGAATGAGAGTTTTTGAATCAGATACTCTCTTTCCAGAGTGTGGGAAGAGGGTAGCCTATTGCTGCATATTTTTGCTAATCGAGTGAGGTTTGTAAAACCAGGTTAAAAAACTTTTTATGATAAAGCTTTACAGATGTGAAGAGTATTCAAATAGCGCTGCTAAAATATTACATCAGTTAATTTGCAATTTTAGATGATGGATATTCATATCTTTATAAGGACTTGCCTACACTACAACATAACACAAGCCAAATACACACTTTTGACACATCTACCATGTGATGATTTATTCCAACGGTTGTATCTTGGAATACTGCTAAGGAAAGAAAAGCTGGCTCAAACATGCAAAAGCATAATGTAGTACAAACCAAACCATTTTTTCTAGGAAAATTAATGCAATCAATGAAGTAACGTTTCAGAAGTTCCTTCAGAGAGAGAAGGGGAGAGAGAGAGAGAGAACTTGGCTGTCCCATTGTCCCCAAACCAAGGTAGGGAATGAAGTCGTATGGAAGTTGCAAAGTTAAACCCAGTTTACTGCCACTCTGGCTAGTGAGCTCCATCCAAGAATGTTTGGAGAAATTTCTCCTTCAACTTGAGAAATGTTGTCCATGGTAGAAGTTCAGATAGCTAAATGTGCAAGTTCTAGGCAGGCTTTCCATGATACGTAACTTGAATTGGATGATGAAGAGTTTGTTTTAGAATAATTTCCCCCCTTTAAAAAAAAAAAAAAAAAGTCTTCCCGTATAAAATTTAATAAAAGCCTATTAATTTCAGTTCTTACCCTGAAAAGCCAGAAGTTGATAGGAAGTATAAGATTGCTTTGTGTATAAATTCTAATCAAATTTTGACATTATTAACTGGGATTCAAATTTGTAATTGCTATGGTTCCATATAGATTAAGTTCATCCTGGAATTAGATAATGAAATTAACTACTGAAATTTGCTAGTTTGAGCTGACAGTAACTTCTAGACTTACAAATTGATCACCATATCAAAAGCTGCCAGTTTAATGGAGTATGATACAATCCTGTCCCAACATTTTTGAAATGTTTGAAAATGCATTTATTGTTGTTTGCTTTTTGCAAATACTTAACCATTGCTGTCTTCCCACTTCCTTGCTGTTTAGCATCCTTCAAAAAGCAATTCATTTGCTTCTCTTCCCATCTTTTGTACTGATGGGATCTGTACTGCCTTTAAAAGTGTTCAAGGGAAGACCCATTAGTAATCAAAATGATGTATCTCAAAAGGGGAAGAAAAGATTAGCAACCTAAAGCTAAGCTCTGCTGATATTCAGAGGAGTTCTCAACCACAAGTAGAAGAAAAGCGGGCTTTAAATAGAAGACCTCCTAAATAACCCGTATTGATTTTTTTGGCTTGGACCTTTCACAAGGCAGGTAGTACATCTTAAGGGGGGAGGGATTGGTGTCAATAGAAATCAAGATGATGGTTGCATAACACAATTGAAATCCCACTCTTCTTGAACACAAATTGATATTGCACATATACAAAGGCAAGACTTTATTTCTGCTTTTGCCGTTTTGACTTTTTTTTTAACTCTCCTCAAATGCCTTTTGTATGAGCCCATCCTAAGCAAAAATGGAAGAAAAGACAATCCAGCTCAATTGATAATAACTATCACCATGCCCCCCCCCAAAAAAAATAGGGTTTTATCTCCATATGATTTTATTCTTCTTTTTTCCTCCAATGTAGGTACTACAGGCCAGCTTCTGCTTCAGCAGTTTCCACTAAGCACATGCCTGTGTTAAGCTGTCAGGGGGTGAAGTCTAATGTAGCAGATCACTTTATGACTTCCTGGGCTTTAAACATAGGCGTAGCATTTAAAGCTAAAACCACAAACTTGTGCGCCATCAAAACTCAGTTTTAATGGCGTATTTGTTAAAGATGAAAGATATACCTGCCAGCACTTTGCTATTCCAGACCATACATTAAAGAGGTGATAAGAATGTAGTAAGCATTGTTGTTTTCATGCAATGTTTACCTTGCTTGGCCTAAAGTGCATCCTTATGGCATAATTTCTTCCTGTAATTTTGATGTGGTGTTCTTAAGAATAGCTCTAGTGTGATTTTCAAAAAGCATATTGGAAAAATTAGCACGCAATAACCATTCTTTACCAATTTCCAACCAAACACAAGTTTTTAATACTACTGAAGTAACGTGGAAGGAAATATAATGTTTCTGTTTGATGGTTATGAAACAATGCTGCATAAATTTATAGGTTTAGATTCTTGATTGTTAATTTATTTTACCTCAGACATAAATATGACATAGTATTTATTGAAAATAGCACTGAAAGCAAATAAATATTCTCAATACACTTAATGTTGACTGTTCTGTATTCAAAATGGTTGTTAGATTTTATAAATAATATTTATAATAGCACTTATATAATACAGTAACCAGCTCTGAAGGACCAGGTTAGGGACAGATTGTCGTGGAGAAAATCTATGTGGTCAGCTTGATGGCACATAATCAGATATTTAAAAGCTCTCTATATTAGTTAGTAATATGGTTTATTACAAATGATGCTGGGCATGATGCAAACATGATTTTAAAAGTGCCCAGAAAAGTTGATCCAGAGAACGTAGCATCTCCCGTTAGTTTCTTGGGCTTCAAAACATAGGTCTCTTAGAAAGTTTTAGCATATTTTCTAAAAAGCAAATTCAAAATACTGTCCGATATTCTCTGCCAAATTCCAGTGAAATTATTTAAAGGATTGAACTGACAATCAAATGAATAGCACTAAGATATGCATTACTGTAGATAAGAATGAAAGCCACCCAGTCATCGATAGTGTGCTACAGTGCAGAAAAGTTAAGTCCTGGTTAGATAGCTATAAATATCCTCTTGCAGGAGTGTCAAACTGGTGTACCGCGGGGCCAGATGCGTCACACATAGACCACGCCCATCCCAGTTCCACAAAAGGAAGAAACATCGCAATAAGTCACATGACAGCAACGTGACGCCACGAGTTTGACACCCGTGCTCTAGAGTTTAAACTTTAGAGCTTTTTCTTCCCATCCTTCCAGGGTAATGGATATAAGCTGATCTCACAATGACCTCAGAACATAGTTAAGTTTTCCCTAGCCTTTATCTAAAAAGGGGAGCATGCATCATGAAGCTCATTTCAACCATCCTGATTCTGAAGGTGCCTCTGCTCTGATATTCTGCTCTGATATATGAGACTGGACAGCCATCTTGTCAGAAATGGTATTGGATCTCCTGCTTGAGTTGAGGGTTGGACTAGATTACCTACGAGGTACCTTCCAATTCTATTATTCTATGCCATTACATTGATGCTTTCTAGATATCTCCTGAAATACTCAAACACTGGTTTTCGGGCAGCCCCCCAACTTGTTTTCTAGTGTTACACTTTACCTCAAGAACAAACATGCCTGTTTCCACATTTTTTCCTCCGTTGGTGTTCTTTTTCAATAAAACTGCCCTCTACATGTTTCGGAGCTCTGGGGGAAGTCCTAAACATTTCTTGGAGTTTCCATGCAAGGAAAAAAAAGAGACAATAGCATAAAAAAATATTCTAAGGTGAGTTTGCCTCAGTGGAGAGTCATTCAGCAGAATTCATTATCTGAATAAAAAGTCTTACTCATTCCTGACTTGAAAAGCTACCATCCTTGCCTCAGCTTCATTATCTGAGGGATGGACCCCACAGAGATGTGCTTCTGTTTGGAAGGGCTGAAGTAAGAAATGGTGTGGAGGCTGAATTGGGGAAACCTGCTGTTTGGTTCCTTCTGTTGGGCCACTTGCTCAGTCTTCCCTGCATTTTCCAGTTATTCTGGGGCATTCAAACGTAATAGAGTACATGTTGAGGTAAGATTTAGTTGCTGGTTGCCTTCACCTCTGTGGGTGAAAGAGAAGGTGAGGGTTGTTCACATTTTCCCAACCGGCGTTCTGGATCGGCTTTAGCATGTGCCTGATGATTATATTTCTAATACTATATAAGACAGTTAAAATTGGAAGGACTGGGAATATCATAAATCCAGTGCATATCATAAATCCAGGATGTACATTTTTATTCTTGTTGAAATCAACAGCAAAACTCCTCTTGATTTTAATGTATTAAGAAAGACGTCAAAATCTATAAATCAACGTATCTGAAAAATAATTCGGGTATCCTTTTCATTAAATAATGGAATGTCATGAGACCTAGGAAGTACATTCATTCGTCACGATAGTATTTGTCCTATGGGACACCATACCATCTCCCCTACTTTGACTTTTTATGGCCCCGACCCTGCTAACCTTTCCGTTATTATTATTGTAAATTGATGTAATTGCTCCAACTAAACTGGGCTTTACATACACACATAATTAATACACATTCTCATTTAGTGTGTATAAATTTAGTGTGTATAAATACAGCTTCACGCTATTTTTAATTGCAAGTCCATTGTGGTATAGATTTGTTTATTTGTTTGTTTAGATTTATGTGCAACGCACCTCATCTAGAGGTGACTCTAGTTCTCAAGGTAGAGATTCAAGTCTATTCTCTGTCATAGATAACTCTGGACCTCTCATTTTTGATCAGAGCTACAAGACTAGGTATTTTATATAAGCTCATGCCTCGGCCCATAATATCGTAATTAAAGTTAGAATTTCTCCCTCCCCTGCTTCAAAACTGAGCTTAGGTAGATTCTTATCCAGCAAAGGAGGTGTTGTTGTTATTTTAGTAAGGAATAGTGTACAATCTTATGCACAATAATCTAGAAATAAGGTGCACAAATTTTTGCAACTGAACTGAACTAGCATTAATCAACACCACTAGTTTAATTCATAACTGGATTTGATTTAAAATTCAAGTATAACCAGAAATAAAATTTAATGAATTCAGCGGGAATCCAGATGAAACAGACAAACCTCAACGAGGAAGGAGCCAAATCAACAAGTTCAAATGTTAAATTTGAGGAGACATTAGAAGGAAATTTCCTGATAATGAAAAAAAAAATCAAACATAGTTGATTTTATTCTTACTAATGAAGTTCTTATTCAAAGCATAGATGGTCCTATGTCAGGATTCAGGAGAATTCTTGAATGTTCTAGCATTACATCAAGAGGTGAGATTAGTTCAACTGAGGTCAGTTCTAACCTGGATCTCATTAAGATACAAAAAGAAAGCCTTCTTTTGCAAATATTCTCTTATTTGCCAGATATAATAACTTCTCAGGGCATGCAAAATTGCAATGATTATGTTTACCACAACAGCCAGTTTTACTGCAATAACTAATAAACAAGAGTTAACTGGAATTGAACTTCTATTCAATCCTAACAATCACGTTAAACAAACTGTTCTTGGCTCCCTCTGGTGACTAAACTGATTTTTTTTTTAAACAGGTAACTTTTAAAATGAATTTATTCTACATAACTTGGGAACATAACATCTAATTGTCATAGAATGCTCTGGATCTTATCTATTTTTAGTTCTTGACTGTTTCCAGTTCTCACCAGAAGGAAAGCATCAGCAACTACGCATCACTTTCTTCAGAATTTTAGAATAATTACAGCTTAAACATAGCTGTTTCTATATTTGTTCCAGCCTTAAAATGTGTAAGTATGCTTGATCTTAGAAAAATAAATGTTTAGATAAGTCATACACGGTATAGTTACTCATGTGTCTTCTAGATCCTTAATATATTGTGCTATGTCCATGATGGCGAATTTATGGCACGTGTGCCAGAAGTGGCATGCAGAGCCATCTCTCCAGGCACACCAGCCATCACCTGTTCCAGGTTGTGGCGGTCTTCACATGCGCGGGATTGCCAGAAACCAGAAGAGCAGCTTCCTGTCGCATCTGCGTGCGCTGGAAACTGATCTTCCAGTTTCCGGCAGGTGCTTACACACTGGCCAGCTGGTTTTCATGCATGCATGTGCTCCAGCAACCAGAAACCCAGATGGCCGACGGGCATGCGTGCACCAGGGAATTGCTGTTTTGGTTTCTGATGCATACGCACTGTGGAGTTGCTCTTCCGGTTTCTGGTGCTCCCCCACGCATGCGCGTGTTCCCGTTTCGGCACTCGGTACCGAAAAGGTTCGCCAACACTCTGCTATGTCAACTTAAATGGGATCCAAATGCCTCCCACTCTGAGGGCATTTTGGGAAGCCTGGAAGACGGCTGTTTTCCCAGGCATTGGCGACTGCAGGCCCTGCTAGATTCTGTGGGACATTTTGGATTGTCTGCTGGATTCACCATCCAGTTCTTTTTCTTCCTTTCTATTTTGGTTTTCTCTGTTCTTACTATGTTGTTTTCATTCTCCTTAGTATAGTGTGACCCAATCCAACTCACTCTGAAGTCAGGCAGCTACAAGTCAAACCAACAAATAAATACTCAAGAGTAACAGGCAGAGGAAGCTAGACCTGATTAGGCCCAGTTGAGTCAAAGTTGGCTGGTACTTCAGGAGCAGCCTGTCTTGAGAAAGATCACTAATAAAAAATCAGTAAAGTAGAATGACAGTAATCTTTTTGGCCTCAGAGTCTCAAAAACGGAGAAAATGACTAAGTTGACTCCGCTGCAAAGGTGGTATTCAGCAGGTTCTGACCAGTTCTGGAGAACCGGTAGCGGAAATTTTGAGTAGTTCGGAGAACCGGCAAATACCACCTCTGACTGGCCCCGCCCCCATCTATTCTCCGCCTCCCGAGTCCCAACTGATTGGCTGGGTCTTCTTTTGTTGCTCTGCACAGGAGAACGGAGCTGGAAAGCAGGTTAGTGGGGTGGGGAGGGAATGGAGACTTTACAGTATCCTTCCCCTGCCACACTCACCAAGCCATACCCACAGAACTGGTAGTAAAGTTTTTGAATCCCACCACTGCTCTGCTGGTGTGTTTTTCATTCACTCACACCTGTGCATACACACATACATACATGAGAAACAATTCTCTGTCTCAGTGCCACTATCCCACAACCTCTAATCTAGGTGACCCCCAAAAGCGGCACTCAGCTGCAGAGGTCCAGGCCACTCAAAAAGGCCACCTTTCCCTGCTCCCTGAGGGGTCAGAGCCTTGGAATGCAATTGCCCCCCTGGGCCAGCATTGCCCGCATCTGCCACGCAGTGCAGATGCTTCAGGCGGTTTTGTCTTTCTCTTGACAGCTCCAGAGCCTTCCCTAAATCTGATTCCAGTCACATGAAACCTTCATTCTTGAAGCAGCTTCAGGGAAGGTTCCTCCACAGCCTCTGCAACCTCTGAATACTATGTGGTAACGGGGCGTGCTTTTGAGAATAATTGTTGCTAAGTGTGGATAAACATTGGCACGTCACCAAAACAACATGGCATCTTTGGGTGTCATAGGTTCACCATCCCTGACATAGTCTATGAATTTTCCTCTCATCCTTGTTTGCCATGAGTTTGCCTATAGGTGTATGTTACTTGGATTCGATTCACAACTTCCAGATAAGCCCAAAAAATATTTAACATGCTGTTATGGTTCGCCGGCACCATGTGTGGATGGCTGAGGGCTCAGCGACCAATGACTCAGATGAGGAGGGGCCTGTGTGTGGTGCAGGGATGCAGCCAGGACCATCAGGGACTGGAATGCTGCCTTTGGAGATTGTAGAGGTTGGCACCAGCCATGAAGAGGTCCCTGAGGAACTTGTGCCCAATGCACGTGCGTGCAGGGCTGCTTGAAGGAAAGAGCAGCTACAGCAGCATGGGTGACCCGGGAGTAAGGCTACAAGGTAATGGCCCCTCCCTGAGGAGATAAAAGCCAGCTGAGAAACTGCAGCTCTTTGCAGAAGGCAAAGTAGTTTTACACTCAAGTCTGGTGGACGTTAGGAATATCTGAGTTAGTGTTTGGAGATTCTTTGTGTTGGAATTACTGCTTAGTAACTTTATCTGTTGCTCTTGGCAGCCTTGCAAAACCTTGGCAAGGCTCTTTCTTATCGGCGCTAACTGGTTTGAAGCAGCCTGTGAAGGAACGGGATTTGAAAAGAAACATTAAAAGGTTGTGCTGTTACCTTTGTCTCGTGTTTGCTTCCTTGGAAGCAGGTTTGGGTCAGAACACATATAGAATAAATGCCGCCATTCATATGGCCTGGATATTATATAGCACAGTGGATATAAACAAATATGAATTTTATAATACTCCATCAAAACAGTTTTATTTTTATTATGTCACTTGAGTGTAGTTTTCTTTGAATCCTCAATTAGCATGTCAATTTTTAAATGTTAAATTATCAGCTATGACTGCAGATCAAGAAGTATTTAATAAAGGATGCCAGATGGGGCTGAATAAATTGTAATTGAATTCAGTGCCCTATCAAGCTTTGTTTAATAATAGCTTCTGCAAATAGTCACTTTTAATTAGTTCTCATATGTTGATTTATGATGCTTTGATTTGTTTATTTAAAAAAGAAGAAACATACAACTCTTGAGGCACATTGATGAGAGTAGTTTCGCATAGATGACTAGCCTAAGAATAATTTTATGGTCCAGGAATAGCTTTAATGCATTTGGTTGATTTTTACAACTGTAGTGTTTCCATAGGCATAAATATTAGTTAAGTAAAAAACAGGTTGAACAGAGAGCAATTTTTAAAGAAAAATAGCAAAGTCAGTTGGGTTGGTAAAATACACTGCTCAAAAAAATAAAGGGAACACAAAAATAAGACATCCTAGATCTGAATGAATGAAATATTCTTATTAAATACTTTGTTCATTACATAGTTGAATGTGTTGACAACAAAATCACACAAAAATTATCAATGGAAATCAAATTTAGCAACCCATGGAGGTCTGGATTTGGAGTTACACTCAAAATCAAAGTGGAAAAAAACACTACAGCCTGATCCAACTTCGATGTAATGTCCTTAAAACAAGTCAAAATGAGGCTCAGTTGTGTGTATGGCCTCCACGTGCCTGTATGACCCCCCTGTAATGCCTGGGCATGCTCCTGAGGAGGTGGCGGAAGGTCTCCTGAGGGATCTCCTCCCACACCTGGACTAAAGCATCCCCCAACTCCTGGACAGTCTGTGGTGCAACGTGGCGTTGGTGGATGGAGAGAGACATGATGTCCCAGATGTGCTCAATTGGATTCAGGTCTGGGGAACGGGCGGGCCAGTCCATACATCAATGCCTTCGTCTTGCAGAAACTGCTGACACACTCCAGCCACATGAGGTCTAGCATTGTCTTGCATTAAGAGGAACCCAGGGCCAACCGCACCAGCATATGGTCTCATAAGAGGTCTGAGGATCTCATCTTGGTACCTAATGGCAGTCAGGCTACCTCTGGCGAGCACATGGAGGGCTGTGCGTCCTCCTAAAGAAATGCCACCCCACAGCATTACTGACCCACTGCCAAACTGGTCATGCTGGAGCATGTTGCAGGCAGCAGAACTTTCTCCACAGCGTCTCCAGACCCTGTAACATCTGTTACATGTGCTCAGTGTGAACCTGTTTTCATCTGTGAAGAGCACAGGGCGCTAGTGGCAAAGTTGCCTATCTTCTCTGGCAAATGCCAAACATCCTTCACAGTATTGGGCTGTAAGCACAACCCCCACCTATGGACATCGGGCCCTCATCCCACCCTCATGGAGTCTGTTTCTGACCCTTTGAGCAGCCACATGCACATTTGTGGCCCACTGGAGGTCATTTTGCAGGGCTCTGGCAGTGCTCCTCCTGTCCCTCCTTGCACAAAGGTGGAGGTAGCAGTCCTGATGCTGGGTTGTTGCCCTCCTACAGCCTCCTCCACATCTCCTGATGTAATGGCCTGTCTCCTGGTAGTGCCTCCATGCTCTGGACACTATGTTGACAGACACAGCAAACCTTCTTGCCACAGCTCGCATTGATATGGCATCCTGGATGAGCTGCACTACCTGAGCCACTTGTGTGGATTGTAGACTCCATCTTATGCTACCACTCGAGTGAAAGCACCGCCAGCATTCAAAAGTGATCAAACCATCATCCAGAAAGCATAGGAACTGAGAAGTGGTCTGTGGTCACCACCTGCAGAACCACTCCTTTATTGGGGATGTCTTGCTAACTGCCTATGCTTTCCACCTCTTGTCTATTCCATTTGCACAACAGCATGTGAAATTGATTGTCAATCAGTGTTGCTACCTAAGTGGACAGTTTGATTTCACAGAAGTGGGATTGACTTGGAGTTACATTGTGTTGTTTAAGTGTTCCCTTTATTTTTTTGAGCAGTGTATATTGTTATAAATATACATGTGTACTTTCAGTTTGCATTCAAGTTATATTAATATTAGAACCAGACACAGTTTAACAGTGATTTAGAAGAGGAGAGCATATCTACAGGGGTAATAAAAAAAAGCCAACATGGCAGTTATGACCATGTTAGGTCTGCCGGACTGAAGATCCAGAGACAGGGATCCGCAACAATGGTTTATTGTTAAGTATGGAACACACACAACAACAGCTGTAATAGCTGGAGGGCAGTCCTTATATAGGGGGTGCCTGCCATGCTGTTACCCAATCAGTTTATTTGAATCTCCCACATTAGTTGCGGTGGGCGATTACTTGTCCGCGCCCACACAGACACAACAGACCATGCAATCCCACATCTTTTTAATGTGCACATTAAAAAGTGGGGTGGAGGTTTTGCACTCGTGGTCATATTTCTTTTTGTCCGCAGACATCCAAGTAAACAGTGCCTCCGAAAGGATTCAAAATAAGCAAGAGAGCCAATACAGCAGGGGGTCTCCAAACTTGGCAACATTAAGACTTGTGGACTTCAACTCCCAGAATTCCTCTGGCTGAGGAATTCTGGGAGTTGAAGTCTACAAGTCTTAAAGTTGCCAAGTTTGGAGACCTCTGCGATAAAGCATTGCAAAGCAAACCTATAGGAAAAGGGGCAGAGCTTACACCATGTCTGTACATCCACCCTCTTTCCACTTAAATACATGCCCCACTGCTTTTTCTGAATCATTTTGAAAACACACACATAATTTTAATTGACTAAGTTCTCATTCTCATTCTGGAGAGGATTATAAATTCAAGGAAAAGAGTTGTTTTCCACAATGCACTTCTTTTCATGTGCAATTTGTGATCACAGAGCAATCCTGAACTAGTTTTGCACAAAAACTTAATGGTGTCCACCACTATGTCACTTTTGACTATCTTGTGGACACCTTGACCTACCCAGAAGAAGCAAATCCAGTAAGCACATTTATATATACCTCTGTGATCATGTTAAGAGCAACTGCGTTCTTTTCGCTGATGATGTAAAGCTGTTCAATACCACAGACAATACTGCTACCTTTCAAAAAGACCTTGACTATGTATCAGAATGGTCAATCAAATGGCAACTTCAAATCTCAACAAATAAATGCTGTGTCTTACATATTGGCAGAAAAAATCAGAAAATAAAATACAAGCTAAATAGTCAAGACCTTGTTGAGGATCCAAACTTTGTCAAGGACCTTGGAATACTCATCTCTAATGATCTAAGTGCTAGAGCCCACTGTAACTACATAGCCAAAACGGCATCAAGAGTTGTTAACCTAATCCTATGTAGCTTCTTCTCTGGTAATATCACACTACTAACTAGAGCATACAAAACATTTGCTAGACCTATACTTGAATACAGCTCATCAGTCTGGAACCCATATCATGTATCTGATATTAGCACAATTGAAAAAGTCCAGAAATATTTCACAAGAAGAGTTCTCCACTACTCTACTCATTACAAAATACCTTATGCCACCAGACTTGAAACTCTAGACCTAGAAAACCTAGAACTATGCCACCTCCGGTCCAATCTAAATATAGTATATAAAATCATACATTGCAATGTCGTACCTGCAAATGAATACTTCAGCTTCAATCATATCAATACAAGAGCACACAATAGATACAAACTCAAGGTTAACTGTACCAAACTTGACTGCAGAAAATACGACTTCAGCAACAGAGTGGTCAATGTTTGGAATTCTCTACCTGACTCTGTGGTTTCTTTCCCAAACCCCCAAAACTTTAGACTGTCTACCATTGACCTCACTCCCTTCCTAAAAGGCCTGTAGGGGGTGTGCATAAGCGCACCAATCATGCCTACCGTCCCTGTCCTATTGTTTCTTTTTATTTTTCTTATAAGTATCTATCTCATGTATTTGAAACTATATTTATTCTTATACCTGTATCTTGTAAGCAATTGACAAATCAAATAAATACTAAATACACATCATAGTATATTTATTTTATTTTTATTTTATTTTTTATTTGTCAATTGCTTACAAGATAATAGGTATAAGTAAAAACATAGTTATGAATACATGGATACATATAATATATATATATATAAAATATATGTAAATATATTTTATATATATATATATATAAAAGAAATAATAGGACAGAGTATATGTTGGTGGGTTAGTGCATAAATGGTCTTAAACTTATTGGAGTGGGGGGGAGAATCTTATTTAAAGGAATTAAAATTGGCATTAAATAATAGTTTACAACCAGACAGATGGCCCTAATTACTCAATAAGGATAGAACCCCTGACAATGTGTTCTTTGCAGGATGTCTTTTTTAACTGTATACATCATTAAAACTCTCTCTATTATGCCATTTGACCTGAGCCTCTCGTCAGGTGCAATAAGACACAGAGTCCTTAAAAGCCAGCAGCAAATGGAAGAATGTGGTTTAGAAAGGAAAGAGTGGTTGAATTATATAATAATACACTGCAATAGCACATTTCTATTCTGCCGTAAAGCCCTCTGAAACCAAAATATGGAAATCCACTTGTGATTCATTTAATGAACATCAATCATAACCGTTTGCAGTGGTGAGTGCCAGACTAGGAGCTCAAAAATTATTCTAGCAGGTTTTCTCTCTCTTTTTTTCTTTCCACTTTATTTGATAGTATGAACATTTCTCTCAATAATCCTGCTTTATTTTTTATTGTATCGTGCTATAAATTTAAATTGTGAACTTGTAACCATGGATTCTTATTGCTAACAATAATATTGCCAGAAAATGGGAAATGTTCAATTAAAAAAGTATATCAAGAATTAAAGCAATGTTGATTGAGAATTTGACAGAGAAAGAGAAATATGAGAATAAAGATTAAAAATATTTGGGGAAATATCAGATTATGGCTTCAGCAAACCTCTGTGTTTTATTGGGAAATACATTTATAACAAAGGACCAATAATTATGCAACAAACTACTACAGTATGATTTTTAATTGTGATCTGGGAATATTGCAAGATTAATCACCAAAAATCCTTTTCCTCAAATTTGAATTCCGGTTATAAAATGAGAGTGTTGAATGAAAGCTGCTTTTTTAATATGGGAGTCATATGAATGATTGCTAATGAGTCATCCTTAACTTGCATTACATATTAAATATTAATATAATTCAATCTCTCATTTTCAATTGTTATTTATTGGAATATTGGAGGAATATATAAAAATATCAATTTAGAAAGTTAATCGCAAATTACACTTGAAAGCATTTTACACACTAAGTTGTGATTTAAATGTCATTTAATTCATTCCAAGCTGTTTTCTTCCATTTCTCAGCATGTAGGAAATATGAATGCCATCTTAGAGTAGAAAGAAACGCTGTTTGATGTCAAGAAGAGAATATTTAGCAGATGTACTGACAAATGAAAGATTTGTTTTCAAGAAAGAGGAATATCTTGCCTCAAAAGGTGTAGTATTGTGGTAAGGGAAAAATGTTGCTGATTAAGCAAACAGTCCTTCTTTCTTTTGGGTGGGCTGAATACAATCTAGTTATTCTGGCAGAGCGATCTGATACCTTGTGGTTAATTACTATAATCCAATTATTCTAAGCAAAAAAAAAAAAAAAACCTAGGGCAGCAAAGCTCTTTAGAGAAATAAAATTCAGATTAACATAGTGAATAAAGGCACCATTACCAAAAGGCCTGGTTGATTGTGACATAGTAGTAAAAAGTGTTTTTTTTCTCCTCAGCATATTTTAGCTGCCATGTAGTGAATATCTCAATTTTTACAGCTTGGTCTGCAAAATCCTTAAGGGATCACCTCAAAGTTTGAAAATAATTACAGTCTTAACTATGTTGTTAGTTCCATATGATATCAACTATGCAATTCTACTTCTTTTTAAAATCAGATTATTGAGTAATTTTCTCTGGCAACCAATAGGAATGAAAATGTGAAATGCAGGGAGACAAGCAAACAAGTCCTTCATGTAAAAATGGAAACCTTCTTTTCCTTCAATTGGAAAAAAAAATTCTTACAATCAGAAATCTCTTTGGAGAATTTATCCCTTAAACCAGGGGTGCCAACCTTGGCAACTTTAACACTTGTGGACTTCAACTTTGCTGGCTGAGGAATTCTGGGAGTTGAAGTCCACAAGTCTTAAAGTTGCCAAGGTTGGACACCCCTGCCTTAAACAAATGCAGATAAATTTGGGCCTCAGGAAGTGCTTCAGCTTGTAGACTCCATCTGAAGTCTGAAAGAATCATTAAAACTGGATGATTTGTATAGTTGCAAATAGCAAGTTACATATTTTGAAGTCCAGCTTATATTTACTTCAGCTGTTGACCTTCTCTGACATTTCTGTGGTTCAGAAGCAAAGTCTACAAACCACATGAAACTGACAAAACCCAAGACTGGATTATTTCCATTAGTTCCAAGAGTTATTCTACTGAAATATTTTTATTCCGCTGTTTTAACACAAAAGACAAAAATTGTTTTGCTAGCGCTGTGTTTTGTAAACATTGATGTCAATATTCAGGGTGTTTTCTTGCATGAAATTAGAATTACCCTTTTCCACTAGCATTCTTTAGACAGACAGGTTGAAAGTAAATACTCTTGTTGCTGTTTTATTTTTAGTTCCAGCTGAATAATAATATGCACTTTCAATAAGACACAGTCAAAGAGTCAGAGAAAAATTCCTTTTTCGGTGTCAAAAGTTTCTTGACATGAATATGATTGCTTCTTCTATTGTAGGCACTATGGTGTCTCATCTGTGCAAATCTGAAGCCATTTGTTGGTTTTGAGATAGATAAGAAAAATAATATTGTAATGCTTCAATAGTAAGAATCTTTTATTCCACCCCTCACCCCGCCAATGTGACTGGCGTATTTCAGATACCTGAAAAGAAATCCTTACAATATCTTTCCTCCAAGCAGTTCACTATTGTCCATTGCCCTGGACCTGCGGGAAGTACCACCCTCCCCCAGAGAATGAAATATTTGGGGGAATATTAAAAGGGACAGAATATTATATTTTCCCCCAAGGAAAAATGGAGAAAAATCTTAACAAAGGCAGAAAACATCCCCAGTCTTCCTGCCATAGAAAAACAGCTTCAAACCAAGAAGCTTGAAGAGGCTGGCCTTCAGGAATGCAGATTTTGATTCTGTTCAGAAAGACTGGGCCAATCTACTCATAAACAAGATGCCATCAGCCACAGCTCCCACAAAAGGCTGGAGTTTCTGGGATTAAAAAGTAGAAAAACAAAGACTCTTAAAATCTGCATTCCCCCACCCAAATTCTAAGGACAGGGCATGCCCTTTAGGACATAATAGGATTTACCAACAGTAGAATAGCAAAAGACACAAGGCTCGCTACATTGCACAACCCTCTGGAGCATCTCAATCACAAAATTCCACGACCCTATAAAAATCCCTCCACTCACCCAGCCAATTGGTCAGTCGCACCAGAAACATGCTGCTGTAAAAAAAAAAGTTTCAGGGAAACCAAATAAACAGAGCTCTTTCCTTGCAAACAAACCTCCATTTTATTTCTAGCATCTTTCTCCCAGTTTGGAACCGGATCGGATTTTCTTCCAACATCAACCTCTTCCTCTTTTTGCGGTTCCTTTGCCTTTCTTGAGTCATACAAAATCAAGCATTTGCCCTTTAGAGGCATGAATCTGAATATTTGTTCATTTCTATTATTAATAACAATCATACTAAAATTGTTCTGTATCAATATCAATCTGAATTTAATATTGAATATTAATAATGCTTAAACTTAACACTGATTTATCAATGTTCATCAATATTAATAATTCAATTGCTCGCTCTTATTGATCACAGAATTATGATAAAACATTTGCTTTATAAGCAAAAGTTCCTGGCTTACTTCTTGACACAGCCAGTTGGGAAAGTAGCCATAGTGACTTTTGGTACAGAAAATTAAACCAATAACAGGTTGTATAAAGAATCTCATTTTCTGCATTCTACGTACCCCTTTTGGTTATATCCAGATCTTTACCACTCACACATCATCACAAAATCTCCAGAACTGTAAAGCCTACAAACTAGAAATTTGGCACTCTTGGCTTTTTGGTGCTCACTAAGAAAGGATTTTTCGAAATGACCATCAGAGCATTAGTATTCCTATATTATTAACACACCCTGATGCTAAGGAGTTCTACTCCCCTTCCCCACCTGGAAAGAAATCTATTCCAAATGCAAAACACAGAGGAAAGGAGTTTCCGTTTTAGTTTCACAGCACCAAGCAGCTTTAGTACAGAACAGTTGAGCTAAGGCACGGCAGGCTCCTTGCTGTCTCCTTCTTGCTCACGCATAAAATACTGCTTCAGTTTCCAAACAGCCCTCAACTCTCTCTCACACTGACAGGACGCTTACCAGATGAATACTGATGGATGCTGGTAGGCAGAGGCAGAATTTTTCCCCCTTATTTTCCTCCCCAAAAGCAAAGCCTGACCACATAGTTTCATAACAAAGCACGGGTATCGAGCTAATGTAGGTTATTTCTGTCAAAAATAAAATGATTACAGGCAGCAAGAGAACCATTTTCCTGTTGGGTTTTTTTCAAAGTCATACTGTCTTTGCTAGCAATTTTCTATTGGTGTTGATTTTGTAAATAAGAAAGCATGTTAAATTGGTAATAATGTATTTGTAACATTGGACTACAACAAAAACAAAGAAAGTATATGCAAAGAATAAACAAAGAAAACAAAGAATAAATAGATTACATATTGCATAAGGACTCGGGAATAGAGCTCAAGACTCCTTGAGTTATGTCAAAGCTAGAGATATTTGTCTTGTAACCCTTGCTTTGGGGAGGAATCCTGTTCATTGTTTAGTTCTGTAAGCTTGGATTAAGAACTGTTGGTAATGCTGGTGGCTTTTTCTGGAAGAAAAAAATTGAAGTGGTTTCGTATTTCTGTGGGTCCTATAATCTCTTCCACTTTGACTTTCAAAGGAAACACAGTCTGGCCAGCAAATTAAAAGAGGAATTAAATGTGAATGGTAGCATTGTCAGATACTCTGAGCTGAGCCATAGCCAGGAGTCTAAAAGAAATCCAGTGAATAGGATCTATTGAAACCCTTTCCCAGTGACATTTGATGGCCTTTAGAAATTGGTTTTTGACAAGAGCAAGCCGAACTGATGGAAAAACAAAAGGTGTGAACTATGCAAAGAATATTGAGAAGTATGAGATGCCAAGAAAACTATATGAATATGTCCGGGTAATCACCAGGAAATGGGCTCGATTGAAAGGAGTCTTTACCTTTTAGAGTATAGGTAGTGCTTGGCTAGCAGCACCTGTTCAGTGACTGATCTTTTGACACTTGTGGCCATCGCAGAGCCCATAAGTCATGTGATCGTGATCCGGGCCCTTGTCAATCAGCATGGATTTCCAACGGCCACAAGGTTCTGTGATCCTACAATCTGTGACTTTCCTTCCAGCTTCCCACAAGCAAAGTCAATGGGGAAGCTGGTAGGAAGTTGGAAGTCATGGACAGGTGAGGTCCTTTCTTAATAACTTGTGATGATTCACTTAGTAACGGTAATCAGGGGGATTGCCAGAATTGTTGTCACCAAAAAGCATGATCATGCAACCCTATCGCTTAGCAATGGAAATTCCTTCCCCAATTACTATTGTTAAGCAACATATGTATTTTGCTTAACGTTGAGCTCAGAAAGACAATTGGGTGTAGCGGTTAAGAGACCAGCCTAGAAACCGGGAGACTGTGAATTCTAGTCCTGCCTTAGGCACAAAACCAGTTGGGTGACATTGCGCCAATCATTCTCTCTCAACCCTAGGAAGCAGACAACAGCAAACCATTTCTGAAAAACATTGCAAAGAAAACTGCATGTTGTTGCACTGTTGCCTGGAGTCAGCACTGACTCGAAGGTACACACAAACGCACACACACATTGAGCACAGTGTAGTAATGTTTTCCTTCACCCCGTTGATTTGAAGAAGACTTTTCTGAGCACGCTGAAGCCAAGATCTAATCTTTTGTATTTTACTATTTCTCATTTTAAAATCTGCACAAAATGTTTTCCCTTTTTGGGGACAGACCGCTCTGATTCTTTTTGATTAAGAAAAGCTTCGGCTTCCTGTCGGATAAAGTTATGCACAGTGTGATTAATCTTAGAAAGAAGCACATTGTTTAATGAAGTTGCTGTTGTGATGCAATCTGAAGGGCTTTAGGCAGATGTCTATTGTCCTTCATCCAAAGAATTATTTGCACAGCAGGCAAGAGGACAGGAACTTGCACAACGCTTTGTCATAAACTTCATTCATAAAGATACTTAAAAGATAAAGGTTCCCCTCACAGATACGTGCTAGTTGTTTCCAGCTCTTAGGGGGTGGTGCTCATGTCCGTTACAAAGCTGAAGAGCCAGCGCTGTCTGAAGACGTCTCCATGGTCATGTGGCCAGCAGAAGGCGCATAGAACACTGTTACCTTCCACCAAAGGGGCCCCTATTTTTCTACTTGCATTTTTACATGCTTTCAAACTGCCTGGTTGGCAGAAGCTGGGATAAGTAACAGGAGCTCACTCCATTACACGATGCTGGGGTTTCGAACCACCAAACTGTCAGCCTTTCTGATCCATGAGCTCAGCGCCTTAGCCACTGTGTCCCTAATGTTACTGAGATAAAGATACTGTATTTAGGTGGCTGCAATGTCTAAGCAAATTTTAACTGTGTGAAACAAAAAATGTAAGAGTTGTTTCCTGATCTGGTCTACTTCAAAGGGCTGACATCAGGCAAACAACATCCCTTCCTCCCCAAGGAATGATTTTCCTTCATTTTATACCAGAAAATTACAATTCAAAGCACCTAAGATTTGCAACAACAATGTTCATAGTCATTTGTACATTGGCTCCCTTCCTTATTTTTAATAGTGCTCTGTAGCTTTCTAAACCCTCACCTACTCCATGCAGAGATAATTATTTGGGGGAAAATCTTCCTCTTCCTATTTGGGAAATGCTGCAGTCTCTAACATTTCTTTCAATTAGTAGCTCTTCTAGTCTAATGCGAAACCAGCAAGCCAGTCAGTCATAAATTTTATTTTTAGTATTCTTTCAATTAACAACCCCATCCCTGTGGCCATTTTATTTTTCTGTAGGCACTGAAAACCACCCACTCAGTAAAATGAAGCACCTATTTGAAATGCTTGTCTTTCTTTCTTTCTTTCTTCCTTCCTTCCTTCCTTCCTTCCTTCCTTCCTTCCTTCC
>NW_020769374.1:3281809-3337473 GCF_900518735.1 Pseudonaja textilis | reverse complement strand
CTTTCTTTCTTTCTTTCTTTCTTTCTTTCTTTCTTTCTTTCTTTCTTTCTTTCTTTCTTTCTTTCTTTCTTTTTAACTTCCCTTTTTGGGGCTGCCACTTTCTCGTACATCAGAGATGATATCCTGGTGATAAAATGAAAGAGACTGCTAATTATGGTATCTGCAGGAAGAGGCAACGGAAGGGACAGCGTTATGATATTGCAATGCAGGCCCCGATCCCTCTTAACATGCATTATGATGCCATGTGTACGTGCAAGAAGGGTATAGCTCAGGGATGGGATCCAACTACTGGTTCTGTTGCTCTGTGTCGCACGAGTGCAATTTACGACCTGCTAAGCTGCCCGGACAGCTGAGCAGCGCTGCGTGCAAGTGCGCAGTGATTGGAAAAGCCCCCTTTCTCTGCTTTTTCAACCGCAGCTGTGTCGTGCAAAGCAGCTGCAGTTGAAAAAGCAGGAAATAAAGGTCAGGTAAGAGCCTGGGCAGGCGGGTGGGCCAAAACAGCAGCAGAGATAGAGCCGGTTCTTTCCTGCTCTTCAGAACTACCGGTTCTATAGAGGTGGACAGAACCAGTAGAATCCCAACCCTGGTATAGCTTGCCCTGGGACAGCATAAGGCTGCTTTTGTCATTTTGATATAAGCTGTTAAGCTCTGGTAGATGCTCCATAACTGCTGGTGCTTCTTAAATTTGTGAATTGCAGGATATTATAGCATCTCACAAAAAAAATGTGGACAAACTGAGTCCCCAAAGTTTTAAAAAACAGGCTAAGAAATAAAGGCTTTGCATTTTTTAATGCTATAGGACACAAGGGTATGCCGCAGTGGTGGGATTCAAATTTTTTTACTACTGGTTCTGTGGGCGTGGCTTGGTGAGTGTGGCTTGGTGGGCATGGCAGGGGAAGGATGCTGTAAAATCCCATTCCCTCCCCACCCCACTAACCTGCTTTCCAGCTCCATTCTCCTGTGCAGGGCAACCAAAGAAGCCCCAGCGGATCAGCTGGGACTTGGTAGGCAGAGAATAGATGAGGGCGGGGCCAGTCAGAAGTAGTATTTGCCAGTTCTCCAAACTACTCAAAATTTCTACTACTGGTTCTCCAGAACTATTTATTTCTGAATAAATAAATAGGTGTCTGGTATGCCGAAGGCACAGGCGGCCAACAAAATCCAGGGGATTAATTGAACCAACATGGTATTAGCAATCTTTTTATTTATGTAATTTCACATGCCTTAGTGGCATTTGGGTGTGAAGCATGGGAGTGCACTGTTACTTGCACAGTTCCGCCTACTGTGCATGAGTTGTACCTTCTCCACAGAAAATAAGTTTTTTTAAAAAAAAAAAAAATACCAGCAGTTTACAAAGCAAGAGAGAAAACCCAGAGCTGTGAACAATCTTCTCCCACCTGCCAGAGATACAGCTGTCGGTTTCCCCTTGATGCATTTCTCTATCACTCAGATAAAAGCAATAGCTCAGAATTAGTTTGACTTCTGTTGCTCTGATATTTGTCCAAATGCTCGACACAGCTGCTTCAGGGTTGAAATTTTCAGAGTTGAAATGTCCCTGGATAGTGCAAAGTGATTTAAGACAGGCTTGTCCAACCCGTGGCCCGCGGGCCGCATGCGGCCCAGGTCGCCTCGTAATGCGGCCCAGTGCCCACCCCAACCTTCGTGTCAGAGCCAGCGAGGAGGAGGAGGAGAGGCAGGTGTGAGGCGGGGTGAGGCGAGAGCCAGGCCAAGCAGCAACGGAAAAGGCAGGCGCCATCCGAGCGCCACCTCCTGCTGTTGCCACCACCGCTGCCGCTTCTGCCCCCCGCTGCCACTTCTGCCCCCACTGTCGCTGCCGCTTCTGCCGCTGCCGCTGCCGCTGCTTCTGCCCCTGCTGCCGCCGCTTCTGCCTCCGCCGCCGCCGCCGCTTCTGCCCCCGCCACCGCTGCTGCTTCTGCCCCCTCCGCCACTGCCCCCGCCGCCACGTCTGCCCCCGCCGCTGCTGCTGCTTCTGTCTTCCAGTCCTGCCTCATCCAGCCGGGCCATTTGCAGGAGGAGAGGTAGGCGTGAGGTGGGCGAGCTTTCTCCCCCCCTGCAAAATTTGGCCGGAAAATAAACCGTGATAAAAAAAACCTGATAAAAAAACCTGTGATAAAAAATACATATTTTTTAATTAATAATAAATAATAAAAACATCTCACTAACTTCATTTCCAAATAAATTTAATATGTTAACTATGTTTTCTATGGTTTTTTTTGGATGATCGGGTATCGTTACTGTTATTTTATTTTATGTGCGGCCCAAACCAAATTTTCTTCTTCTAATGTGGCCCAGGGAAGGTGAAAGGTTGGACACCCCTGATTTAAGACATTTCAACACGATCACAAACCAAACATTATGGCTGATGCAAAATGCAGCAACCTGGACATTCGTGGATATAGACCACTACAATAACGTAACATCTACTGCAGGGGTGGGATCCGAGGTGTAACTACCAGTTCGGTGATTTTACGTTTTGGTTTATTCTTCCAAGCTTTTAGGCTCGTACTGGAGCCCAAAAGAACATCAGGAACTTCACTCTCTCCAGAATGTGTGCACAAAAGTTTAGCTTTTGTTGTTCCCCACCCCAGTGGTGGGAAATCAAACCACTGATTTTCATCTACAATCATCTTTGAGTTCTGTCCAGAAGACAATTTAAGCAATGGACCACATGCAGGCCTATTTTTTAAACTCATATTATATAAACATTTAAAGAGATTTGAAACATAGAGCCTATGGCTTGAAAGACCAGACTGGATGATCATGATAGTAATGATTTTACTACATTTTGTCTACCTAACAAAATGATTCTACTTTAATTGTATCTATGCATGTCTCGCTATTACGTCAGAATTAAATGAGAGGAAACACAGAAGGTTTGGAAGTTTTCAAGATGGTTATGACATATAGTCATATACTACATTTCATATACAAACATGAAATCTCCCATTGGTCAGGGGTGAAAATGATAAACATAGACATGAGTTACAAGCCCTATCCCATTTTTACACGCATTGCACCTGGATTTGATCCCCAGGATTGCAAATACGTGCCACATTTTTAAATTTTTTTGAGTGAGTGCTGCTTTTATTTTATTTTTAATTGCACTGTTTTGTGGGATAATTTCATCTGGCTTTTGTGCTTAGAAATGAACCATGCAAAGTTCAAAATGAATCTTGCTGTTGGAAGAAACTTTGTTAGAGTCCAGTATCTGTTATGCATAAATAAAAGTAATACTTCTGAACAAATGGGGGAAGAGAAAAGCAGCATAATATGTAAGCAGGAGTGGGCTGCTACCAGTTCACACTGGTTTGGTTGAACCGATATCTAATTTTATGGCCAGTTCAGTGAACCGGCAAATCTCACCCCGGCTGGCCCCACCCGCCCCTCCTAAGAGTCCCCACACGGCCTGTTTTGGATCGTAGGTAAGCGTAGAGCTCGGGAAGGGCAAAAAAAATGGGCCTACCAGAAGTTCCAGAAGGTCTGTTTCCGACCTCCAGAGAGCCTCCAGAGCCCAGGGAGGCCATTTTCCCTCTCCCGGAGGATCAAGGAAAGCCTCCGGAGTCCGGGGAGGTTGAAAATGCCCCCCCTCACCACAGCCCATTTTCGCTCCCAGACCAGGGTGGTGCAGGAGGCTGACTAGACTATGCCCACCCTGGCCACGCCCACCCAGCAACCAGGCAGAGAACCGGTTGCTAAAAAATTTTGAAGCACGCCCCTGCATGCAAGCACATTGGAGATGAGGGGGCAGAACCATGATCCCCTGAATGTTGTCACAAAAAGTCTTAATGTAGTGAATTTCAACACGGATGCATTTCAGTAGTTTGATTAACAGGCTTTCAATTCCATCTCTTCTGAAGCCCACTTTGAAACTCCATTAGCACATATTCTATACACAGAAAGGCAGAAGTGATAATTAGACTAGACATTTCTGAGGAAGATTGGCCTTTCAAAAAAAAAAAAAAACGAAAAAACCCTCACCACTTATCCGTTTTTAATTCAAACTGCACGGAATGGAAAATTCTAATGTGGCTGTTAATGTCAGGACATTAAAAATCTGGGAATGGTTTGGAAAGGGAATAAATTGGTTAAGCTATTTTTTTCTTCCATCCCATTTGCTTTTTTCTGCTGATACATAATTTGATTGTTTCCCCTCACTTCTCACCAAATGGTCCTATTTGCTTCATGGCAAATGCTTCATGGCTTCATGGCGAATGGAAAGTAAAAAAGTTCAAACATCATTGTAACCCACTGTGTGGTACATTTAAGCTTGGCTTCTCATGCTGTCATCTGTCAACATATTTATGGCTTCTTCAACAAATCTGTTAAATCATACCAGGGCTTAGTGGTGTATGGGATCCAATCACATTCTCCAATAGCAGAACACAGTACCCAAATGCCTGCACCAGTTACCGAAAGTCCCTTTGTTTTTAGCTGAATGTTAAAATAGTCAAAGGTTGCAAGAAACACAGTGTCTTCCTATAGGGCATCCAGAGATTCTGCTATATATCCATCTACAAAATATGCTTAGCGGATCCATTGAAATCATTGGTTAAATGAACTTCTTCTGGAAAGCTTATGTATATTATCATATATATGAGGCTGTAGTGCAGGAGAGGAAAAATTCTGAACAGCCTAATATTGCATATATTGCTTTACATGATGGAGGGGAAGAAGCCATATGCAATTTGGGTTTTGCAACTCATGGATTGTCATTTATTTGGAGCATATTTACCCAGATTCCTTGCTTTAGCACAAATACAGCTCATTAAAATTTTCCTGAGCACACATTCCCATTCTGTATCTCAGTATCCTTCCAACAGATAAAGTGGCTTGAAGACTACTTAAGAAGCTTTGCTCCTCAAGCGCTGTTTTCCTTAATATTTCAACTAGTGGTGGGATTCAAAATTTTTTTTACTACCATTTCTGTAGGCGTGGCTTGGTGGGTGTGGTGTGGCTTGATGGGCGTGTCAGGTGAAGGATACTCCCCTTTACCTCCCCATCCAACTAACCTGTTTTCCAGCTCCGTTCTCCCCTGCAGGGCAACAAAAGACGAGTCAGCCAATCAGCTGTGACTCTGGAGGCAGATGAGGGCAGGGCCAATCAGAGGTGGCATTTGCTGGTTCTCTGAACTACTCAAAATTTCCGCTAGCGGTTCTTCAGAACTGGTCAGAACCTGCTGAATTCCACCTCTGATTTCGGCTCACGGACTATGCATGGACAATGTGGAGTGTGTTGATATCCATTGGGAAGCCAACCAGTAAGGACAGGCTCCATACTAGGACTCCTGTTGCTCTGACTGGTTCTGCCAGTTCCCTGGGGAATCACCTCTTTCACTTCAGTCCATAACTTTTTCACACACTGTAGTCCTCTTTTGGGTCTGAGAGACTGGTGCCCTCCGCCGCCGCTTTCTTTACAGCAGTGGTCTAGCCCAGGGGTCTCCAACCTTGGCAACTTTAAGCCTGGCGGACTTCAACTCCCAGAATTCCCCAGCCAGCTTAACCTCAAAGAAAGGGTGACTGGGAGAGAAAAAGATTCTTTGTCTTAGTAGGCATGAGATTTGTTTGCCTCTTCCCGTAGTTAATTCACTGAAGAAGCAATCGGGAGGCATCCAACATAGACAAACCTGATGTCTTTGCTATCGCTTAATTAGCTCATAGCTATATTAGGTATATATAGAGAGAGAGGTATTAAAACAATTCAGTTGACAATATGAGTGTAGGAAGTTAGTACCCACCCTTCTCCTAGAAGAATGAACTATTTTGAGAAATATTAAAAAGGCAGAATGTTATTTTTTCCCTGGATGAGAAATGGAGAAATGTGCTGTTGGAAAGCACCTTTCTTAATAGCCCTCCACAGATGTCAGCACTTAAGAGATAAAGAGATAGATAGCTCTATTCATAAGCAAATGCCCTCACCCAAGATCCAACAAAGGTAGGATTATTCCTCAGCCACAGTAGGAATTGCCCAAAGCCCTTTCGTTGCATCATCTCAGTTGCACCACCCCCAGCAGTTCAAACTTCAACCAAATTTAGCTCAGACAAACTCCTAAGATTTGTACATGGCCCCATGGGAATCTGACAACAGCCAATAGAATACATGTTCTTGCACAGGAACAGGAAGTTCAAGTGCAAAGTCCAAAAGAAGGTATAAATACTCCCCCACTCTCAACTCCATGTGGTCAGCTGCCCAGAACCACCCATGTACAAGGGACAAAAATTATCCAGACCAAGCTAGGAACTCCCCTTTCCATGTATGGATCACCTGGGCTCACCTGAGGTCACTGTCTGGAGACTCACCAAGTCAGGAAGAATGAGGATCTAACAAACGTACACGTGTGAACGCACACATACACACAAAGAGAGAGAGAGAGGGACACCGGGATAGGGGGAGAGAGAGAGAACAAGTCATTTTTAAATACAGTTGCAATTTGCAGGGATGAATTTATTTTCCAGGCATAAAGAATCCCTTTGCAAAAATTGCTGGTTTCTTTAAAAAGTACATCGTTTCTTGTGTTACAACATAAAATACACAATTGTAGAAATATAGAAATAGAAAGGAAAATTCAACTTTTTAAAAATTGCCATATATAATAAATGTTAGGAACTGTTATATCACGGTTATTTACTTACTAGACGTACACAATAGAATATGGCAAGCTGCCCACCCCTAGACTAATTACAAATAAAAATATAATATCATAAACATTACCATAATTCCTTCAAATGTATTTGTAAGCTAAGCTCACTTTTCATAACTACACATGAAATTTAAAAACCAGACAATTCATATGCTATACTTTCACTGAATTATACCACTATACTTTTTTGCTTTCCTTCTTCAGCTTGATCATTTCAGTTTGCAAGCATTAGAGAGATTTATTTGTTTTATTAGGCAGTCGTTTTAATGATTAGAACTGTAATACTGTTATCCTGAAGCTGTTTAAACTTTTTTTTTTTACAAACTTGACCACTGTTAAATGTGTGGATTTCAACTCCCAAAATTCCTCAGCCAGCATTGACTAAAGATTAGGTCCTGGGTATTGAACAGAATACGAAAGTCTGTGACAATCAGACCACTTGAAAAGTCAGACATAAATGTAGCCATACAAGTCATTGAGAAATTATTACCCATTGATTTCTCTGGCAATTTGTAATTTAAAAGAAACTGAATCAAACAGAATAATTCCTCTAAATAACAAAACAAGAAAGGATAGTGACTAAACTTCTCTTTTTCTGTCTTAGATAGCAAGATCTTATTCTGGAAGATAACACACATTTTTCTCTTTGTGAAAATTTCCAGGAAAAAGAATTTAACTTCATTTAACTTCTGTCAAGATCAGCAACTTTAATGCCCACAGCTACTTATTAGCTCTTATGGAAAGAATTGCAAATGACATATCACATGAGTAGTTTAACTTTGAAGAGTTAACCTCAGGAAAAACATGTGCCAAAGATGAGATAGCCAAATTATCCATGTTATTAGTAGGCCGCCAAAAGTTTTCTCTGTCCATCCCATTATGATGTTGAATATGCTTTACAAGGAAAGGCAATAGAAAGAAAAGCAATAGAAAGAAAGGCTGTGAAGAAATACGAAGAAAACTCTGATGATATAACATTACTAAATAGGGAAATGTGTTTCCTTGCTAATTAAAACAAAATCCAAAATTACAGACAAAGTTTTTAAATTCTGTAATGGTCACATACAGTACTTAATGTATGCTGATATCAGCTTAAAATAAAATATTAGGTACCAGGTAGACAGTCTAACCTAGAGCAACTAGCTTAAATCTCCTAAGCCCTATAACTCCATCTTTAAAAAATGTGGATAAATTACTTGTCAGAATACCATTTAAAGGAGGAACTGAATTTAAGACCTATAACATGATGTCAAAGAGACTTTTCATGAGCTCATGAGGGTTGCCATTTAGGTTGCAATCGGATGGATTTTCTTCAGAATAAACTCTATTGAAATAACAGGTCCTGTTTCTAGGCTGAAGTGCATGTAGCATTATTTTTTTTCAAGAAACATTACCGTATACTATGATTGAATTATAATAAGTTACAATCCCTCCTCCACATTCCTATCATAATACTGGGACTAACTTCTAACCTTAATCTGTGTCTTAATCTTCTCAATTCTCTCCACCCCGCTTCTCCAGCAACCTGTTATCACAAAAGTTTCACTGGCTGACACAAGAAAAGAAAAAAAGAAGGTTTTGTTCTTCCTAGCACTGTTGATAGAAAAAGTAGTTTTTAAAAGGCATCCAACTGAGAATAGCTTTACAGTTTAATTATCTGTGAAGTGAGCCAAAAATTCTCCAGATGAATTATAGAAGGGCTGCCAATTCCGGTTGCTTAAAGGTATTAAAATGGAAGCTAATTGGAAACAAAGTTCTGGAAGACAGAATAGCATTGTTCTATCTTATGAGAAAGGAGAACAAGGAAAAACATTAAGTAGTCTCTTGCCATGGTGACATGGATAAAAAGAATGGCGAATAAGGAGAATCGACCACTGAAGAGTCAGGAATGCTATGGTAGATGGAGCAAAGGATTCTACAAGAGTCTGATATGCAACAAACCCACAGATGTGGGAGAATTTGGTCCTGCAAAGTGAAGTTTATGGAAGAAGGCTACAGGGCCTTGGAAGAAGGAAGGCTCTCGGGGCTCCATATTCATTGTGGGGTGGTCCCTGCGGATGATTCTGCCTGTGGTAGGATACGTGCAGCCAGGAGGCAAGAAAGGATGATCCCCACAACTTGCATGATGGCCAGTCCGAGTGCAGCTGAGGCGATGTAGAACATATTGTAGCTGACAAAGTCGTGTACCTTTCTGAAGCATCCATTGTGGTAGATACCTCTGGCATCGGAAGGGAGTGGCGCATGCAAGCAACCTTTTCGGGTCCTGCAACAGCTGATGGGCACAGAGCCATTAGGTCGCTGTTGCTCCACCGACCAGGGTGAGGAAAACCAGTCACGGTAACTCTCTATGCCGCAGCAATTCAGGTTGCGCTGAATGAAATCCAGGGCCTCTGCTTTTTCCTCATCCTTCGTGTAGGAATTGATGGCTTCTTGCAGTCCATTCTGGAAACCCTCGGCAATATTCTCACGATAAAACAAGCTAGACAGCCCTGCCGTCAGTCCTGCCGCCAAGACAGCCAGCTGGAAACCGCCATAAGTGCGCAGGAGGCAACGATGTTCCGTGGCAGCACTAAAGCAACCCAGAAAGCCCCATACGATGATAGTGATGCCAGCAGCCAACAAAATGAAGGGGTTGGGAGGATATTGATTGGTTGACAGCATCAGGTAGGTACCTAATGAAATCTTGGCCCAGATACCAATGGTGACCATAATTAGACCAGCTGCCCAGAAGACAAAGCTGAAAGCCATGAGAAAAAGTTTGAGGAGCGCCATGATACCTTTTGGATGACGAGAGGAGGATTTCTCAGGTGCTTCTAGTTATTGATCTCAGATAGTGCTCCTTGTATGCTGTCACTGGGTGCTCCTGAGCTTCCGCTTTATTGTCCACCTTGTCAACTGGATAGTCTTGGTTGCCTCACCAGAGATTCTTGAGGAATGCTGATAATACTGTAGCAAGATGTTCTAGTTAGGAAAAACCTGCTGGAGAATATTGCTGCTATGTTTTAGGGCCGTTCTCAGAGAGTAGGAAAAAAAAAAGAGAGAGCTAGCAATTGGTTCAACCTGGTCAGAATCCAAAATGCAAGCTTGCTAGTCTGTAACATTGTCTGCCATCAGCGCAACACAAACGCAACTGGATTGTTTCTCCGATCAACTGTGTCGCTGGACTGATTCAACCTTGGGCTTGCAGTACAAGCTGTTTCTAACAGTTCCAGAGAATTGCCTGCCTCTCAAACTGTCACTCAAGGGCTCCTGTCCCTGTTTTTCCTGTTACATGCCCCACCTTGATATCCAAGTTGCTAATTGGTTTGTCATGGTTCTCTGGTTTCCCAATGCTAGGAAGGTTTTAGACATCAAAGGTTGCTTCTTGCTGAACTGCCAGACAGAAAAATCAGTTTCCACGAGAGCCTCGATTTACTTATTTAGCAAGCTGATGATGCTTTCCCTTGATCCCCTCACTCCAGAATATAAGATTCTATTTAAATAAAATATGCTTTTCCCCCACTGCAAAGCTGAATCCATCATTTTTCAATATACTCTTTACCAGCAACGTAACACCCCAGCATGGCATTCTGCTTTTCAACTCAAAATGTGCTCAAAATAGGTCTGTGACATGCCACAATCTGAAAAACATCAACTCTTTTAAAATACAAGGCACTGCTGATGGAGATGAATGTGGACTTTGCAACCAACTTTAGCAAGAATTTCCTTTATTATGCATTAATTTAAGAAAAAGTGTTTAGAAGTTACACAGCAAGTCCCGAGTTATTATTCAGTCCTGAATGAACCTGTTGCCCGACCCCTGACATGACTGCAAGGAGGAGGTAGCTGTCAGAATTCAGAACTGAGTCATAAGCACCCCAGGAAAGTCAATTGTAACTTCAAATGGTCCTAAGCAACCTATTGTAAATTGAGGACTACCTGTAGTTGCTGAAGCTATATGTTACATAGTATTAGAACATGAATTTAACTCCCAAATTGTGAGATTTAAACTCAGGACTAAAAGAAATCTAGCGCAGTGGTTGACAACTGGTGGGCCACGGCCCACTGATGGGCCGTGAGAAAATTTTGGAGGGCCGCAGAGAAATCTCACCCCCAGAGCACCCCCCAAAGCAATTAATCCAGGCTGCACAGAAAACAAGGCTGCGCCGCCCACATGGCCCGCAGGAACCCTCCCCGGCTACTCACTCCTTACCCGGCAAACTTGCCTGCTAAATTGCTATTTTTCCTTTTTCCAACCATCATCTGTTCTGCTGTGCCAGGAAATTTAGATTAGCTAGGAAGCAGGAAATTGGATGGATTTCTTGCTTTCTAGCCAGTCTTTAGATTTCGGCTCTCCTTTTAAGCATAGCCGAACCTCCCTTAGGACTGAAGGTTCTATTATTCAGTGCAGACTCACGGCAAGCAAACTTGAGAGACTGAGCTAGCTGATGGCAGATAGATTGATCACTGAATGATTCTGTGAGCAACTCAATCTGCCTGCCTGTTTTGCCTGATTTTGGGTAAAAGTTGCTCTTTTTTTATAAAAAAATCAATATTTACATAAATGGTGTGTTGTGAGTTAATTTTGTGAGTTTGCTTGCTAGCAAATTTCATGAGGTTGCTTGCAAGCAAATTTTATGTGACAGACTGAGCTAGCCGATGGCAGATAGATAGATTTCTGGATGAATCTGTGATTCTATGAGCAACTCAATCTGCCTGCCTGCTTTGCCTGATTTTGGGTAAAAGTTGCTCTTTTTTTATGAAAAATTCAATATTTATATAAATATTTATAATATTTACATACAAACCATGCCCAGCCAGTCACATGACCATCAAGCCACACCCACAATTTAGGCCACGCCTACAGAACCAGTAAGTGGTCCCTGGGATTTAAAATTATGAGTTTGGTGGTCTCTGAGGTCCAAATGGTTGGCAACCCCTGATCTACTCAACTGAATTGAAAGTTATTAGCCATAAAAACTAATCTAAATAGAAATTCATATCAAACGGAATATTAAACAGCAAGATTAATTTGCCAATTAAATAAGCACACCATGAAAATATGTGAAAAAGCAACTCGTGCATTCTCTGATTTATAAAGCTGAAGTTTAACATACATTTTAAGATAAAATTATGATTTTATATTTTCAGTTTATGCCAAATTGCTTGATTTTGATACTTGGGTTCATGAAGCTTAAAGTACTGATTCATGATTAAATGTTTCATTAAGGTCACCTATGGATTGTGGACAGATTGCTTTCCTCATTTTTCCATCACATGGTTAGTGGTTTTAAAATAAAGTAATAAAATGCCTCTAACTGTTATAAAATACATACAGTGATCGGAAAATTTCTGTCAATCTGTATTTGAGATCAGCCGTTTGTCCTATTCATAGGAAAGACAAGAAATCTACGTGGATTAATAATTTACATGTAACTTGCTTTAAGCTAAACACAATACACTGATTGCCCTCTACATTTTACTCTGTGAGAAGAATCCCAGGGCTGTGTTACGAGGCTTGGTTTATTTTGGAGAAACAATGGAAACTGACAGTATTTTGAAATATTTGCTTTGAAATATTTGAGATACAAGAATATTGGAGAGACAAAATGTTTCCTGTTCTATCTTTATATTAGGTTAAGTTAGAAACCTTGGTTCTAAGTGTTATTTCTATTACTTCTAAAAGTTACAATTAACTAGAGGGGAAAAAAAAACATTAATGTGATTGAGAAAGTTGTACGATTGAAGTCTGTTAGTGTTCATAATGGTTGAAAAGATTACTGTGGAGTCCTTGGTGGTCTCTGAGCTTGGTTCCTTGCAGACATTTTATTACCCAACTAGATAACATTATCAGTACTGATGAGTGTGGGGTTTGCTCCATTTATATATAATTTGCCCTACCATATTGGTGAAAATGTGGTTTTCTCCTTAGTAGTTACTTGCTTAGGGCATTGTTTTCTGTCTGCTTGTTTGTCTAGTGTTAATCCCTACTTATCTGGATATTGGCTGGTGGACTGGACAGGATATGTTCTGGACCTTTTGTTTCCTTCTTAGTTTTTTATTGTCTCTTTATGAATGGTGTGTAAATACTGTATGGTTTATCTCCATATGGCTATTGAGGTCTGCTTTACTAGAATCCTAAATTGCCAGGAATTGTCTAGAACTTTTGGATTTGGTCTACAATGCCTGCAGTGTTCCAATTGAAATTCTAGTAGACGTTTGTCAAGGTGTTGTGCCTTGTCTTCTGACTGCTAATTGGTATTTATGGATGTACTTGGCTCAACTTCTGCCTGCCTGTCCTACATGGTGGCTGTTGTAGTCCTTGTACTCTATGCAAGATCCAATCTGGGTCAGTCAGCAGGACCCGAGGTTGACTTATACTTCTTACACTGCATGTTGTAGACGACTTCTGCTTTTTTTCTTCTGGGGTTATTGATCTTTTGGTTTGCTTAAGATATTTTGGAGGGCATTAGTTGACATGTGTGCTATGATAATGTCATGTGGTTGTAGTCTGTGGGTGGTTTTGGAAATGTTTTTTGATATATGGCAATGTCCTTTTCATAGCTTATGCTAATGGTGCTACAGTGGGTTGAGTTGGGCCCTTTTTGACAAAGTTGCCTCGGGTATCCATTTTGTTGGAAGATGTCGTATAGGTGGTCTGTTCCCTGTTTTCTGAAATCTTAGGTCATTGTACTTTGTGTTTACCTGAATACTATTCTTACACAGCTCTTCGTGTGGAAGGTTGAGTTGTTATGGGAGCACTTGGATTGTTTTTTCAATAGATTTGCATTTTTAATTTATCATTGTTTCCTTTGCTAATGAAGATACTTTTATCACACAAAATGAAATATTGTACCCACTCACCTATGGATTAAGCCTAATTGAACATAATGAGAATAACAGCTAAGTAAGCAGGTGACTAATGTCACTATTTGCTTAACTACAGGTACAATTTCTTTGAATAAACCATAGATATTTGGGTTATTTTATTCAGGTATGTATTTGTTAAATTTGGAGGCTGCCTTGCTCTAGAATTCAGGAGTCTTCAATCTTGACAACTTTAAGACTTGTGGACTTCAACTCCCAGAATTCCTCAGCCAGCAAAGCTGACTGAGGAATTCTGGGAGTTGAAGTCCACTAGTCTTAAAGTTGCCAAGGTTGGAGACCCCTGCATCTAGATGACCTCAGACAACTTACGCTTTAAAAAAGAACAATTAAAAAAAATGTATGTGTAGGAAAAGAAAAACTATTTCTAATCTCTGTAGAAAAACCAACAACCACCCTACTGCAAAGCCTGAGACAAGAGCCAAATTTCCAAAGATGTTGAAAGTAGGATTGTTTGGAGTTCAGGATGTTCACAGCCACAAAAATCCAGATGACCATTGAATGGAAGCAAGATTTTTTTTTCCCCTTCTGTTTCCCTTTCCTGCCTTCCACTTATTATCCTGACTTCTACAGCCCAGATACGGCAACCCTAAACATGCTCATCCAAAGCAGGTTTGATGCAAAATTAATATTTATTAATTGAATTTACATATAAAAAAACACAAAACAGATATATATTAAAAGGCAGCTCTGTCTCTAATGGAAAGAATACCAAATAAATAACCACTTTACAATAAAGAAAGTAAAGACACTAGACCCTATGAAATCTATCAGTATACCGTATAATTCGATTAAGAAAAATTAAATAATAATTCGGTTTGATATAACTTATTTTTAGCTCTATTGTAAGCATATGTTCTATGCGTGGCAGTTCTTGGAAAGCAATTAGAACCAGCAATATTTCTTGACGGTGGTAATGAAACTGCAGAAATATATTCATGTAGTCATCAAGTGTTACACTTTAGAAAATGTAATTTTGAAAAAGAAATACACAAAAACAAATTAAAAGACAGTAATTTACAGCAATGTAATAACATATAGTCATAAAAATTAGTTATTATAAATACCAAAACAAATTCAAACAAAATAAAACAAAACCATCTCCCTAAGAATTAACATGCTAAATTGATATAAATCATCCAAATATTTACAGCAGGGGTTAAAGGAGACCTTATTTTACTTATTCTAATTGCTTAGATCCTCTGGTTTCCCGTTTATGTGATTTGGAATGAGACGAGCTGATTGACTTTCCACCAGGCAGAACCCCTTCATGGTAGGATGTATAAGATCAGGATTGAAAATGAGGGTTTTTTAATTACAGAGAAGGTCATACGATAATAAACCCTGCCTACCTAGCCTTTCAAAATGTAGAAGTCCTAACTTCTTTTAGATACGGTCACCAGAATGACAATCCTAAACTATTCCATACATTAAGAAGGCTTTTTACGTCCCACTCTTGAACTAACTAAATTAAATCGATTGCAATCGCTGATTTCATACTCTTCTAATAAAAAATTACTGAAGATGATTTGTAATATTGCAATTTCTGTTTTTTAAACTGCTGTATGGAAGAATGCCGTATGGAGTTGAAGCTCTAGATTGAAATGTATCCAGTTGGCTGTATTTGTGAAAGGTTAAAAAAAGAATATGTGAGCTCCTTCTAGCGGCTAATTTATTACAAAGCATTTACGGTACTCTTGAAAGCCAGCTGTGTTCATTTCTAGGGGTGTGCTGCAATCCAGATTCAAAGGGGGAAATGAGGTTAAGAACTTTTGATGTAACATGCAAGCCCACGCCCATTCTGAATCACCTATCTTTTGGATCTGGATTGCACCACAGCCCCCTTAGTTTTCAACATGTTTCTCTATAAAACTAAATAATGAAATACAATTTCCGCTTTGGTTTGATCTAGTGCACGGGTGTCAAACTCATGCTGTCACATTGCTGTCATGTGACATTTCGCGACACTTTTTCCATTTGTGGAGCTGGGGTGGGCGTGGCCTGCAAGTGACGCATCCCGGTTTGACACCCCTGATCTAGAGCAGCGGTCAACAACCAGTTCTTTTTCTTTTTAAGAAAAGAAACGTGAGCGGCGAAATTACAAAGGGACAGGAAAAAAATAAGAAAATATTTTTGACAGCTAAGCGGGGCTTCGAAGTGGGAAAGGAAGAAGCCGGAACTAAAGATTTAACTAAATTGGACTAAAATATCTTGGCAATAAACAGGCATAAAATAAAACTGGACTTAAGATTGTCAAAAAATAACAACAATAAAGTTTACAAATTGGAGACTGGACTGTGCTAGAATATTGAGGTTCGAAAAACCCTAAACAAAAAAATAGGGGGAAAAGGTGAAGACTTTGTATAACGGAGAGTGCCACCTTTTGACAAAAACTTGAGCTCAAACAAAAGGGAAAGCATCCTGTTTCTGAATGAACTTGTGTGGATATAACATTAAAGAAATATTGAAACAAAGTAAGAATCTTAGAAAGTGAAAGCAGAACCAGAATAAAGAAAAAAGCAAGGAAAGACTGACTGTGGGATTGATTGATGTTTTTGGTATAGACCCTGGCCTGGGACAACTGAGAACTTTAGAAAATTGAAAGAAGAAAGAAGGAAAGTAAAAGTGGGTTTTTTGTGGACTTTAACGATCATAAAATACAAGAGTGTGTAATGATGATATCTCTTTGGGAATTAAAAATGGAATTTAAAAGTATGAGAGAATTACTACAGGAAAGAGGCGAATCACTTTGTTCTGTGTTAGAAAAAAATGGCGATTGAAGAACAAGAAGAAAGAGCTTCAGAGGAGGAGGAGTCGATTCAAGGAGAAGATATTTTAAATAGTCAATTAACACAAAGAACACTACAAAGAAGTGGGGAAAGAAGGAAGGTTAAAAAGTTGAGATTTAAGAAGGCAATCAAAAGGGGGAATACCTGTGAAGTTGGGAAAGGCAGAAAAACCCAGCAGAAAAGAGGAAAGGAAGATATTAAGAAAGAGAGGGATATAAACTGGAATGAGAAAAGATATGGGGAAAAGAGGGGGAGGAGAAGCAGTAAGAAACAGGTGCATGAAATAAAGAAATATGGAAATAGTAAAACGTTGAAAAGAAATTGTTTTTTCAGAGATAATGGTTGATGAATTAAAAAGGTAATTCTGCAGGGTGACAAGGGGTAATAAGAATATTTCTGCAATTAAAAATATTTAGAAAATAGGGTAATATAGATACTGATAACTTTTATTAAAAATTAAGGGGGAAAATATGCTGCGGAATCCAAATGAAATGATGTAACTTCTTAAAAATAATGGTTTATTGGGAATCAAGATGAAGGAATAAAGGTATATTTTAATCATGGAGGTATCACACTCAGAGCAGTAAAAGGGGTAAAACCTATACTTGTTTTTTTTCTTTAGTGTTAAAATTTGTATTAATCTAGAATTTATAAAAAGAATGTGTAATGGAAAGGAAATATGACAGACTAAAGAACCAACTAAATTAATAAGTTAATATAGACTATTAAAAGCAAGGAGAGACATTGGTAACCTTTTTATTGCTATTGTTATTATTATTATTATGAAAACAGATATTGTTTATCTTTATTTTTAAAATGAATATTAAAGGATTATATTTGAGATAATTGAAATGAAACAAAAAGATGTTTAGATTGAGATTAATGAAAGAGGCTAGAATTAATGTGTTTGTTTCTCTCCTTACTGAAAATTTGGAATGGAAAAGGTAATAATAGAATTAAGTATGCATGTATGAATGTATAATTGCTGTCATATTTACATATGTATGTAAAGGTGATGACCCGGAAATATGTTGTCCACTAAAAAGAGATTTTTGTTTCTAATGTGAATTTGCCCTTGGCTAAGAAAAGTATACAGAGACATAACAAGTCAACCCAGGGGTCTCCAACCTTGGCAACTTGAAGACTTGTGGAGTTCAACTCCCAGAATTCCTCAATCAGCTGTAGCTGAGGAATTCTGGGAGTTGAAGTCCACAAGTCTTAAAGTTGCCATGGTTGGAGACCCCTGGATCAACAGACTGCCTTATGTGGAACCAGTCTTTCCCTTGTTGTGATCATGTGTTGCAGAGAAGGCCCAGACATCTAAACTTTGAATCAAGGTTTAAGTATCTTTTTTGGGGGGGAGGGTTGTCATAACTTTGAATGGCTGCTAAGTGATTGATCATAAGATGGGAACTACCTGTAGCTTTTTTATAAATGTACAAAGGGAGAGGTAATGTCCTTTCTAGGTTCAAACAATATCTGCAGAAGTTTTTGTTTTGTGTTTGGAGTCTTTTATGGCTCTCAGCTTGCCTTGCCAACAACCCTCAGAGAGTACCAAGGAATCCACAATTCAACCTTAAAATATAGTCTTTTTTTTTAAATACCAACATAGCCCCATGAAACGTGTAATTAGTAGAGGGCCTGCTTTTATTTTATCATTTCTTTATTACATATATTTGCCTCCCATCTCATTTTGAAGAGGCTCTGGGCAGCTTGCAGCATTAAAATATTTCTAAAACAATAAAAATGGAAATTACAATAAAAAAAAGCATAGTAAAAAGATGCGTGGGGGGAAGGAACAGGCTGCAAGGAGAGGGGGAGAGGTGGTATTGCCTCTTAATTCATCAATCACCTCCCGTATGATGTTCCCCTGTTGGGACCTCAAGCTGTTTGGCGAATCAGGTCTTCAGGGCCTTTTTAAAATTATTATCCTAGAATTTTAGAGGCTATTGAGCAGTATATCTTTCTTTTCATATGGACACTCAGCATGTTTCCAGATCCCTAAAATGATCTCCCAGGGATTAGAACAAGAAGCATTTCATTCCACCAGTTTGGCATGTGGTAGCTCTAATAACTCTTGTTCCTCTTCTTGATTTTCTCTACCATCAGTAATCCATGCTTTATCCAGCATTCTTAATCCTTGGTTCCAATTCTGTCCCAAATGTCTTGTCTTATTCTGCATGTTGCTCTAGCTCAGGTGTCAGCAGCCCGCAGCTCTGGAGCCGCATGCGGCTCTTTGGGCCCTCTGCTATGGCTCCCTATTGGGTGATCGCAGCACTGGCTGGCCCCGCCCCTCGCCCTCCCCTCAGTCACTCCTCGCCTGGCCTGAGAAGATAAAACACAAAAAAACAGAAAAGAGAGGGAGGGAGGGAGGGAGGGAGAGAGAGAACCCATTTCCCCCAGGAAACTCTGGGAGCCACAAAACCTGGGTAGGCTTGGCCGGGGGAGGTGTCCTGTGACTGGATGGGAGTGATGTTGAATTGGCCACGCCTACCCAGGTTTTGAGGCTCCCGGTGTTTTCTGTGGAAAACGGGTCCAAATGGCTCTTTGAGTGTTTAAGGTTGCAGACCTCTGTTCCAGCTCTTTATCTATCCTCCCCTGCCTAGAATCTATTGTCCTATTCATGTTAATGACTGTAACTACTCACTTCGTAGTTAGCAAAACCTTAAAACAACCTGATCCAAAAATCCCAGAGTTCCTTGCTGGAGGGTGGGGCGGGGGGGGGCTGGGGGCAGAGATCAAGGGAGTCTCCCATTAAGAAGATAGGATTGCCAGACATCAGAGCTGCTTGAACGCACGTCTCTTTTTGCTCTATCATTCCTCACATTCCTTCCCATCTTACCATTCTCTGCAAGCAGCATCTGTTCTGAACTGCAGAGATCTTCTTTTGCATCTTGCTATGCTGGGAGTTCTTTAGCTTGTCCTTGTTATTAAAACACCACCACTGATTTTATGCTGCAAGAAATCACTGGAATGATATGCATTAAAATGGGGTGTCAATATTTGTTATCGTTCCACTTAATGCTTGGAAATGACATTGTCCCTGATGTGGTATTTCTTGTCACCTCCCCAGAAACCTACCTAATGCAAGCTTTCCAAAGCTTTTTAATTAAAATAAACAATCTAAGCATGCTGCAAAGCAAAGCATTTACACCAAGCTCTCCAACAATTCTTGTGAGTGCCATGTAAAACCCAGAAGCTTTAAAAACTACAATGATGGGTGACTGCAGCTCAGGGTTTTTTTTGTCTGGCTTCTAGTGCGGGTGGATTGGCCATCAAGACAATCACTTGCAAGAGTTCCCTCAAAACCGCAAATGGAAGGAGAAAACAACAAATGCCCCTAAAACTGTAGCACCACCATATTTAGATGTAGTTTTGAAAGAAAGTGGGGGCAGGATGGGGGAAATTCCAGTCTTCGGGGCACGCTGAGACAGCTTGTCTTACAGGAACCTAAAGCAGCTGTGTTGCATCTCTCACATCCCATTTCTGTCTGGCCTCTCTGTTGATGTCACTCCCTCTTCCTCCCAAAGGACATAAATACAGAAATCTCTCAGGAGTTTAGTGATAAGTGGAAGTCATTTGCCACCATGCAATGTCTTAAGTCTTGGATCTACATAAGACTCCTTTTTGGGGCTTTAAATTCCCCAAATGGCTTAGCAGGCTAAGCTCAATGGAATCTGAGCCTAGGGTTCCATTTTATCTGGCATACCAGCATTTCCTGTTGGATACAGATAATCCCAACCATCTATGTCAACAAGAACAAAGCTATCGCTTCCAGATCTGACCTGCAAAAATCCAGGAGGGCTAAAAAAAAAAAAAGCAGCAAAGAGATACAGAAAGTTATAGCCTTTCTGTATAGACTTTCTCTCTTTTCCAAGTGGTTGTCCAGAATTTTGCAAGACAAACTTCCACTGATTGAACAGAATATAGGGGAGACCAAGGAGCAGAAGTATCACAACTCGCCATTGTTTTATCCCAGTATCGCCTTACCCCAGAGGTCCCCAAAGTTGGCCACTTTAAGACGTGTGGACTTCAACTCCCAGAATTCCTCAGCCAGAAGCTTTGCTTGGGGAATTCTGGGAGTTGAAGTCCACACGTCTTAAAGTGGCCAAGTTTGGGGATTCCTGCCTTAACAAGTTTTAGATGGCTTTCAACCCCCAGAATCCTTCAGCCAGACGTTTTTGCTCGGGGAATCCTGGGAGTTGAAGTCCACACGTCTTCAAGGCGCTAAGCCTTAGAACACGCTTCTCTTTCCCCAACAATCCTTTTACAGCCCTTGAGAGCCGAGAAAAAGCTCCTTAAAACCAGAGCTGGGGCCGCCGTACGGAACGAAGCCAACGGATCAAACCATAAGCTCGCAGAACGCATGCAGAAAATCCCGCCTCCCTTCCTCCCCCCCCCCCCCTCCCCTCCCCGGAGAAACTCCAACGCCAAAGCCGACCACTCTCCGCACCGAGAGCCAGCGCGCACGCGCCTTGCTCGGCACCTCGGGAGTTGTAGTTGTTGGCCTTTTCTCAATCTCCGCCCTTTGCCGTTGCAGGGGATAGGAGCAGGAAGCCAGGCGTGAACTACAGCTACCAGGATGCACAGCAGCGCACTTTCCCTCCACACATACACATACACACACACAGAGCTCCCCCGCCCCCCCCGCCGTCAAAACCTCTCCACCTCCCATATGAATGACTAATGCAACGTGTTGTCGGGCTAATCTGCCGCCGAGTCCCCGGAGGACTCGTTTTCCCTTGGGGGACTTTTTCTTCTCTAAGTTGGGTCCCGGAACCGCGTTGAGTTTCAGCTGGGGCTTCGTAAGCACCGGGTTTCTCCCTGTCGGGGAGCGGCAGAGCTTGGAAAGTAAGTAAGGGGCGAGGTAGTTAGTATTTCCTGCTTAATTTATTATTATTATTATTTTTGTTGTTGTTGCATGGAGCCTGTACGGAGTTGGCCGAAGCCTCTCCTGGTTGTGGCTCCGGCATGTCGTGGACTGTGCAAATAGGGGGACAATATCGGTTTAATTTTCAGGCACCCCCCCGTTCCCCTCCGTCTTTTCTCCACAATGGCCAAATGCCAAGGCAAGGGGAGAGGTGTGCAATGGATATTTAAAATAAAAATTAAAAAATAAATCCTGGTGGAAGTTTCTTGAAGAAGCGGGCTTCGCTTTATTGTGTATTACTTGTGGGGGGATGCCTGTTTTGTCGTACCTTTAAACTTGGTTCCCCCCCCCCCTCCTTACTAACATCTCCCAACTTATCTAGGTAAAAAGTCTCTTCAGGGCTTTTTCCCACGAGGCAGCCTAAATGGGAAAGTTGTGCAAAGGAACCCCCCCCCCCCTGCCAGTGACATATGGCGCTGGGGAGTTTTGATAGAATAAAAACTTTTCCTCTTCTTCTTTTTTCTTTTTCTTCTTCTTCCCCTCTCTCCCCAGAGATAGAAAATGTCAATATTGTAAGGTGTCACAGTGTAAAAAAAAAAGGGGGGACCTTACCTGCCTGTTCTGAGCTCTCCCCAAATAGGTGTCATTTTGCAGAAACTGGAAAGGCGATTGAGATGGCTCGCAGGCATTTGTAGTTTTCGTTGGGTTAGAATGATGTAATTCCTTTTGCCGTTTTAGTAAATTGCACTTTTCGTGAAGAAAGGCACCATGCTGCCAGAAACTGAATTGGAGCAAAATTCAGATTTGAAGAGAACAATAGGCATTTAAATTCATATTGTGATTAATATGTTCCAAAAAAAAATACAAGATCTCATCTCTTTACTAAAATAACTTTTCCATTAATAACAGGGAAAAGTTATTAATAACAGGGGCTTGTTTTGGAATTATTTGGGTAATTGATGCAGTGGCATGATAATATATAAATACTATGTCGTTTTCAATGTGGCGTTTTAATATGGATGCATATTTTTTGTGTGTGTGTGTGTTTATATGCCCATGTTCTATTTCATGAATGTTATACTAAAAGTAGGATACAGTAGCTTAAAACAATGTTAGATACAAGTCAACAGGACTAGAAGGCAATGCCATGTGATTTAATTCTAGGGTTCGACTTGCCTTTGTTGTACTCATAGTTTACCATATATATTTCAACCTTTGCTTTTTTGTGGCTAAATTTATATACATTGATTCATAATACAATATACTGTATATTGTCCAGTGTAAATTACTGAACATTAATAGGTCACCATGTAATTGACTATATTTGGAAAGGGTTGATACATGAAACTCATTTAAGTGTTCAGTTAATTGGAAAATGTTGCTGTGGGAAGAATATTTTACAGAGGTACTTGCTAAACATGTCCTATAATTGTGAAGTGATTGCAATAGTCACTCCCAGTCTGTGAAAGTGGCTGTAATAACCTTTTTTGAACCACTGGAACTTTACCTGGAAGTAGATAGTTTGCAGTAGGCCTGTTGAAGCATATAGTAGTATATCAACTTTTGAAAAAGGTTCCAAATTTATAAAAGAGGTACCAAAGTCTTTGGCTTAAGAATTGGGAAAAAGGGGTGCTTATTTTGTTAGTCTATTACCACCACCTGGAAATTCATTTGTGTTGTATGGGGTACATTTGCAATGTTCCTTTCTCGAATCTTACCTTCTCCAGATTTGTGAGAACGACAACTCCCATTTGTCTGACCAGTAGTCATCTTGGCATTAAAGGAACTTGTAATCCCAAATACCTGAACAATACCAAGTTGGGGAAGATTATTTTAACCCATCAAATATACACGTTTTTTCCTCCCTGCATTTAAGGAATCAGAATTTACTCTTTAAACTCTATGCATTATCAAAATGAAGTATTTAGTTCCTTCTTGTGCACCTGGTGAGTTTAGTATTTTATGAAGTAACAGTTCTTAAGTAACTTAAAAGTTACTTAAGTTGAATTGTAGTCTTAACAGGTTTCATGGTGACTGGAAAACACAGCAGATGATTGTATAAACTCCTGGAAGATGAGCTAGTTTGACAGGGTACAAATTCCAGTATCCAATTATTTCTTGATCCTGAATGTGAACTTTGGGCTCGTGACGACTCACTGTTTTGACTCCAGAATGAATGGTATAGCTGTCAACGTTGGTTTTTTTTTATGCTTTGGGATGACTCAGTGCCTCAGAAAATTGATTTAAAAGCTGAATGTTCCTGTCTATGAAGTGGAATGTGCACTGAGATCTTATCCTTTGGCTATATAGTAAAATAAAAGAAAGTTGAAACAGGTTAGCATTTTGCAGCCTATAATAACAAAAGAATGTATACCATTATTGCTTTCATTGATCAAAAATACCAGCAGCTGATCTGCTTTTATTTGATTTAACTTGGTCAATTCCAAAGCAATGAGATTATTTTTGTAGAAAGTTTATTCTCAAAGGGTCTCCACCTCTGAGAATAGTACGCTACTAAGTTTAGTTAAAAAATAATTATTTAGAGAATATTTCACTTTGTTTTGAAAACCCTTGTTTTCAAATAGTCTTCTATTTCAGTGGTTGGTAAAAAAGCAAGTAGAATCTCAGGTACCAAACTGATTTCAAATTGATTGGGAATGTGGGATTTTTATAGAAATATGTTATGCCAATTATTATCACCTTTATCAATGGGGATAGTATTTATTTAATCTGGGGTCTCCAACCTTAGCAACTTTAAGACTTGTGGATTTCAACTCCCAGCTCCACAAGTCTTAAGGTTGCTAAGGTTGGAGACCCCTGTTTACCCATTCATTTGTTCGACATGTATTTCCTCCTGGAACTCAAAGCAGTCTGAAAACACAATTTTCTTCCTTTTTCCCCACAACTGTGATTGTCCCAAAGGTGAATTTCAGTGTCTGATAGTAAACTTGAATATGTTCTTAGATCAGTTATACCAGAATGTTTCTTAGGGCAATTACATTTTTAACATTTGAAAATTTAAAATCCTTTTCTAAGATAAATCAATGTGGTGACTTAGAGAAAGTTAGATATCTCATTATCCATGTTTTGAAACGTTTCAAACTCAACTGAAATATGTTAAAGCTAATCAGCTGTACTGGACTAGGTCAGAGTCTGAAAAAGGAATAATAAGAATAAATTTGTATAGGTTATTTTAAAACAAAAAAATCAAATGTGAATAAATTAAAAATGTTAAGTAGATTTAGATATTTCTGTGGAGATGAGAAAATTGGATTTTCTCTGGTTTCATATATTCAAAAAAAAAAAGTTGGTCAGACATTAAAATTATAAGATGAATAAGAAGTATTCTTATTGTTGAAAATGTCAGTATCAAATAAGAAACTTCAATTTGCTGACAAATACTGGGAGATAATTAACAATTGGAAAGAGTCCTGTTTCATAAAGAGCAAACATATGGTAACTGTAGTATGGATGTTTTATGCAAAGACAAATGGTGCTAAAACCAAACTTGCAGATAGACAATTGGATCATGTTGGACTGTGGTGTTAAAATAAAAATAGCATATCATATTAGAATGGCAAATATGCAAATACTAGGACGAATTCATGGAAATTGATCAAGTTTAACTGAATTTTGCAATAGTTTTCTGCTTTTTAGCAATATGATGTAATGAGATTCTTTAAATAGTTTTATTGAATTTTTTTATTGAAGAGGCATGAGTTAAGTTTGATTTTATTACATAGTTTATTAGGGACTAAGTACAGTTAGGGATTTATACTCCCTATAATATACTCTATTTATAAATAAACAGAACAGCAGATTGCTACTTTCAAAGATGTCCAGCCTTAGAAAGCCAGTGGTGGATGATCATATACTGACTGATTTTCTATAGTTGCAACAGAGTGCAATTGAAGGTCACAGTACAGGTAGTCCTCTACTTACACCAATTGATTTAGTGACTGTTCAAAATTACAACGGCACTGAAAAAAATTGATTTATGACCATTTTTCAAACTGGCAACCTTATGGCATCCCTATGATTATGTGATCAAAATTCAGATGCTTGGCAACTGGTTCATAGTTATGACTGTTACTGTGTCCTAAGGTCATATGATCACCTTTTGCAACCTTTCAACATGCAAAATAATGGGGAAGACAGATTCACTTAACTATGTTATTAACTGATCAACTGCAATTATTCACTTAAAAACTGTGGCAAGAAAGATCGTAAAAAGGGGCAAAACTCACTTAACAAATGTCTCAATAACAGAAATTTTGAGTTCAATTGTGGTAATAAGTGGAGGACTTACCGGCATAAATGTGAATTATTTAGCTAAAATTATACTTCCGTCTGTCATATTTGCAAGCCACAGTTAATAACTTAACTTCTTCCATCAAGTACTTATTAAATAGCACGTTTTAGATCCATAAAAACCAAATAAATAAAAGAGTGGGTGTACCGAAACATGAACAAAGTGAAATTCAGAGGGCTGAAATTAGTCAAATCTGTAGTGAAAATGTAAGCTTCTTCCTTAGCCAGGTCCTAGTTACACTTAACTCACATGTGCAAATTATTGCTTGCAATTTATTGTTTACAACTTGAGTGCCTTTGTACAGATTTATTCAGTAAGTTCCGGGACATTAGAAATTAAATTTGGAACAGAGCAGATCTAAAAATAGAATTATTCATAACGTTATGTCTTTCAGCTAAGGGGCATTCAGTAGCATTTCTGATTTAAGTATGAGTATAAATGTTAAGTTGGTAATTAAATGAGAAAATTAAATGTATAAAGAGCTGCGTCTGTTTCTTCTGTATTGTTAATTTCTACTCTATGGCACCATCATCTTACAAATGAGTTTGGACATTTGATGTGCTATCAGTGGTATTGTTTAAATTTGTTGTGTGCAATTAGTATTACTAGTATCAGTACCAGTACTAGATAAACGTATCTGATACTTTTTTAATCTTGGAAAAAGTTCTTCCTGATGCAACTTTCATACACAATCTTTAAGGTATAATTATTCTTGAAGGATACATTTTCGCCATGTTCTAAACTCCATTCTAATGACTATATTGCAGCTATTTGTAATTCAATCTGATTCAAACTTTTTGGCTCATATGCCAAAAAATTACGTAGAAGGAGTGTGTACAACTTTAGTGTTTACTAGGCTAACTATCCTCAACTCCCAATGCACCAAGTCAGGGGTCCCCAACCACCAGTCCCCGGACGGGTACCGGTCCATGGAACAATTTCTACCAGTCTGCTGGTTTGCTGGGTGCCGCCATCTTATTTTGATGAAAAAGTGCTTCCGGTGAGCTTTTCCGGGTAGAAAGCGGCATTTGGGTGCTGAAAGAATCCTCGCGCCTTAGTTTCATCGAGGGGGGGCGGCTTCGAACAAAACTAAGGCGCGAGGATTCTTTCAGCACGCATGGCAAGGCGAGCTGAGCGACCGTCCCGAAGCCGTCGCGAAGCCCATCGACACAGGTACAAAGGAGGAGTTGAAGGTGGCGGGGAGAAGTGGGGGACGGCTGGCTGGCCGGTCGCTCGGCTTGCCTTGCCATGCGTGCTGATGCCGGTACCGGGCCGCGGCACAAAAAAGGTTGGGGACCACCGCACTAAGTCACCTGAATAAAAGAGCGGGAAGTAGCATTGTACTGAATACAATGGGAGTTGAAAGTGTGGATTTGCTATCCATATCCATTCTTTTTCTTCCATTCATGAATGCTACCCCACCACAACAGTGATACCAATTGTATGATAGCAGTAAGCTATCATGGTCTCTTGTGATAAATAGCTTGGCTTTAAAGGACTTGCAGAAATAAATACGTAGTTAATTTCTTTGAGCACTTTCCAAGTTTTTAACTTTGAAAGAAATAGCCTTGTTGCTTGGTAGAAAGAAAGAGAAAATAGTTTTGCAACACCTGAAGCCTAACACATTTAAGGTGACTTAGGCTTTCGTGGACTACAGCTATTTCAGCAGATGCATTTGTAGTTTATGCCTTGCACATTTTTGTGAGAAAATAGCCTTATGTGTGGAGAAGATTCTGTTATAACCTGTGATTTTAACTTGAGAATTTGATTTGGGGAAGGAAGTAGATGTCGGCCCTACTGGTTAGGCCAAACTATGAAACCAATTCCACAGGAAGGCTAAAATTATAAAAAATCATAATGATAATATAGGTGGTCCTTGATTTACAGCCACAATTGAGATCAGAATCTTGGTCATTGAACAAGGAGATGCCCACATGACTGCTTTATTCAATAACTGCAAAGCCAGCACTCCAGGTTACACTTGTTAAATGATATCAATAGCATTTGAAATGGACAGAATCCCAGATAAGGAGCCCTTTGGGAGAGGGAAACCCTGGGAGGCTCTAATCTGGAGCTCCTTGCCAAAATCCAGGCCAGAATTTCTGAATGGAGAATGAAGAGACACTCCTGTGCAACCTTTACCAAGTTTCCCAGGATTGATCTCACTCCTCTGAGCATCTTGTGGTCCTTACCATGTTCCTTTCTATTCAGGAGCTGAAAATCTTCCCTGCTGAAATCCAGACAGGATTTTCAGCCCCTGAGTGAAGAGAAATATATGCATGGCCTATGCTGAGCTTCCCTTACATCAGAGGTCTCATTCTCGCGGCCCGCAGGCCAATTGCGGCCCGCAGGACAATATCCTGTGGCCCCCACTGTGATATAAAAGTATAATATTAGTGCGGCATTTGAGGATATTTTTTTAACAACGTTTTTTGTGGAATCCCTTATGCGGCCCAGCCTCACCCAGCCTCTGCCTCCAGTGGCCCCCAGGTAAATTGAGTTTGAGACAGCTGAGCTCTTTACCTTCGTGTGCTTCCTCTCTGCTTTCTGCTTGGATTTAAGGCTCCCTCTCACCTCTGGGAGTTGGTGGAAAGAGCTGCCTGCCGAAGGATTTCAGCTCTGGCAGGATACTTCCTGTTAAGCAGACGTTTGTGATTAGCTCTGATTAGTGGCTTGAGCTGGTAGGTTTTGACTAGATACTTTAAATTTTGTCAATACAGTGTCCTGAGAGCTTCTCTTTTCTCTTCTGTAGGTCTCATTTGATTGGCAAGAATAAGGGACATTCCAGCTATGGAAGGGGATCAACAGCAAGAGGTAAATTTGCAAATTACAATATGTTATGTTACTAGGAAAAATACTTCTGGTGGTATGTTTAGCAGATATTTGCAATGGGTGCAATGTACAAGCAGAAGATGCAAGCTAACCTGATAAACTCCAGATGTGGGGAACCTAAACTGTCATAACTCCCAACAGGCAGACTCAAAAGACATTAAAGTGGGGGAAAGGCTAGGTTAGACAGATGACTGATTGACTGATCTAAAGATAAAGGTTATCCATCTATTAGACCTTGAAAATCAGGTATCAGAAGCTACACTCTTGTGCATACTTGCCCTGCAGGGCACTATAAATTACCGAAGTACACACTATGACAGCAGAAACCCCCAAGAGATCTTCCTTCTACCCTGAGAACTGTAGGATTATATACTGCCATTCTCAAGTATTTGTTTTAATTAATAAACCTTGAGCATTCATTTGAATTAAAAAAATGGGTATAAATCTTTTTTTTTTTAGCAGAACTCGCTTAATACAGCTACTTTATTTATCATTGACTTGCCTTAAGGAAATAGCCTGTTGTTTCACATGGAGAGGGCAGGGTGTGCTTGATTTCCATCTAACGAATCTTTCGGTGGCAAATAGCCCAAAATGCATTTGCATGGAAGGTTGAGAACCATCCTTTTAAAAACATCCACCTCTAAAAGGAAGAAAAAAAAACTCGCCTGCCTCCATTGCCATATGCGCAGTGCATTCATGGCTAACTGTTAATTAACATGTTACAGTATTGTTACTTTCAGGTAGGTCCTATACAGGTAATCCTCAGCTTATAACTAGTCACTTAGGACTGTTCAAATTTTCAGTTAATCTCCTCAGAGTGATGTGCGACTTATTTTCAAAGCTAGAATGGCTGCATGCGCCCCCCCCAGTCATGTGATCGCATTTATGGCACTTGGCAATCAGCCCATGTTTATAGCCGTTGGCAGAGTCCCATTGGCCACATGACCACGATTTATGGCATTTACTTCTGGCTTTTGACAAAAAAAATACCCACTGTACCCAATGTGTTTGCTTAACAACTACTGCTTCATTTAATAATCATGAGATAAAAGACAGCTTGTAAACTCAGGCGCCATCAGCCCACCTCTCCTGCTTGTTTACAGCCGCAACGGAGCAGGAGGCCGAGGGACGTGCTGGTGCTGAGGCACGAGGCGGGGGGGGTGCTGGAGCTGTCCCATGTGCCCCACAGAGGTTTAGGGCCCCTGCAGCCAGGCCATCTAAGCCCCAACACCTGTCTCACTTCGCGGCTGCGGCACCTGCAACCATGTGAAGCAGGAGTCTATGTGGTGGCTGGCCTACTTCTTCTGGTTTCTGGCAAAAAAATACCTACTGTACACAATGGGTTTGCTTAACAACCACTGCGTTCATTTAACAACCATGAGAAAAAAGCCACAATCATGTGATCTCTTAATGACTAGCGCAACCAGGGGTGATATTCAGCAGGTTCTGACCAGTTCTGGAGAACCAGTAACAGAAATTTTGAGTAGTTCGGAGAACCGGTAAATGCCACCTCTGACTGTCCCCACCCCCATCTATTCTCTGCCTCCCAAGTCCCAGCTGATTGACTGGGTCTTCTTTGGTTGCCCTGCATAGGAGAACGGAGCTGGAAAGCAGGTTAATGGGGTGGGGAGGGAATATGGATTTTGCAGTAACCTTCCCCCAGGAGTGGGGAGGAAATGAGGATTTTGCAGTATCCTTCCTCTGCCACACCCACCAAGCCACACCACGAAACCATTCCCACAGAACCGGTAGTAAAATATTTTGAATCCCACCACTGAGCGCAACCTTAAATTTAGGTCAGTTAATTGTAACTTGTAAGTTCATTGTAAACTATCCATATACTGTACACTTGGAATTGCCTGTACTTTTCAATTACAGCCTGTTTCCAAGCAGTAAAATTATTGAAGTTGTAAGTTGACTTGTTCCTTAACCGACAACCAGTGCCAATAGTGAATGTATTTGAGTGGTGTAAACCGGAATGTTAAAAAAATAATGTTTAAAAATTTGTCCTGCATACTTTATTTTTATTCCATACAGATTGCTGCCGAATCAGAGGCTTTACCTAATGCAGAAGGCGACGGGCCAGAAGATGCTTCAGATATCGCATCCAATATTTGTATGTTTTATCCTTACGGGAAAGCCGGTTTGCTTCATAGTTGTTGTTTTTTCAAAGCCGTTTTGATTAAAGTTAGGGCTTCTCAGAAAAAAGTTAAGTCTTGTTTACAACTGCTGTAGCCTAAAGAGTCAGAGCTTGATGGGCTTGGATACGTCACATAGTGGCCACAAGCACACCTGGTTGTGTGAATGGGAAAAAAGTCCCCATACGTCACATGAAGCCACCATGATGATGTGACTTTGACAACTCCGTGTTAAAAAGACTTCTACTTTGGATTAACCTATACATGTATCATAAAAGATGGCATATTAGACAAGGGTAGAAAGAACCACATTTTGTTCTTGTAAAGTTATATGTTTGGGAAATTTCTGTGTGCACAACCTATTACTGATACATTTTTATAACTTCCTTTGGTGAAAAAAAATAAACCTGTTATTGCAGGATTGTCTGAGACCTTTGTATTATTATTTGCTTAATGTAATTTAAAGGTTAATTTAAAGGCACTTAGAATAATGTGTTACCAGAAAGCTACTAAAAAAATAGGATTTAATGGACAGTGGTTCCTATTAGCTTTGCTTTGTCTTTGGAGCTGTTGCTTTTGGTAACCTGGCTTTTTAATCTACTATATTTTGATGAAATAGAACATTTGTATCTAAAAAAACCCTAAATGAAATAATGACAGTTTCATCAACAATGAATTTTTAAACTGGCAGGTCTAATATAGTAACGACTGTAAGGGTTAATTCCAAAATTGTGTTAGAGTTGTGATGGAGCACTGCTGATTCTGATTTTCTGTGGTTTCTTCCCCAAACCCCCAAAACTTTAACCTTAGACTGTCTACTATTGACCTCACCCCTTTCCTAAGAGGCCTGTAGGAGGCGTGCATAAGCAGACCAACGTGCCTACCGTCCCTCTCCTATTGTTTCTTTTATTTTTTATTTTTCTTATATGTATCCATTTCATGTATCCATAATAACTATGTTTATACTTATACCTGTTATAATTGCTTGACAAAATAAATAAATAGATAAACAAACAAACAAATAAATAAATATTTAAGAGCCAGGTAGTTCAGAGGATGACAAATTAGCAATTATTTGCCAGTTTTTGCATTTAGAGGAACACTGATGTAAACAGGATTTTTATAGTTATAATGTCCTCCTGGACAGAGATCTTTTATTACAGATAACTCTTGGTGTTCTGCTTTCTGATTTAATGGCTAGAGTAAAACAAGTTAATTTTTGTGGGCAGGCTGCTTAAGTTGTTTGATGATATTTAAATTGTTGAGTGTTATATGAAAAATTGCCTGTGCAAACAGCAACTCTCTCCAATTTAGTGATTTGGAATAGAGAATGACAGATGCGAATCATCTTGTCTTTGGTACGGCTTTTTTTTATTGTTGACATGCAACAAAATTGGATTGTATAAAACTGTGTTACATCTGTGAACTGTGTTACATCTGTGAACTGTTTACATCTATGAACTGTGAACAGTTCTAAGGCTTTTGCAAATAGATTCAAAATGCCACACAAAAAGGGTGAATGGCATGGAAAGGTTTTAGGGTATACATTCTGAAACCTTCCTGTTTTTGTCCCCAAAGTTCACAACCCAAAATGGAGGTTAATCTAGTAAAAGCAGTCCAGCAAACTTAACCCAGTCTAGTCACTTCCATTGCATAGATGGGTAGGATTGTGAAGGGTTAGCCAATGAATATCTGGAATGAATGTCACTGTTTTCATTCACAAAGCTGATGCAGATGCCTTAAAGATACTTCTGGAGATGAAGATGAAGAAGAGACAAAAGAAACCCAGCCTTCCAAGCACTGTGACGGAATTTGCAACTGAAGAGGGCTCCAAAGTTTATGTCGTCGGCACGGCCCACTTCAGCGATAGCAGCAAAAAAGATGTAGTAAAGGTAATTATTGATATTTGCAGTGGATTTTCCTTTAATAGATGATCTTCTGTGAAATCTTGCATAGTTTTGTAAAATGCAAGAAAAAGAATTTCTTTATAGTTGAAGAGAACATACCTTTGTTTCAAGTTTCTATCAAATCATTTTTGTAACATAAATACGTAATCTATGAGTATCTAGTTTGAGGATCTTTTTGTGGCTTTAATACAACTCTGAAGCTTTAAAGGAAAATGGAGTATGTGAAACCTTAGGACAAAAATCCTGATGTGAAAAAAAAATCCTTTCTTTACATGAAAAGAAGGGTTGCCTTCTATCTCTTTTGTTAACTTCTATAAGAATTCTAGAAAGGCGAGTATCTAAAAGTTCTTTTTAAAAAAGATTGTTTAAGTCATTTTAATAATGTAGTTACATTTAGTTGTGAATGCTCCAACACTGGAAGCTACTTTAAACTTGTAAAATTTTCAAAACAGAACAGAAACATTTATTATACTTTATACTGTGTTTTAAAAGAGATCTCTGATGAGGCTATTCAGCAATTTAGTATAGAAGGTTGCAGGTTGGTTCTTTTTAATTTTGTCTGTAGGTTTCAGCCTGAATCCATCTCTTGCAGACAATACAGGAGGTTCAGCCTGATGTGGTTGTTGTTGAGCTGTGCCAGTATAGAGTTTCTATGTTAAAAATGGATGAAAGAACTTTGCTAAAGGAAGCCAAAGAAATTAATCTGGAGAAGCTTCAGCAAGCTATAAAGCAGGTATGTGTTCCTCGGTGATAAAGTCTACTTGTTTTGGGTCTGTGAGATAATTCTTCACAAAGAGATTCAAATCATAACTTTCCTACTTCTATAGCCAGCTGCCACTGAGGCTGGTGTTAAGTATATAATATGACATCAGGGGTTTTTTTTGTAGCTTTTTCCACAGGTGTATAGCAATAGAGCACAGCTGTGAATGCAAGCGTAAACTTGTGTAAGTTTAAATTTTCCAACTTTTTCTGAAATTCCTTCAGAAAAGGGTCAAAACCATTTTTTGAAATCTAAGTCATGGCTGTCCAACCTTGGTAACTTTTAAGACTTCTGGATTTCAACTCCCATAATCTTGTGTCATGCCCTTTGTAGAGTCGGACTCTGAGGGAGAGGAGGAACAACTCACTTCTTCGTGTTCACTGCTTTTCAGAAGGGGTACGGAGGTGAATTGCAGTGTTGTGTGAAAGAGCTAATATGACTTGGCCTCTTCTGCTCAGCCACGCTCTGGACATTGTGTCCGTTTTTTTTATTGTTTAAAGTTGAAATGAGTCATTGCATAGGTTGAAAGAGGTTGGAAGTAAAACAAGGAGCAGAGAGAAGAGGAAAGACGAGTTTGTAGTCGTGGAGAAGGAAATACTTTCTAGAGTATGCAGGGGTATAATAAATAAGGCTCCGGCAGAATTGCTCAGCAGCCATTTGATCATGGGAGAAAAACTCTGATGCTTTAAAGGAGTTGCACACAGAAGCTATGCTTGTACCCTCAAACCCTCTGAAGAACCTTGAACTCTTTAACAGCCTTAAAATACATAACCTAAATAGCAATAGCACTTTTATTTATATACAGAGCTTTACAGCCCTCTATAAGCGATATACATAGTCAGCCTATTGCCCCCAACAATCTGGGTCCTCATTTTACCCACCTCGGAAGGATGGAAGGCTGAGTCAACCTTGAGCCTGGTGAGATTCGACCTGCCAAATTGCAGTCAGCTGGCAGTTAGCAGAAGTAGCCTGCAGTACAGCACTCTAACCACTGATCCACCGTGGCTCAAAATAGTTTAAGGGAGAGGGCCCCAAATGCAACTCAAGAAGATTTTTTAAAAATGAAAATTTCAGTTACGTTAAATCTTTTTGAAAGGACAATCTAATAAATCAACATTTTGAAATGTGATTATTTGGTGCAACTTCCAACAATGTGCAGAGAACCAAGACATGTGATAAGTTTTTGATAATGTTCTTGGCAGACTGGACTTCACATTCTAAACACTTCTATTTCTTCCTTACTGAGTATGAGCAGAGAATGAGGGATCAGTAACCTGTGACTCACCCTAAAGAAAAATTTCTGTTTCCTGTTACATAGTGCAAATATTGCAACATTTAGAAGTTACAGCAATGTCTACAAAACGATGTACCTAAAGCAGAATGATTTTCTAATCTACATTTGGAAATAGGAAATATAATCTCTTTTTCTTTTGCGGGGGAACGGGGTAGAGTTCTTCTGTCAATAAAGAACTCTGGTTTTGTTTTTTTTTAAAAAAACCCTAAATATATAACAAAAAAACGATAAAATATATAACAATGACATTATTTTAGGGAAAGCTGTTTGAAACGATAGTATGGTCTGCAGTGCTGTTCTCTGAATGTTTTAGTTCCTACAAACCAGCAATGTAGAACTTTGTTCAGCCTTTGTGTATGTATGCTGACATGCACCAAAGGAAGGTGAGGTGGCTGTGACTTAATGACTCTGGAGGCGTCTCCGCTCCGGCATTGCAAGCCCTAGTACTGTGTGGCAGAATAAGCTCCTGTCACTTGCTTCAGTGTCTGTCTACTTAACCGTTTGAAAGCACGTTCTGTGCAAGTAGATAGATAGGTACCATTTTGGTGGAGAGACGAGTTGGTACTCTTCTGCAGGCAGGCAGATCACAGGTCTGAACCTTCCCGTTTGCGGTCCATTTGTGACGCAGTTCTTGAAAGTGGGGGGGGGGATTAGGCCTTCCCTTCTGTCTGGTGTGAAGCCAGCTTGCCCTCCTGTGGAGCATCTTGGCAAAAATGCAGAAGCATGTCCTACCACAGGTCTGGTATCTCGGCAAGCCAAACTTAATTTCTCTGTAACTGCATTGTGATCTGCTGGCTCTTGTAACAATGCCATATGCTAATAACAATAACAACAACAATGCATTGTTAATTTTTTACCAGTCCCGGATTGTGAATCGAATTGAAGATTAACCATAGCAGCAACCGCAACAAGCACCAATGACATTTAGAAATTCTGTCTTAACGTAAAAGTACAGTCTGATGGCAAAGGAATTCAACTGAGATCATACCATTATTAGCAAAGAAGCAGAATGCTACATAATTGTTTTTAAAGAGGAAAATCAGCAATTAAAAACAAACAAACCTCTTTTTGTTTTAAGTAAGAGGAAAATAAATGATGTGTTGCATTGGACTGTTCAATTGCTGATTTATTTAAGGAATTAGTGTTACTGTTCCCTGACAAGAAGGTTGAAACAATAAACATTATTATGCTAGGACGAGTCAGATATTTTTAGAACTATTTTCTTCCCTTTTGATTCTTCAGGCAGGAAATTAACAGATGATTAGAGTTTTTAGTAGCTTTTGGATTATATGCATATAATTATTAGTTTGAATCAGTCTACTGAAGGTTATACTGAAGGTTATGGATCATATATAGGAGGGCCTTTGCACCACATTAGAGGGATATGCCAGTTGAAGCTTTGCTGGATTGGAAGACTTTGTTCATAGTCATTGATGGTTTCGTTAGCTCTTGTATTGACTACTACAACGTACCGGCATGGGGCTGCCCTTGAAGAGTATTCAGAAGCTTCACAGGAAGTAAAGGGTCTTGGATATTTGACACATTATAAGACAATTGCTTACTGAGCTGCAATGTTTACCAGTGTTTCCAGATGCAATTTAGGCTCCTGTTATCTCTATATTACTAGCATTCTCATTGTTATGACCTTTCAACTGGGTAAAATGGCGCATCAGGGGGCAACAACTTTTTAATCAACATACCTCAAATGGGATAACTTATAGAATGCATCCAAAATCCATGACCCAGGACTTCCAAAGGAATGAAATTTGGGGAAATTGGTTCAGTACGATAGGCTGTTGCTGCAGTTCATAATCTTTCAATGTTTCGTAATAGCTTCTCAGCCAATCTCTCAACCCCTGTCTGCTGTGACGGGGAGGGGAACGAAGGAAGGAAGGTTTCTGCTTGAGTTCCACCAGTAAAGTCAATGGGGAAGCTGACTGGAAGTTAGAAGTTGCCACTGCTAGCACTGTTTTCCCCCTCTCCCCCCCAAGCCACTCACGGTCATTCTGTTTAGTTAAAGAAACGACGACCGCATAGGCCATGGATAGTCTGGTCAGCTGGAAAGCCTTCATGGCTTGGAGCCATGTTACCTTAGGGACTGTCTCTTCCTGGTTGTTTCTACCCTCCCATTCAGTCAGGGAGGTGGGGGTGTTACCGTTCCTGTTAGCAAAGGAATGTCAGGGAGCAAGAGCCTGGAGACTTGCATTCTCTGCCATCGGGGTGGGCTTCAAAAATTTTAGCAAAGGGTTCTCTGCCCGGTTGCTGAGTGGGCATGGCCATGGTGGGCATGGCCTAGTTCAGTGGCCCCCCAACCTGTTTTGTACCACAGACCGGTACAAAATGATCCACAGACCGGTACCGGCATCAGTACGCACGACCAAGGCAAGGCGAGCCGAGTGACCAGCCAGCCAGCCGTCCCCCGCTTCTCCCCGCCACCTTCAACTCCTCCTTTGTACCTTCTCGCGGTCGATGGGCTTTTCGGGCTCTTTCTTAATCTCCTCCTGAGTAACGCGAGACTCCACTGCCATCAGGACAGCTCTTTGTTCGAAGCCGCCCTCCCCCTTCGACAAAACTAAGGCGCGAGGATTCCTTCAGCACCCAAACACCGCTTTCCAACCGACGACCGACAAGCTCACCTGGAAGCACTTTCTCAAGCGCCGTCGAAACAAGATGGCGGCGCCCAAGCAAAATAGGCGGACCGGTAGCAGTCCGGGGCCCGGTGGTTGGGGACCACTGGCCTAGTTGACTTCCTGCACCATGGCGGGGATGTGTGTTTTTTCCCTCCCCAGGCTCCAGGGGCTTTCCTTGAGCCTCCAGGCGGGTGAAAATGGCCTCCCCGGGCTCTAGAGGCTCTCTGGAAACCAGAAAGGGGCCCATTTCCGCCTTCCCAAACTTCCAGGAGGCCTGTTTTTCACCCTCCCCGAGCCTCCACGCACGCCCTGCTCTTACCTGCATCCAAAAGAAGCCGCGTGGGGACTCCCCGGGGAGGGGAGGGGAGGGGCAGGGTGGGTGGGGTCAGCCAGGAGTGGGATTTGGGGGGTACTCCAAACTGCACAGAATCTTAGGGGTTCTCCCGAACCCCTGCGAGCCCCCAGCAGCCCACCCCTGACTTCCATAGCCCCTCTCCTATGGAATATTCTCCCTTCAGGTATCAAGAGGCCCCCCGATCCTGCTTCCCTTTTGCAAGACTCTGAAGATTTGGTTGTGTGTGAGGGGGCCTAGGCCTTACGTGCGTTAAGGTAGCAGCCCCCCAACTTTTTGGGCACCAGGGGCTGGTTCTGTGGAGAGGTTTTTCTGTGGACCGGAAGGGGCGTGCTTTCACATGCTGCCAGCATCCAGCTTTGCTTGTTTGTGTGGCCTGGTTTCTGGCATGCCACGGACCGGTGCCGGTTCATGGACTGAGGGCCTGAGACCCCTGCGTTAAGGGGCCCATTTCCTGGTTGCATTGCCATGCACAGTAACAGTTTTACTTGGTGCCATTTGTATTTATTTTGTCCTGTTCGAACTGTTGTTATGTTTTATGATGGATGCTGCCCAGAATCACTGGATGAAATGGGCAGCTATAGAAATCAAATAAATAACATAAGCTATCATATTAGTCCAGTGGTGGCTGGTAGGTAGATGGTTTTTAGCTTCCCTGTTACGAGCTGAAAGAGCCAACTTCTATAACTAAGGTAAGACTAGAACTTGTCACTGTGCTCTTCGCTCACCATCGTTACCACTGCAATAGCTCTGTGCATGTGTGGGTGTGCATACACTTTATATGTTTGTAGGAAATTTGGTAGAAAGCCAGCTCCAAATTGTAGAATAGCTATTTTCCTGCTTTCACAAGAGTGTTAATGGAGTTATATTTGTCATTTCTTCTATTCGGTTCACGTTCATTTTAATGACAGTCTCTTCCTTCCTCATGTCAGAATGGGCTCATGTCTGGATTGATGCAAATGCTGCTGCTGAAAGTATCTGCACATATCACAGAACAATTAGGAATGGCTCCTGGAGGTGAATTCAGGGAAGCTTTCAAAGAGGTGAGCTTAAAATAAAAATAACAATACTTTTTTTTTCCCCTGAGGCAATACTATGAATTGCAAAAGACTCGCAGCTTAAAAAAAGAAAAAGAAAGGAGATATCCATTTATTTGATCAGATTCTCCTGGGCCAATTTCTATTGTTTAAAAATGGGAAGAAATTCTTTTTTAAACCCCCCCCCCTTTTTTTTTTTAAAAAGTATCCATCAAACAGAATGGGACAATTCTCAGTGTCCAACTTGTTGTGGAAAAACTCACTACAAATACAAAAGTTCATTTCGACCAAACTATGACCAAAAGTAATAAAATGAAGAAAGTCAATCCGGAAATAGACAAGTTACAGTAATTTCAGTGAAAACGTGGTCACCAATAATAAAAGTATGTGATTAATACAGCATTGAATGGTCCTGCAGCCAGTTGTCCCGCAGCGAACTGGCTGCGGTGAGTTGGTCCCAGAACCCCATTGAAGTCTGTGCTTCTCTGTTACGGGTTTCAATCTCAGTGCTAATGTCAAGGATCTGCAAGGATTGTGATTTGACACATAGCCAAGGAATTTGAAAGAGCTTTCAAAATACAGTTGGTCCTCAACTTACAACAGTTCATTTAGTTCATTTCAACGACACTGAAAAAAGTGACTTACGACCGTTTTACACAATTATAACTATTTCCAGCATTCCCATGGTCATGTGATCAAAATTCAGATAGCAATAGCAGTAGCGCTTAGACTTATCTACTGCTTTTTACAGCCCTCTCTAAGCAGTTTACAAAGTCAGCATATTGTCCCCGACAATCTGGGCCCTCATTTTACCTACCTCGGAAGGATGGAAGGCTGAGTCAACCTTGAGCCTGGTGAGATTCGAACTGCCATATTGCAGGCAGCTGGCAGTCAGCAGTAGCAGCCTGCAGTACTGCACTCTAACCACTGCACCACCACAGCTCTTAATACTTGGCGCTTGGCAAATGACTCCTATTTATAATGGTGGCAAAGTCAATGGAGAAGCCAGATTCACCTAACAACCATGTTACTAGCTTAACAACTATAGTGATTCACTTAACAACTATGACAAGAAAAGTCGTAAAATGAGGTAAAACACTTAACAAATGTTTCATTTAGCAACAGAAATTTTGGGCTCAATTGTCATAAAATGAAGATAACCTGTATTCTGGCATACATTAGCATATAACGGTGATACTCCATATTTCTCAATGTTAGCAAAGTCCTATCTCTAGCAATGTGCTTGCTAGGGAATTCTGGGAATTGAAATCCCTATAGGTAGTCCTTGATTTACAGCCAAGGGGTAACAAAATGAGTCATCACATGATCGGACCTGATTTTATGACCATTTTTAACACAGTCTTTAAGCAAAACACCGCAGCTGTTAAATCATGCAGTTAAGAGAATCACACAGTCCTTAAATGAATTAGACTTTCCCAATTGATTTTGCTTGTCAGAATTCAATTCAGAAAGTCACACATCATAATCACATAACCCCCCCAAATGCTGCAACCACTGTAAATGTGAGCCAGCACCCTAACATTGATCACATGACCGTGTAGGTAGTGCTATGGTCATAACTCTAAGGATGGATCATAAGTTATTTTTTTCATAACTGTCAGTAAACAAATGGTTATAAGTTGAGAACTATCTGTCCATCTTAAAGTTGCTGAGATTTAGAAGCGCTGTTGTTAGATCACACCTGGGCCCACAACTGTCCTCTTATTTGCTCTGAAGACATGTTTCTCTTCATGGCAGTATTATTTCTGTGTATTTGGTGATCAGAAAGGTCGGCAGTTCGGCGGTTCGAATGCCTAGCATCGCATAACGAGTGAGCTCCCGTTACTTGTCCCAGATTCTGCCAACCTAGCAGTGCAAAAGCACGTGAAAAAAAATGCAAGTAGAAAAATAGGGACCACTTTGGTGGGAAGGTTACAGTGTTCTGTGCGTCTTCAGCATTTAGTCATGTCGGCCACATGACCATGGAGACGTCTTCGGACAGTGCTGGCTCTTCGGCTTTGTAAGGGAGATGAGCACTGCCCCCTAGAGTCGGAAACGATTAGCACATATGTGCGAGGGGAACCTTTACCTTTATTTGTAGATTAAAGCCTTTCTCGAACATTTAAGCTTAGCGGGAATTTGTCTAAAATGTTGGTGAACATTGAACCCTTGAATCTATCTGATGGATGATAACTAAAATGAAAGAGGCAAATATAGGCAACGTTCAGTTCGTTTAATTTGAACAGTGGTGTTGCCTTACTAAATTCTCAGGGATAATATTGGCCGCCAGAATCCAAAAAGTGTTCCAGATTCGCTCAATGGATGAAATGAATCCTCCTGGTGTGGTTGATCCCACATATTTTAAGTTCCCAGTCTAGCTGCCGCTTCAGTCTGTATAGTATAAAAACAAAATATATGTGCACTTTTTTAAGTCACCTTCTGCTGACTGAAATCTAAACCAGTTTAGCAATTTGGAAAGTCAGAAATGATTTTACTTGCAAAAAGGAGTTTTTAATTGCAACCATCCTCCTTCCCCCCACCAGTTCCCCATTCAAGACCCATTCAGTCTTTTCATTTGCCCAGGGCCTTAAACCCCCCTAGAAGTTTATTTTCAAAAATCTGGTTGTTGTTTTACTGCTAGGAAGCCGCATATATCAAAAGCTTTCTCTTGCACCTGGGTTGTGGTTAGCTTCAGTATTCCGTAGAACCCAAAATACTAATACTAATGCTAATACTAATTATTATTATTATTATTATTATTATTATTATTATTATTATTATTATTATTATTATTATTTGAATCATGACCGGATCTTCCAATGGGCAGCTTGTCTTTACTGATAAACGAAGGTAAAAATGAACAAAGACATTGATGTCAGTATTATTGTGTATCTTTGCTGTTAGAAACTTATGCAGCGCTAATCTGACTCCTGTTCTAGGCGAGTAAAGTGCCTTTCTGCAAGTTTCACCTTGGAGATAGACCGATTCCAGTCACATTCAAGAGAGCCATTGCTGCACTTTCTATCTGGCAAAAAATAAAGCTTGCTTGGGGCCTCTGTTTCCTGTCTGATCCAATCAGGTAGGCAATTACTGAACAGACTGCATACTTCTCAAAGGGTACTAGATGCTTGTGCAAACATTGGTAAATGCATTGAAAGGGTAGTTTGCCGGGTATGGAGTGAATGGGCGGGGAGGGTTCCCGCGGGCCATGTGGGCGGCGCAGCCTTGTGTTTCTGCGCAGCCTGGATTGATTGCTTTGGGGGTGAGATTTCTCTGCGGCCCACCAAAATTATCTCGCGGCCCACCGTTTGGCGACTACTGGTTTAGATTACAGTATTTATATAGCAACTCACAGGAAAAATATAACAGCTCAGAGGATAAAACATATACTGCGTGAAAAAAAGACATATTACAACATGAATAGCAAAGTTCACCCAATAAGCGGAACTTCAGAATATACATAAAGAATTGCTGTGGTGGATGACAACATTGTTAAAAATTCAGCATGTGAGAGAATGTTGCAGTCAGAGAAAATATTTTTTTCAGAGGAGCCTGTCTGAGGATTACTGTTCTACCACAATCTTAAGGAAAGTTGAAGTAGTGGAATGCTGCTAGACAAATAGAAACTATTGTATGCCTGAATTATCTTTTAACTACCGGTAATTGTGGAGATCATTGCCAAGATTAACAAGTTACCTTTCTTGTTTTTACTTCAAGGGAAAAAAAAATCTGCATTTAAAATTTAACTCAAAGCAGTACAATACACTGTATTTCAGCATTTCAAAATATTCTGCAGTCAAGGGCACAATTAGCTAATTTGTATGATCTAATTATAAAAAATATAGTTGAGAAAGCCAGAAATTTCAGCCAAGGTTTCCAAATTAGAACAGTTTATTTTATTCATTTTATGTATCTCCTTGAAAGAAGAACGCAATACACGGAAGTTAAACTAAAAATAGAGTCGCAGAAAAATTGTTAGTCTTCGGATCTTTTCAGAACGACCACTACCATGAAAAAAATGGGAAGTTTTGCCTTAGTTGCTCAAAAAATCTTATAAAAGACATTAGACATTGGCACCTAAGGAATAATTTGATTTCAGTCAATTCCTTTTTAGAAGAACATGAAAGGAACTGTAGTTCATGGATGAACATATCTCCCAATTTTTTATATATCTGCTTTTGTCTGTTTAGTTGGGCTAATTTAAATCTGAACTATATCGATCCATCTCAAGGAGGAGCATGGGCGGAGTTAAGGATTAAGGCTCATGCCTTTTAGTCAATAATGCCTTTACAATCATTTTAATTACCTTTGGACAGTATCAGCCATATTAAAAAGGAAACGGTGTTAAATAATGAAATAAAAAAGGCTAAGCACCTGTCATCCCATCATTCATGCTCTCATTGAGCAATTTTCTCCCTATTGCTCTTAAGAGTAAAGCAATCAGAATCAGATGTTTTAATCTGGATACAGAGTTGAGGTAAGATTTGACACGGTGCTTCAGAAGAATCTAAAAACTGCTTTGGAGGCAAAGTAAGAGGTATGTTCTCGGAGTAGCCTCTGCAGCATAGAGGTGGAGCTCTTACCTCACAATCAGGAGGCTGTGAGTTCAATCGTAAGTAGAGGCTACTAATTGGAATACACTCTCCTGCTCAAGCAGGGGGTTGGACTAGATGACCTCCAAGGTACCTTCCAACTCTGTTATTATTCTATTCTAAAAGCGTGAGAGGGACACCCTTGCCTATTTGTGTGGTGACAAGTCCCTAAATTGCAATATTTAACTTGTCTTTTTTTCTGTTACTACTCTATAGAGGCCTCTATTATTCAAAAATTGCATCTTATTTCTTACTGTGGCTTTGTAACTCTCTGAATCAGACAGTAATGAAATTCTTCTGTCATACTTAGCATAAACAGCACACTAGGCCCATTTGGATACTGTCTTGGTTATGCTGATATGGGAATCCTCCTCATCTTCATTTAATGATCCCATAATCCCTTGCAGGTTGGAGCCTGGGCAGCTGAATGGAGCTGGCAGGGTGTTTTAATGGCCGGATGCCCTTCCTGTTGCCAATGCGGAGTTTTGTTCAGCAGATAGATTAGGTAGAATCTAATAGATAGGATTGAATTCACAGTCTCCTGATTGTGAGGCAAGATTTCCACCTCTAGGCCAACGCACCATTCCCCTGTACTGATATGGGAATAATGTGAAATAATGTCTAATGACTAAGGAGTCTTCTTTTGGGTATCTCAGCTGTACCAAGTCTTCTGTTGTAACTTATGCGACATAAACGTAACAGCCAAGCAAGACTGAACGTCTTTCCAAAGAAATGACACCTTATAATTAGAATGTGTTTTGTTGTACTTTTAGTCATCCACACTTCCCACTCACTCTTTGAGCATAGTAAGGTAACAGCTGTTTTATTAATTCTCTGTTGCCCGTTCTTGGCAATAGAAATACCTACTAAGTTTGTTTACAACTATGTTGTTGCCAACCGTTCTGGTCTAGCTTGCTCCTGAGCCAGATTTCCACTGCATGCAAAGAATATGCACAATGGTTATTCAAAAGGTGGTTTCTCTTGCAGGAAGGTATTACATAAATTCAGGTTCTATTGCTACCACCATAGTTAAAGAACATTTCTTCCATGAGCTGTTCAGAGTATCCAGAAGTGGGAGGTGCTTCAGTCTCTTCTGGAAAGGCTGGGCTTAAAACTCCGGGACGCTCCTCCTCCTCCTCCTCCACAGGACACCTCCCCAGCGTCCCCCAGTTTTAGCTCAGCCTTCGTGGTAAGAGGTTGTGCACTCCCTGACTGGAACGGTTTTCTGAATCAGGTTTGCTCTTGGGTTATTTCGGCTTGTAAAAATCTTCCCCATTTAATTTGGCTTTTTTTCAGGCTTGTGCCTCTATTAGGTTGCCTCGATCAGTTTAAAAACAGTTTCTTTGTAACTAGCGGAGCCTGCCACTCCGCGGGCAGTCTGAGGTGACCACCTCAGGCAATTACCTTATCTAACTTTCCGATCATCTTCTCTGCGATCGTAGCGGAGCGCTCGCAGCCGCGGCTCACTTCGCCTTGCCGTTTCGTCTGACAGGAGCATTTAACTCGCAAGTTAGAGCCTCAGCAGCAGTGGCTCGTTAGACTTCTCAGATATTAGCAGCGGAGATTCTGGCTTCCCGTCTTTTTCAACGGCTGGCTGAAGTTCGCGCCTAAATATCACAGGCGCCATTCCCCTCTGGTTTCCCTTTTTGGGGACCGGGGCAGTACCTTCCCACTTCGTTCTCCCTGGGTTTAGCTCTCCCTAGTCTGGCTGACGTTGGATAAGCAGGCTAGTCATTAAAAAGGAATTTCCTTGCAATTGCCTTTGGATCATTTCTTTGGAGTGAAGCTGCAAGTGCCATTTTAAACAGCGGGACGTTTTCTTTTGACAGGAAATAATCCGCCTCAGATCCTGTATAGCTGGTTTCCCTTGTTGGGGACCAGGGATCCAGAAAGTTCTCGCTTGGAGGTTTCCCTTGTTGGGGACCCTTAGATACTGTTTACCATATGCACAGTTTTACATATAGATATAGGCATATGTATATGGGCGTGTATATATATATATATATATATGTGTGTGTGTGTGTGTGTGTGTGTGTGTGTGTGTTAAGTTTTCGTGGGTACTTACATGTATGGCATTCAGCTTTGTTCAGGTATTTTCCCACGTCATTGTAGTTGTGCTTTTAAAGTTGTAGCAACGTTTTGGCAGAATCTCATCTGCCATCATCCAGAAGCCTGATGATGGCAGATGAGATTCTGCCGAAACGTTGCTACAACTTTAAAAACACAACTACAATGACGTGGGAAAATACCCGAACAAAGCTGAATGCCATACATACATACATATACTTACTCTCCTGGAGGAGCGTTCTACTTTCAACCACAGGGGAAGGCATCACCCCAAAGTACAAATATTAATAACAATAATAATAATTTAAAAAAAATTAATTAAAAATTAAAGTCAGAGGCAAGAGAATCAGTCATCCACAATGGAAGGTGACAACGCTTTCCGCTCCAAAACAAATAAGTCCCAAGATAAACCAGTGGGCCCCAAAAAGACCTCTAAGGCAGCAGATAAGGATGCCCATAGATGGCACCTAGCTTTGGAAAGGCAATTGCAGAAACGAGCCAGGGAGGCAGACAAGATGGCTGTGACACAACAATCTGATCAAGACCCAAGTCCATTGTTGAGGCCCTTGGACTTATCTACCCAGCCCAGGCAGGCTGTTTCTGGACAACCTCCCATAGGCACATCTCCTCCAATGAGCACTGCCTGGCTAATCCCAGAGGCAACCTTCACCCCTACGGTTGCCGGCCTAAGACAGGAGGAGGGATTACCTGAGACTATTCCCATCGAAATGAGGCAATGGATGGAGATGGCGATTCAAAGGGGCATTACGGCTGGAATTCAGCAATCCATCAGGACCAGACACTTCTCGGCCACTTCAGATGCGGGATCCCTGTCCGCTCGATCCTTTGTGCATATTGGACAACATCAAACTCAGGTATTCCCCAATATTCCTAATATACCAGCTCAGGGTCTTCGGGAGGAGGTAGAATTTGAGGATCAGGATGTTCCCATGGAGGTGGGGTCGATCCATCAGATGGACTTGGGGTTGTCAGAGGCTGACCCACTAGAACGGGGAATGTTGGACGACGAAGGCCTCATTCCAGACCAACCTACCTTTTCTGGCCTTTTTCGCCCACACCTCTTTAAATCCTTACTGTTCAAGGCAAAGAACACTGCTAAACTAGGCACATCAAACCCTCATCCATTGTCAACAGGGTCTCAGGACGAATCCGAGGATCTAATATTCTCACAACCAGCTAATGAGGCGGAAACTATTCCTGTCCCTCGTATGTTTGCTGAATTAGTACAAAATCAATGGGCATCAGCAGCATCATACCCAGCCCCAACGGGGTACGATAAACAATATTATAATTTGGCACCAGAGTTTTCAAATTTTCTCAAAACGCCGGGGGTGGATGAACCCATTGTGGCACTGGCCTCTTCTTCAACCTTTCCCAACGAGGCCGAGGAAGCCCTGAGACCAGAAGAAAAGAGAGCAGAGTTGGCACTCCGTAGGGCGCACATTTCTGACGCCTGGGCCATTAGGGCAGCTACAGCGGCGTCCTTTTTTACACAGTCCTCCCTACGATGGGTCTTCCACTTGAGGGATATATTGCCAGCGTCAAATGTCAGAGCCCACCAGGACATAGCTAAAATTATTGCAGCAGCAGAATTCTCCGCCGACACCACATTTAATGCAATCAAATTCTCGTCTAGGGTCATAGCATCTCACGTATCAGCACAGAGACTGTTATGGCTCAGGCATTAGCAGGCGGATACCAAGCATAAATGCAAATTGGCATCAGCCCCAATATCAGGGGATAAATTATTTGGCAGTGTCTTGGAGCCCCTCCTTATAGAGAATAGAAACAAGAAAAAAGTGCTTCCCCCTCTTTTTCGGAGGTCTGAAAACAGAACGCCTCAGTCGTTTCGAAGGGGTTCCTTTCGGCCCTACTATCAAGGCCCATACATTCCCAGATCTCAGAGAACATCAGGCTACAGGCCCAGTTTTAGAAAGGATAGGTCTGAATCTTCCGATAGAGGTCAGTGGGGAGGCCAAAACAGAAGAAACCCCAGAGGCTGATTTTTTCGTCGCCCCAAGTGGGTCCTTGACAGCAGTTCCCATTGAAGGGCGGCTAAAATTGTTTGCTGATCAATGGGACAGCTCTACCTCTGATGCGTGGGTCAAGGACACTATTAGGTTTGGTTTGGCGCTAGAGTTTCAATCCTCCCCCCTGAACTTTTTCATTAGGAGCCCTAGATCCACGGACCCCATTAAGAGGGCGTTGATGCAGGAGGCTATCAATCATCTACATATTCGGGCCGTTAGAGAGGTCCCATCTGAACAGCAGGGTCAAGGCTGTTACTCTCTATTGTTTGTGGTCCCAAAGAGTTCGGGGGGGCTGGAGGGAAATTCTGGACCTCAAACGTCTGAACAGATCATTGGTTTATCGAAAATTCAAGATGACTACTCTCCAGTCCATTCTGCTCAGCATCAGAGAGAACGATGTCCTGACCTCTATAGATCTCCCAGAGGCTTATCAACATATACCAATTAACCTGCTCACTACAAATATCTTAGATTTTGCTATTATGATCAGCGCTACGAATATATCGCCCTATCATTCAGTCTGGCTTCGGCCCCTAGGACTTTTACCAAGGTCCTAGACGCTTTGGCTGCCTCACTCAAGATCAAATCTATTCGCTTACAATGTTATCTGAATGATATTTTAATTTTGTCATCTTCCAGACATCAAGCAAAATTGGATACTAAGGTTACTCTGGAGACCCTTCAGGGTCATGGATTTTCCATAAATCGGGATAAAAGCCATTTGATCCCCTCAACTAGGTTAGTTCATTTAGGGGCAGTGATAGATACCGTGGAGGGCAAGGTCTTTCTCTCTCAGGACAGGTTAAACAGTATCCAGTCTTTGGCCAGAGAGATCAGAGCCTTAAAGAGGGTTTCCCTGGCAGTGCTGTCTCAACTGTTAGGGAAACTGATTTCTTGTATTTCTGTTGTGCCTTGGGCTCGATTCCATTCTAGAGAGCTGCAATGGTTCCTGCTACCTTTCCAGCGATCTGGAAGAGCCACTTCCAACGTCCGGATAAAGGTACCGCACAATGTTCTCCGATCGCTCCGCTGGTGGTTGGAAAAAACAATAAACAAGGGGTGTCCTTTCAAGGAACCTTACAGGGCAACGATCACAACCGATGCCAGCCTGGTAGGATGGGGAGCTCACTTCCAATCCCACACTGCGCAGGGAATTTGGACTATTTCCGAACAATCACAAAGCATCAACCTGTTGGAACTGCGAGCAGTTCACCTGGCCTTATGCAGTTTTCTACCCCTTTTCCAATCATGCCACGTTCTGGTCTTGACAGATAATATCACAACCAAGGCCCATGTAAACAGACGGGGGTACCCATTCCAAACTTCTGATGCTGGAGATGGCCAAGTTGTTCAAGTGGGCCGAGGCCAATCTGTTTTCGCTCAAGACAGAACACATAGCAGGGGCCTTAAACACACAAGCAGACTGGCTCAGCAGGGCCACAATAGATCAGGCAGAGTGGCGCCTACACCCGTCTGTCTTCCAGGAAGCAGTGCGGAGGTTTGGGCAACCAGTGATCGATCTACTTGCCTCTCTTCTCAATGCCCAATTGCCCCGGTATATTTCAAGGTACCCGACTCAGGGGGCGGAGGCTGTCAACGCTCTGTGATGTCAGTGGCCTCCCGGAATTTTATATGCGTTTCCTCCATTCCCGGTAATACTCAGGTTGATTCAGAAGGAAGGAGGAGGAATGAGCAGAATTGATATTGGTCGCCCCTTACTGGCCCAGGCGAACGTGGTTCGCAGATTTACAGGACCTGTCGAGAGAACAACCTTGGAAAATTCCACCGTCAAAGGTTTCCCTCTCCCAAGGGCCGATACTTCACCCCAACCCACGATGGCTCAGTCTAGCCATATGGAGGTTGAACAGAGCCGTTTAAGGGCCCAACAGGTTTCAGAGGATGCTATTGCCACCATTCAAGCATCCAGATGGTCCTCAACAAATCGTATATACGAGGCCACGTGGGTCCGCTTTCTGTCGCTGGTGCCAGGGGTCTAAGATCGACCCAACTGCCCCATCAATAGGACAATTATTGGACTTTTTACAGGAGGGGTTGACCAAGGGCCTATCTCCAAATACTTTACGCAGACAGGTGGCGGCTTTAGCCTCGGTGATAGCCTGGGGTGACCTCCATTCCATAGTGCACCATCCACATGTCCGCAGCTTTCTTAAGGGTGCTGCAAACTTACGACCTCCTGTAGTTCACTGCTATCCCACCTGGGATCTCAACAAGGTGTTAACCGCACTTACAACTGGCCCGTTCGAGCCTTTAAGAACCGCTAGTCTTAAATTTCTGCCTTATAAGGTGGCCTTCCTAATTGCAATCACATCAGCAAGGAGGATTTCTGAATTGGCAGCATTGTCAATGAGAAAGGACCTGTGCGTGTTTCATGTGGACAGAGTGATTCTCCGATTGGATCCATCGTTCACTCCTAAAGTAAATTCAGCCTTCCACAGAGCGCAGGAGTTGGTGCTTCCAAATTTTTGTCCGGAACCATCTCATAGACTGGAGCATCAGTGGCATTGACTTGACGTTTGAAGGGCCTTAAGCATCTATCTAGACCTCACGGCGGCATTTCGAAAATCTGAGGCTCTATTCCTATCCTTCAACCCATCCACTTTAGGACAAAAGGTGTCGTCGACGACCATCGGTAGATGGTTGAGAGCCACCATAGCTAAAAGTTACGAATGCCAGTCCATCTCAGTTCCTAAGGGCATTACAGCCCACTCAACAAGGAGTGAGGCAACCTCAGCAGCATGGGCCATACGGGCTTCCATAGACGAAATTTGCAGAGCGGCAACTTGGGCTTCACCCTCTCTCTTTGTCAGAAATTATAAAATTGATGTCTATGCCTCAGCAGACGTTTCATTTGGCAGAAGAGTCCTGCAGAGGGTCCACAGAATTCAGGAGTGGATTTCGATCCAGACGGAATCCCTCCCTAAGGACAGGCCAAGCTTTGGTATGCCCCACTTCTGGATGCTCTGAACAGCTCATGGGAGAAAGCGCGTTGGTACTTACCTGATACGCCCGTTCTCTGTGAGCTGTGAAGAGCATCCAGCTCCACCCATTTCTTTCCGTCTGGTGGGGTTCCGTTCCAATCAGGGATCCAGATTAGGTGATGAGTCCCGGACTCAGTCTTCGCAAAACTGGGGGACGCTGGGGAGGTGTCCCGTGGAGGAGGAGGAGCGTCCTGGAGTTTTAAGCCCCGCCTTTCCAGAAGAGACTGAAGCACCTCCCACTTCTGGATGCTCTTCACAGCTCACAGAAAACAGGCTTATCAGGTAAGTACCAACGCCCTTTTTCTACCGTTGTGATGCCCAGATTGTATTGGACACTAGTTGAAAGGGGAGGAGTCTTGCAAGATCAAAAGCAAATGACAATATTTCTTTCATCATCTGGTCACTGTGTTGCCCTTAATTACTACAATTAAGTATTCATTGATCTCCATTCCAAAGTTACAATGAAAGTGACTTAGGATCATTTTTCACACAATAGTTTTAGCATGCCCATGGTCACTTGCTTAAAATTTTGGACGGCTGACAACTGATTCATATTTATGACAGCTGAAGTGTCCTCGGCTCATGTGATTTGGCAGCCCCCTCACAACCATAGTCAGTGAGGAAGCCAGACTGACTTCACAACCATGTTCCTACCTTCACAACTGCAGTGATTCACTTAACAACTCTGGCAAAAAGGTTGTAAAATGGGCCAGAACTCATTTAACAACTATCTCCCTTAGCAATAGAAATTGTGGACTCAATTGTGGTTTTAAGTTGAGGACTACCTGTACTTAATGTGATAGGTCAGTTTCTGAAGAAATTTTGACATTTCTAAATCCCCTTTTTAAAAAGTAATTCTATTAATAAACAGCACCAGAAAAATAAACAACGCAAATATCACAATTCCAATGTAAGGAGAACATTTAAAAGTGGACTGTGTAGAAAAACTACATACATAATTTATAGCAATCTTTCCCAAGGTCAGTAAAATGAGGAGCCAGATTGTTGAGGGCAATATGCTCACATTTGTAAATCACTCAGAATGCTCTAAACCCCTGTGGGGTGATATATAAGTCTAAGTGTTAATAGATTTGATCTATCTATCAAATTTCTACACCAGCCAGTTCACATAAGTCACTGGGCAGTTTACAATTTTGCTGGAGTTGAATGTTATAGAAGTCATTTGTTATCTTTTACATCCTGTGGTAGATGATGAGTCCTTTAAAAAGGTGTACAGTTGGCATATTTTGGGATTGAAGTTGATACTGTACTAACTGTAGTTAGAACACCAGACCTTTTCCCCGATATTTTATAAAACATTACTTTGTAATTAATATTTTGTAAGTAGGAAGTGAACTCTGAACTCCTTTTTCAAAAAAATAAATAAATAGCTTAGTTACATCAGTGAGTGTTGTAATGACGAGGCAGTCGAGGTGTTTGATCATGATCAAATGAATCATGAGGAACTTTATTGGAGTCTAGCCTTGCATTTATACACATTTTTAGTAATCCTCTAACATTGGTTAACTTTGGTTATTGCTTAACTTTCATTACTGTTTAGCATAGTAATTAACACAATTAATTATCTCTAGTTAAAGTCTAACGTATGTTTACTTCCTCTCTCTAATCCTCCTTTACATTAATGACTTTGTCTGCCTGAGTTGTATTTGCTTGGAAACATTCTTTATCTGAGGTTTGCCATCAGATTGGAACATTCCTGCAATTACAACTCTACAAGTGAGAAAACAGTTATTGGTTTAAAATAGAATTAAATAGAATATATTGTTGTAGAAATCTTTTTGTCAAGGTATTTAAGGTTTGTACGTGAAATAATTGGAATACGGAATAACAGAGTTGGAAGGGAGCTTATACCATTTCAGACAAGTGGTTATCCGGTCTCTTTTTGAAAGCCCTCCAGTGATGGAACATCTACTACTTCTTTTTAATGATTAATAAAGAAAAATGTCATATTTCTGACCTCAAACATATTAATCAGTAATTTTTCATTTGATATAATCCATCATAATCCATAGTGGGTTTTTTTCTCAGAAGCCTCTAGGTAACATCCAAAGCAGTTTACTCATTTCTTTTTGACATTAGTTATGCAGATTTTTTTTTTTCAAAACTGCAAAGGGAAAACACTGTCATAGTGCTCAACTCCAGGTGGTTAAGTATTGCTTATTAAATGAATATCTTCTCTTGTCTAAGGAAAGTGAATTTGCAATGTAGCAGTAATCCTTTTAAAAAAAGGAAGTTTACTAATATGTCATCTCAACCTGTTCTAATGTCTGTGATTGATTCCTACTTGTGCACTAATTTCTCAATGAGCTATCATTTCGTTGTAACTGTTTTAGTTTCCAGTTTCCATTCTCTCTCTTTTTTCCACTCTGAGAACATAATGAAGACATTGAGACATTTTTGTTTCAGTAAAGATGATGTGGAGAAATGCAAACAAAAGGATTTACTAGAGCAAATGATGGCGGAAATGATTGGAGAATTTCCAGATCTTCACCGAACAATTGTTTCAGAAAGAGATATTTATTTGACTTACATGCTGAAGCAAGCTGCAAAAAGGACAGAACTACCTCGTGCTTCTGAAGGTATGCTGAAGTGCATGAGCCCAAAATTTACATTATACAGGGGTAGCAGCTCTTCTGCTGTGTTGTTTCTCAGGAGGGCTAACCCATCTGCATTTGACATCTAACGGTTGAGTCAGCTTAAGCTAAGAGGTTAAATTATGGAGGGCATTGAAAGCTTCCTTAGCTAGCAATTTTGATCTTTGTCAAGATTGTCAGAGTTGATTAAATCAAAATGTAATTTAAGTTTACATTCTTGATCTTAGTCAAAAAGGCCAAGAAGCAATAAACTTAAATTTAAATTTGGAATCATTATGTGATTATTCACATATTTAATAACTTATCATTTTAAGAATCATAATTGGACTGTCAGATCTGAAGCAACTCTAAGAGCATCCCCATGTCTATATGTAATCTGAGAACCTCAAAGCTGCATCTCTTTTCATGGATGTGTCAATTAATGGTTTTGCGCATTGTGCTAAACTATGATTTTCAAACCATATATTGCTAAGTCATGAACCATTGTTTGCATTGGTTAGATTAATACATTGCACTAAGTACAAATAATCAACAGACATTCTAGTTTAAGTCTAGTGAATCATCCCAATTATTGTCTTCATCTCAAGTTTGAGTTTAATGTTTTATATATTTAGCTTCGACCCTTGGTTGAACAAACAGTGACTTCCGATTTAGGACAGTAAATTAACTCAGTGATCCAAAAATTTGCTACCCGGTTACCGCTTACTTCTTCAAGCAAGATCATAGTCAGATGCATTTATGGGTGAAAACCATATTCCTCCATATCTTCTTTCCCCTCTTTTTTCCCTTCTTCTATTTTGGAATGCTTGTCTATCATAGATGGAGGAAAAGAATAGAAGCTGAATGCTACAGCTTGTGTTTTGCAGGCAGGTGACCTGTCCTTCAAAACTGGTATCGGGGAGACTTGTTTTCATTCTCTGTAAACAAAGGAGCCTTTCCTGAGGCTCAACTACAACTCCCAAGATCCTTTGCTGTTGGCCCTGTTGACTTGTGCGAAATAATGCATCCGTATGAATCTCTAAAACAGTAGTGTAAGTCAGTGGCCCCCAACCTTTTTTGTGCCACGGACCGGTACCGGCATCACAAAATGATCCGCGGCCCGGTACTGGTATCAGCACGCATGGCAAGGCGAGCCGAGCGACCGCCAGCCAGCCGTCCCCCGCTTCTCCCCGTCACCTTCAACTCCTCCTTTGTACCTTTGTCGATGGGCTTCGGGACGGCTTCGGGATGGTCGCTCGGCTCGCCTTGCCTTGGGTGCTGAAAGAATCCTCACGCCTTAGTTTTGTTCGAAGCCGCCCCCCCCCCCCCACTTCAATGAAACTAAGGCGCGAGGATTCCTTCAGGACCCAAACGCTGCTTTCCAACCGGAAAAGCTCACCCAGAAGCACTTTCTCATCAAAACAAGATGGCGGCGCCCAGCAAACCAGCGGCCAAGTAGAAAATGTTCCACGGACCTGTACCGGTCCGCGGCCCAGTGGTTGGGTACCCCTGGTGTAAGTGATTTAACATTGGTATTGCCAATTATTGTTTCTTTTGCTCTCCACCCTAGCTGAACCTAGACGATGCGTCCCTTCTGTTGTAGTTGGGGTGGTCGGCATGGGTCATGTACCAGGGATTGAAAAGAACTGGAACACCGATTTGAATATCCAGGAAATAATGAGGTAATTCTCTCTCGGGTGGGTTTTGTTATTTTTTTTTAATAAGTTACAATGGCTGCGGTTACCTTGAGGCAAGGATAAAAATAAAAAAGGAAATGAATAGACATAGGTGCAAATTACAGTACTACAGATGCAGTTATCACACTATCGTGCTAAAATGGCTTTGGTTAGAATAGGAAATATATCCAAACCCAGTATATTTGTTACACTGCCTATTAAGCAATTTTCTAGATGAAACAAATGGTGAAAACAGCAGTAGGAATGGGGTCTTGAAACAGAAGGACTCCCTCCTGACAAAAACCTGTGTGACCTGTAGATACTGAGATGTAAATATAGGTTCAAGCAGCCCTTAACTTATAAACATTCATCTAGTGGCTGTTCAAAGTTGCAAAAGCATTGAAAAAAGTGAGCTATGAACATTTTTCGCGCTTATGACTGTTGGAGCATCCCTGTGGCCACATGATCAAAATTCAGGCGTTTAACAACTGCCATGGATTTATGTTGGTGGCAGTGTCATGTGATCGCCTTCTGCAAACTTCTGACAAGAAATGTCAAGGAAAGCCAGATTTATTTTAAAAGCCATGTTACTAACTTCACTGCAGTGATTTATTTTAACAACCGTGGCAAGGAAGGTCATAAAATGAAGCAAAATTCACTTAACAACTGTCTTGCTTGGCAACGAAAATGTTAGGTCCAGTTGTGATTTTTTTCATTGAATTGTAGTGGAACCCATGGAAATCTTAACTTGGGGCCCAACTGATGTTGACTGGGCTATACATAATAACAACCAAATCAGAAGCCAATTCAATCATTTAGTAAGCAGTTAAGCAGGGTCCCAGAATTCCTGAGAAGGATTCTCTGAATTTGCCAGAAGGGTCCATGCTTGTAGATTTGCAGATCTATTTATTTATTAATCGGGTCCATATAGCTGCCCGTCTCACGAAAAGTGACTCTGGCTGGCATACAAGAGTCCAGGGGTCCCCAAACGTGGCAACTTTAAGCTTTGCTGGCTGAGGAATTTGGGGAGTTGAAGTCAACAAGTCTTAAAGTGGCCAAGTTTGGAGACCTCTGCAATAGTCGGTAAAAATAATACATATATAAAAACATACTTTTAAAAATAGAAAAATCAGCATTAAAAACTAAACACAAACCCTAAGCAGAGAGAGAGAGAGAGAGAGAGAGAGAGAGAGGAAAAGAAAGAAAGAAAGAAAGAAAGAAAGAAAGAAAGAAAGAAAGAAA
>NW_020769374.1:3246148-3268648 GCF_900518735.1 Pseudonaja textilis | reverse complement strand
TATGATATATTGTAAACATTCAGCCACTAGGTTTTGTTTGCTAGACTAATATCTGGAAGATGCATTTTTGCCACTCAATGACTCGTTTCAGTTCTGAATTATTATTTAGCTATTTTTATATATATAAGACTGAAGATTTAGAGATGAATATGCTTCGTCACACAGTCAGCCAGATATTTAGACTGGATTTGGCATTTTATCCACCTATAAAGTCCTTTTCAAGGTCCTGATATAGAGGTTATCAATATTAGTTTATTATTAATTATATCAGAAAGCAGTTTATTTTCATTTTATGGTTAAGTGTGCTTTTTAAAAAATTAGTTACAGAGAAAAAAGATCATACTGAGATGTCAAAATACCTTATGAATGGATGGGGGTAATTGGCAATTCCTGTTTTAAACAGGTTTGGATCATTTGAAATTTTTAAATCTGCTGATGAATTTACAGGACGTAAAGGTCCCAGCGTTGATAGAAACGATATTAGAATTCAAATGCTTGATTATGTGATCAGCACATTCTATCCAGATATTCTACAAACCCACCCTGACAATATTGTTCAGAGAAACGCTGCTTTCTTTCGAGAGGTAAGAGCTGACAATTTAAAGTATTCATTGTTAATCTACACTTCTCCTTCAAAGGCATTCAGGGTAACTTTTTAATAGTCCGTTATTCATGCCATAGTTAATTTAGGCTAATTTTTCTCATTTGCTTATCCCTGAGTAGGAAGCTGAATGGAAAAATTCATATTCACAAGCTTGTTTAAATAGCATCATGCAATCTCTCAGTCTCTAAATTTATTGTGTTATTTTAGGAAGATATTAGTTTACTGTGTTTTATTACAGAGCATTCCTGAAACATTCATTTTAAGTTTATTTTGTGCTAATTGTACAAATTCAGACTTTCCAAGGTACTTTTGAAGTACTTGTTAGTCTATGAAAAGAGAAAATTATTTAAGGGCCAGTGAAATTAAACTTCCACAGGCAGCAAAAATTAAGGTCCCACTGCCCCATTTTCTGCTTTGATGCTTATACGAAGAGTATCTTCCAAATTAAAAGCTGTATTAGACACTGAAATCTAAAACTGTATGAATGCTAGAACAGGAAACTTTCAACATACACATTTGTTTACCATGTCATTACAACACAATTATAATTTGTAGATGAAAAAAGCATGACAATTTATTGGTATATCTTTCAAGGTATCAAGACGGACAGCCAGGATGGTTGCTGAATGGCAGTGTGTTGGATTTTGTCATGGTGTGCTCAACACAGATAATATGAGTGTGCTTGGACTTACAATTGACTATGGACCTTTTGGATTTATGGATAGGTTAGTGTACTTACAATCGAGTGCTTACAATGTATTGATGTTCTCTTGCCATGTTGGTTAATAATTTAGTTCCAGTATTTTTTCTTAGAGACAGTGGAAGAATTATTGAATTATTATTTCAGATAAATTGTCTTCTTGCCATGTGATTTGTTTAAATATTTGTAGAATTAGTACATGATTGATTTTGTATATAGAAGTCTCATTCTGACAAGATGGAGAGATGAGACTACCTTCCTACAAACTGCCACAGCCAACGTACTACAGCCAAGTTGCTGTGGCCAACTCACCATGGCCAACTCGCTGCGGAAGAATGTACCATGGGACAATTCAACAATTCAATTGAATTATTTAAAATAATTAAAAAAATATTTTAATTTTGTCGTTCACATTTCATCTTGTCCCTCCTTTAGCATCCTTTCCTTAATTATTCCATTCCACCATTTCTTCAATATTAGTGTAACTCTTGTCCTGTGGCAAGTTGTCCTGCACAGTGAGTTGGCCCTGGTGAGTTGTCTCACAGCGAATTGTCTGTGGCAAGTTGGCCGTGGGGAGTTGGCCACAGCAAGTTATCCTAGACCAGTGTTGGCGAACCTTTTTGGCACCAAGTGCTGAAGCAGGAGTGCGTGCGCATTGGGAGCACCGGAAACCGGAAGAGCAGCTCCCCAGCACACATGCATGCCTTGGGAAACCGAGATTCCGGTTTCTGGCATGCACGTACACACGAAGACCAGCTGTGCACCGGGAACCGGAAGAGCAATGGGAAATGATTGGCAGGCCCTGAGAGATGGCTCTGCGTGCCACTTCCGGCATGCGTGTCATAGATTCGCCATCACGGTCCTAGACCCAGTTCAAGTTGGAGAGAGATGAACTACAAAAAGATCTTGTCCCTAATGGCAGACCCTTCTGAAGGACTATATGGCATATAAATATTGTTGAAATTGTTATTTAGAATAGCAATGCTATCTGGATGTATCCTCTGATTCCTCCCCCCCCAAATCTTTATCTGTTGTTTGTAACTTTGTGTTTGTACCTGTCTTGGATTTGATTAATATGTCTTAGAAAGCGATGAATACTATCTTCAAATATCTAAATGCTTCCTGTATTATTTAATGATTCTGGGCCACGTATCGAGATCAGTTCAATTATTATCCTATATCATTTGACATTTTATGTCTTCTATCTTTTCTAGATACGACCCTGAACACATTTGCAATGGATCTGATAACTCAGGACGATACGCTTATAATAAGCAACCAGAGATTTGTAAGTGGAATCTAACCAAGTTTGCTGAAGCCTTAGTCCCAGAACTTCCACTAGAAATCAGCATGCCCATTCTGGAGGAGGAATACGATGCAGAATTTGAAAAGCATTATTTGCAAATCATGAGAAGGAAACTAGGTTTAATTCAGCTTCAGATAGATGAAGATCATAAGCTGGTCTTGGAACTCTTGGAGACTATGCACATCACAGGTGAGTACGAACCATGTTAAGAACACTAAAAAAAAAAAAAGAAAATCAATTTGAACATGTGGATAATTATGATATATTTAAATATTACAATTGTAAAAATACTCGGAGCTCAGTTATAGAAACTTGAAAGAAAAAGAGGAGACTTTCTTATATGGCTGAAATTAACATTCTTGTTTAATCTGCTCTGTAGGTGCAGATTTTACAAATACTTTCCGCTTGTTGAGCTCATTTCCTGTGGATTTTGATCCTTTAAACCTAGAAGAGTTTCTGGATCAGATCTCAAAACAATGTGCGTCACTGGAGGAATTGAAAGTTGCCTATAAGCCTCAGATGGATCCCAGGTATGTTGAGCCATGAGACTGTGCTGTGAGCGTAACGATGCTGTGTCAGTTTTTGTGAGAGAGAATAATTTAATTGATGACAAATTAAATTGTATATATTAAAATATAGCTATGGAATAGTTAAATATGTAGATTGACTGCTAAAGTTCAACATTGCTGTTACAATGTTCTTATACCTTTGGCCAGGGGGCTGAAATAACATTTTCTTCTATATTGAAATTAAACAGGAGATGTTTAAGCTATTAGCTGCTAGAAGCAATTACGAGTTGAAATGAGCAGATACTGTGGTTTGCCTTCTAACCACCCATCTTATAAAAATAAGGCTCAGCTTATTTAATTAAATGGTAATTTAATTAGTCCAATTTAAACTTGGTTAAATGGCATATTTAACTTCAAGGATTCTTGGACCTAAAAATTACACATTTATAATATTACAAATTATAAAATATAAGATTACAAATTTATAATGAAACCTGTCCTTTCATAAGCATGTGCAAGGATATGGTGGAGCAGCTCTGACACTAGATCTCCATTTTTGTTACACGTGTCTGGATTAAGAAATTGCTGTAAGTAAAATACCAATAGAGAAGGGAAAATAAAAAGATGAATTAGACAACTAATTCAGAGATCCTTCAAAACATCATCTTTCCAGAGATCCCTACAGCTCCCCTGCAGTGGTATTTTGGAAGTTGTTGAAAGCTGATAGTTCTGACCCTTTTGATGTGTTCAGCATGCTTTTTCTGGCTATACAGGCGAAACTCGAAAAATTAGAATATTGTGCAAAAGTTCATTTATTTGAGTAATGCAACTTAAAAGGTGAACCTAATATATGAGATAGACTCATTACATGCAACGCAAGATAGTTCAACCCGTGATTTGTCATAATGGAGATGATTATGGCTTACAGCTCATGAAAACCCCAAATCTACAATCTCATAAAATTAGAATATTGTGAAAAGGTTCAATAGTCTAGGCTCAGAGTGTCCCTCTCTAATCAGCTAATTAAGCCATAACACCTGCAAAGGGTTCCTGAGCCTTTAAATGGTCTCTCAGTCTGGTTCAGTAGGAATCACAATCATGGGAAAGACTGCTGACCTGACAGTTGTGCAGAAAACCATCATTGACACCCTCCATAAGGAGGGAAAGCCTCAAAAGGTAATTGCAAAAGAAGTTGGATGTTCCCAAAGTGCTGCATCAAAGCACATTAATAGAAAGTTATGTGGAAGGGAAAAGTGTGGAAGAAAAAGGTGCACAAGCAGCAGGGATGACCGCAGCCTGGAGAGGACTGTCATGAAAAGGCCATTCAAAAGTGTTGGGGATTTTCACAAGGAGTGGACTGAGGCTGGAGTCAGCGCATCAAGAGCCACCACACACAGTCAGATCCTGGACATGGACTTCAAAAATCGTATTCCTCTTGTCAAGCCGCTCCTGAACAACAAACAATGTCAGAAGCGTCTTACCTGGGCTAAAGAAAAACAGACCTGGTCTGTTGCTCAGTGGTCCAAAGTCCTCTTTTCTGATGAGAGCAACTTTTGCATCTCATTTGGAAACCAAGGACCCAGAGTCTGGAGGAAGAATGGAGAGGCACACACTGCACGATGCTTGAAGTCCAGTGTGAAGTTTCCACAGTCTGTGTTGATTTGGGGAGCCATGTCATCTGCTGGTGTTGGTCCACTGTGCTTCATTAAGTCCAGGGTCAACGCAGCTGTCTACCAGGAGATTTTGGAACATTTCATGCTTCCTTCTGCAGACGAGCTTTATGGGGATGCTGACTTCATTTTCCAGCAGGACTTGGCACCTGCCCACACTGGCAAAAGCACCAAAACCTGGTTCAATGACCGTGGGATTACTGTGCTTGATTGGCCAGCAAACTTGCCTGACCTGAACCCCATGGAGAATCTATGGGGCATTGCCAAGAGAAAGATGAGAAACATGAGACCGAACAATGCGGAAGAGCTGAAGGCCGCTATTGAAGCATCCTGGTCTTCCGTAACACCTCAGCAGTGCCACAGGCTGATAGCTTCCATGCCACGCTGTATTGGGGCAGTAATTGCTGCAAAAGGGGCCCAAACCAAATATTGAGTACATATGCATGCTTATACTTTTCAGAGGTCCGATATTGTTCTACGTACAATCCTTGTTTTATTGATTGCATGTAATATTCTGATTTTCTGAGACTGTGGATTTGGGGTTTTCATGAGCTGTAAGCCATAATCATCTCAATTATGACACATCACGGCTTGAACTATCTTGCTTTGCATGTAACGAGTCTATCTCATATATTAGTTTCACCTTTTAAGTTGGAATAACTTGTATACTGGAATAAATGAACTTTTGCACGATATTCTAATTTTTCGAGTTTTACCTGTATATGACCTTTTTTTTCCTTAATTGTAATTGTTCTTCACTTTTCAAAGTGTAAGTTACCTGGATTAATTGGGAACTAGGCAGCCTGTAAATTTTACACACACTCCCGCACCTTTCTGGCTGGAATATACATGTAGTTCAAGGAGAGAAGGGAATAGAATAATCAATACAAGGAAGGATAGCAAGCAAAGCGTGCTTTGTGGTCCCATTCATAATTTAAGGATCTTTGGCGGGGGGGGGGGGGAGCTTGACATGACACAGCCTGTTATGTTACAGAGTTAAAAGCACAGATGATCTATGAAAAGCTAAGTCTGCCCACTTTTAAACATGCCTTTAAAACAGTATTTTTTTCAAACTTGTTGATTTTAATACCTCTGGACTTCAACTTCTAGTTTTCCTCAGACAGCATTCTGTCTGGGGAATTCTGGGATTTAAGTTCACACGTCTTAGTTATCAAGTTTGACAAACACAGCTTTAGAAGGATAAGAAAGAACTCTTGACAAGTATAATGCCTAATAACAGGTTATTATATGAAATTGATTTAAGTGTTTTTTCCTAGACAACTTTCCATGATGCTGATGTTAGCACAGTCTAACCCTCAACTCTTTGCCTTATTTGGAACAAAATCTAATATCAACAAGGAATTGGAACGAATAGAACAGTTCTCTAAGCTGCAGCAATTAACAGCTTCCGATTTAGTCAATAGAAATAAAAAAACCTGGACAAATTGGCTGCAGAAGTACAGGTGAGGTTATTTACATCCTTTTTGCTTTAGTGCCTTTTTTCCTTTTGTTGAGCTATATTTATAAATCAGCTAACAACAATTCATTGCCCCATGAAACGCAGATTAATGTTTGTGTCTAATGCTATTACATAACTTTTAGTTTTTCTTTTGTTAATATTATATATTTACTATGAGATTTATCCTGAATTGCATACTTTTGAAACATAGTCAAATTCCTGTCTTTTATTTATCAGTCACTTTTAAATGAATCATTTCAGATATTTAACAAACTGTGTTGATCCAGGCCCTGGCTTTTATTCTGTTTTCAGACTTAGGCTAGAAAAGGAAATGGAACACATTAGCTATACTGACACGTGGAATGAGGAGCGCCTGAAAATTATGAAGGCCAGCAATCCAAAATATATATTGAGGAACTACATTGCTCAAAGGGCTATTGAAGCAGCAGAAAATGGTGACTTTCTAGAGGTAAGCAGTTTTCCCCATAATTTATAGGTTATTTTCTTTGCCCACACACTTCACTGCAGGAATTCTGGGTGAATGTATCAGTGGTTAAAACCAAGCAACAATCACATTGAACAGCCACTAATCCCCATCACCCAAGTTCAGGGTCAAGAAAAATCATTGTAGATTTTCCACAAAAAAGGAATAAAACCCATCAAATTCTTGTGAGGTGTGCAGGAGTGGGGTCGGGGCTGTAGATCCAAAGGACACTATTAAGGACATTCCTGTGCCGGTGTCTTGTTTTCCTTTCCTTTCTCTACAGGTGAGACGGGTCTTGAAAGTCCTAGAAAGGCCATATGAAGATTCAGAAGGCTTCCTGGAGGCCTCTGAGGAGAGGGAGGAGGAAGAAATTGGGATGGCAGCTGCTTCTGCTGCTGCTACCTGCAGCTCAGGAACCCAGGAAAGAATTCCATATAGCAACAAGCCTCCACTCTGGGCCTCTGAGCTCTGTGTGACATGATCTTCGTAACTGCCTTGCCAAAGTTTTCCACACAAGAGTTTGCGAAGCCTCAGGAGTGGAAAGAGTAGCAAGGTGCTGTAGAAGTGCTATTAAGTCTGAACAGACCATTTGGATGTTTTCCTGTCTCACCCTGAGCCACCTTGATTTTATCAGTTGTGACAATTATCCGGGCACCCACTTCATATCATAGGCCGGGGTAACTTAGCAGGTTGAAGTTTTCATCTTCTTTGTTGAGCAGGAAATGTTATTATATTTTTATGCATACTGGCTGGTGAACATCCAAATGAAATCTGTGTTTTTGAAGACAAAAATATAAAACCAGATGCTGGGTGTATTTTTGTCTGAAAATGAACTACTAGTACTTCAGAGCTATGTTTTTAATTTTAAGATTTTAATTTTAAGAATGGACTCTCCTGCTCGAGCAGGGGATTGGACTAGATGACCTCCAAGGTCCCTTCCAACTCAGTTATTCTATGATTCTCATTTTTACTTATGCAGGGATATTTTGATTCTTTCATTGAGAAGTGGATTGCTTTTATTTTGAAGATGGGTTTCACTTAAGCAGATTGTTCATTTATTGGGAACCTCTGTGTCTTGATCATGAAAATATTACCTCAGAGCTTTAGGGAATTAGTAAAACTGCACACTGTAAAAAAAGCAAATAGATAAAATTCAGACAAATAATTTCAACACCTACTTAACAATGGAGTTGAGGACAGTCTATATACACGTGTATATCCAGAAACCCAAGTCACTGTCTCCACTTCCTTGTGAATTAGGAACCATGCAGCAAATTATGTTTTTGCTTTTGGTTCAAGGCTGTATCCAACTTTCTGGGTTTCTGCATGCAGTTCAATGAATGAGGAATACGTAACACTTTACTCCCCCAAATAGATTTTCAAACTTAATGGCACCAATTTCTTGTTGGATAGATGAACAAACTGAATTTAGCTTTGTTACTCCTTAAGGGTAGCAAAGGTCCTTAAGAGGTGATTCATTAGCCCTCTAACTTAAGGAATATAGCCACAGAGTGACATCTTTAAACTATATTGCTGTAGTAAGTAAAAATATAAATGACTGATTTTGAACAAGCCTTCCGCATTCCAATGTTGCATTTTATATAGGTTGTGTGTTTCTTGTGTTTCAAATTTGCTACCTCAGGAGAGTCTTCCATTTTTCCACGTTTTGCTATCTCGGGTTTAATGCCCGGTTATATTTTGATTATATTTGACTATAGCATTTAGCATATATTTCAGTTAAAGATTGTTCAGTAAAGTAACTGGATGAAAATATATCATCTCTAACTGAAGAATATATGTTTCAAAAGGGTGGGTGGCCATGGCTACAGTTAGAAGACATTTTGTCGTGTTTTCATTGATTGGTGCTGGGATGTGATGAACATCAAAGCTATGCTCTTTTTGCATTAATCATGAATTCTTGCTTCTGTGGATGAGGTTGATAAACAGCAGATAAATTCTGAAAAATCAAAAATCTAGACTACAGGTGGTCCTTGAGTTACAGCCATAATGGAGCCTGCCCATCATGGTTGTAAGTTGTGATGGTTGTAAAATGGGTCAGTCACAGGATCCAGCCTTATTTTACCTTTTTTTCTGCTGCAGTCATTAAGCAAACACCATAGTTGGTAAGCAAATGCCAAGTTGGTTAAGCAAACCCATTGTTCATTATGGCGTTATAGCCAGAAATGCCAGTTTGGGGCAAAACTCTCATAAAATCTAGTCAACTGACTGCAGGATTCTGCAAGCAGCTGTAAATGCACCAGTGTTATCAAGTGCTCAAATGTGAGGTCATACAACAGCAAGGTTGGGGCAATTGTCAGAACTTCAGATCCAGATTGTAAGTCTCCTTTTGTGGATCCATCTTTGAATAGTCACTAACAACTGGTCTAAAGGACCACCTGTAGTCTAGATTACCTTATTAAGATGTTAATAAGACTTTAAGTCATACTATGATTATTAATAGGTCACTAAGTTACACTATTAAAAGGTCTTATGTTTCTAAGTCTTTGGGGTACTTGTTTAAATAAAACAAAATAGGACAAATGTGAATAAAATTAAGTAATTGTATTGGCTCTGGGTTTCAGGGTTTTTGGCAAGGTAATAAAAATATACCACGTGAATGTTGTTACCATAATTTAAGTATTTTAAACGAGTGCTATGATTTTCATCAGTGCATAAAATCTGCAAGCTGTCGACATGAGCTATATTAATTGAAAATAAATGATTTTGATCATGTTTATAGCAAATGTCTCTTTATTTTTTAGGATAAAATTAGGAGATGAAATGTTTGAAATGATGTGCCACCAATATCTAGTTTTTGGATGGCACTGCAGTTAAGTTGATCCTGTGTTGAAGGGTCTGAATGGATGGAATTAATCTTATTTCCCAAGTGAAGAGGTTGCTGTTAGGATTCTTTGAAGACACGTAAATATGGCAGTAAATGTGAAATGCTGCTGCAGATCATGATTTGGGAAGCCTGCTAAGAGATGGGTTATACTGGTTATTGGAGCTCCATTGCTCTGGGCAGAATTGGAAATGCTGGCCAAGAATTCTGAGAGGTAAAGTCTGCCCATCTTAAAAGTGGTTGAGGTTGAAAAATACTGCCCTGTAGATCATCATCAATAACCTAGTCACCTCCTGTTATTTACCCATTACTCCGCAGAGGAGAGAACAAGGAGAAATATTTAAAAGATGAGGGAAGAACACGTGGTTTAGAAAAAAGGTACTGCAGTAACTATAATATGGTTTTCTGATGACTATTTTCTTTTTATTAAAGAGGCCCATAACAGTGTACAAAATCTCAAATTTCTCAAGGTTGTGCAAAGTCAGTCAACTCCTTGTGGTTTTGCCAACACATCCAAGAAGCCTCTTGGCAACAATACGGAAGTGATTTATCATTGCTTTCTTCTGGTTTTGTTCTGGCTTTTGATTTTTCCATTTTAGTCTATAGGCCTGACCTTTCATAAGGACCTGTCTTCCAAGTATGATTCTGCTTAGTGTGAAAGTCAGACAATTGCTGCCATTTTCTAAGTTCACACTTTTGATCTGTCCATTTTCATTTGAGCAAAAATTCATGTTGCCAAGCTGATCCTCCGCCCAAACTATTTATTAGAAACACTTATGGTCCATCAAAATACTGTGGAGATAATATATTTAGATTTCAGCAAGGCATTCGACAAAGTAGACCACAACCTACTTTTAGTAAGCTAGAAAAAAGTGGAATAGATAGCACCACCACTAGATGGATTCGCAACTGGCTGGCAAACCGTACTCAACGAGTAGTCCTTAATGGGTCTGAGTCTACATAGAGGAAGTAAGCAGTGGGGTGCCACAAGGTTCTGCCTTAGGCCCAGTATTCCTCAATATCTTCATTAACGACTTAGATGAGGGAATAGAAGGGGAACTTATCAAATTTGCAGATGATACTAAGCTGGCAGGAATAGCTAACACCCAAGAAGATAGGCTCAAGATCCAGATGGATCTTGACAGAGTAGAACACTGGGCCATATCTTAACAAAATGAAATTCAATATAGAGAAAAGTGAAGTCCTACAGTGAGACAAGAAAAACCAAAAGTACACATATAGACTGGGTGAAACCAGACACAATAGCAGTAACTGTGAGAGGGATCTTGGAGTCTTAGTGGACAACCAGCTAAATATGAGCCAGCAGTGTGCAGCAGCAGCCAAAAAAGCTAATGCAACCCTAAGTTGTATTAACAGGGATACAGTCAAGAGCAAGGGAAGTACTAATACCACTCTATAAAGCCTTAGTAAGACCACACCCAGAGTACTGCATCCAGTTTTCGTCACATTATAAAAATGATGTTGAGACTCTAAAAAACAGAGAAGAGCAACCAGGATGATTAGGGGATTGGAGGCTAAAACATACAACAAACGGTTTCAGGAACTGGGCTTGGCTTGACTAGTCTAGTAAAGAGAAGGACCAGGGGAGACATGATAGCCGTCTTCCAATATTTTGAGAGGCTGCCACAGGGAGGAAGGGGGCAAGTTATTTTCTGAAGCGCCTGTAGGCCAGACAAAGAAAGAATAATGGATGGAAACTGAACAAGGAGAGATTTAACCTGGAAATAAGGAGAAACTTTCTGACAGTGAGAATAATCAACCTATGGAACAGAAGTTGCCTTCAGAAGTTGTGGAAGCACCATCACTTGAGACTTTCAAGAAGAGATTTGACTGCCATTTGTCAGAAATGGTGTAGGGTCTCCCACTTGGGCGGGGGGTTCGACTAGACCTACAAAGTCCCTTCCAACTCTGATTATCTGTTATCTATTATTACCTAATATAATTTGTTCATGAAAATACCAACCATAAATGTGACAATCTAGGAAGAGCTGAGGTGCTACTTACCATCTATCAGATTTCTATTAGATCTTGCACAATGCATTTCACTCTATTACTCTGAGCTGTAGCTCCAAAGTTTATAAATTATGATTGTAAACGTTTTTGAGAAATGTAGAATTGGATTTTCTGTTATCACAGATTTAGAATAGAACACTTCATTACAATTGTACAATGCATAATTTATTAGGTGTTACTATTCCAGTCATCATGTCCACCGAAAACAAGAACTAGATTTAGTGTAGTCCAATATATTAAAGAGATGGCGAACATTAATTCGTTGCATTGGTTTGGCTTATTTTGGGCAGTTAATTTAGTACTAAACAGTAATGATCCAGCAGTCACATGGATAAAAAAGATACCTTTTATCTTAGTTATTATATCCTAATTCCAAATCTCTAACTCTAAAAAACGTTTGCATTATGTTTTAGCAATCAGGGAACAGAGATTCAGTTCCCTATTCATTTTTGTTTTGATGTTGCATTAATTATGCACATTCCTAAAAGTCAAACTTGTGTTGCTACAGAGAGCACATTGTTACAAAACAGAGCTTGGGAGATTTTTGTTTTTAGTGTTATCCTAGGAACTGAACTATCTTTGACTTAAAGACATGCTTGCGAGGGAGTAAAGGTGGCATTGTTGTCCACATTTTGGAAAAGCAGAAATGCATTTAGGCAGAAATACACCCCAGCTCCACTTCCCTTATACATTCATACATTTATTCATAAGCATCCAAGATGGTGATGCAACTGTGATGAGTTGCACCTAGATTTTTTCAAGGATGTGTAGTAGTCCAGAAGCAGCTTGGCCTCACTTAAGCCCTTAGCTTACAAAGCAAATGCTAACACTGAGGTATAGGTTGGGGTATAGGAAAAGTGATAAGCAAACTAGGGAACCAGAGGCTACGTCTAGAGATTGGTAGCTATTATAAGCAGATAAGAGGACTTTCAGTCAACTACCATGACCATAAACTCGGGTGAGCAGCATATCCAGGTGAGAATCCTGCCTGGATCTTAAGAGCTTTGCCTGAGCTTGGAAGCAACTAGAAAAGGAGCAACTACAGTGAAATAAGACAACTAGTGCGAGAATTTTTGGAAAAAGGCGGAAGTTGCCTTTGGAAAGTAAAGAACCCTTACACTGCTTAAACAAGTATTTCTATCTTCTTGGTCCCCATTAACACATTCAAAAATTGTCCTGTAAGAGCACTAAGTAAGCTTGCAAAGAATCTGAATGTAACACAGAACCTACATACTTGAGCGTACAAAGCGCCATGGAATAAGGTAAACTTAAACGTTTTGGTATATGCCAGTCAAATTGTCAAGGACTAAAGCAATATACACACTTTCGCATCCAGCAGTACTCTGCCATCTCTCTTCTATCCCGCACGGTTCCTTCCTCCCTCCCATTGCAAAACAACGAATAGTAAAATTTATATGCTTGCCCAAATCCCAATGAGCCTGGATGCCTCCTGGTGTGCCTTGATGCTAAATTTAAAAAATGGGTACAAAGGATACAATATGAACACTGAGGAAAATGTGAGGAGTGTAGGAGCTAAATTAGGAAATGATTAATTAGATCTATTAAAAAATCTTCACAGCATCTATAATCACAGGCCATTATAGCATAATTAAACAAACAGATTCTGGATTGTATACATATTAAATTTATCCACAAAGAGGTAATTGTCAGGAAGGTTTGGTTTTTTTTACTTTCAACATCTGCATATTGATTACAAAATAATAAATTTATGCCTTGTTCTTTATTACACATTTACATGAGAAGCGTTTACAATGCTAAAGGAAGAATTTACACATTAACAAATTTACATCTATGCACGCTTTGATATATCACACCAACATGGGAAACATGCTTCCATGAGAGGACAGTATGAACCGGTGCCATGCTATGGGAGGAAAATGGAGCATCCTGCTGTGTCGGTAGAACCATTCTACTCTTGTCACTGTTTTAAGTGGAACAGTTTCCGAGGTCAGCAGCTTTCAAATGGCCTGGGTTCCTTGTAATACCCGGAGCAGTTAGTCTATTTTAAAAGCTCAGTTATCTTTGTAATAGTTGTTGAAGTTAATTCTTAGTAAGAAATCTTCCAGGTGAGGCTGGTATCCTCTGTTGACAAGCTTTGTTACTACTGCAGGGAAAGGGGGAGAAAAAGAGGGAAAACAGAGAAAAGTCAATCTATCAATTGAATCTGCATCTTCACAGTCAGTCTGAAGCAGCTTATGGCAAGAGAAACGTCACTGGGCCTCTTCCAAATGTTCTTATTGGAAAAAGCTAAGTGCCCCTGGAATGAGTCCTTGCAATAATGTGCATCAATTGGATGATGCCTATCCTCATTATTTCTTCCAGCTGTTTTATTTAATTGCAGAGAACCTTGTCCAGCAAGCAGCCTTGCCCTCTGAGACTGTTTTAGATATCCTGCATAAAGAGGGATGTTACCAAGTACATTGGTCAGCATGACAATAATCAGCTGGCTTTCCTTATAACAGTTGTAAACAGTGGGACTCAAATTCTGAGTAAAAAGGTAAAGGAAGAAAGGCTCAAAATTAGGGGGTGAAAGTAGGCCTGAAGAAAAAAAAATACATACTGCGCAAAAAGATGAGCCTTAATTTAGAGGCGAAGGAAGGGTGAACCTGCTGCATATATCTATCATAAGGAACCAAAGAATTACCAAGAGCATTGCTGAAAGAAAAGATTGGTGCTGTTGCCATCTGCTTTCCTTTATGCAAACTGTTGCAACTTGAGGGGTTAAGTAGCAAGATAAGGTGGATAGGCCATTGCAGACTGCAGCTGAGGTTGCACCTGATGTCATGGGTTTCACCATCTGGATACTAAACTATGCTTTAATTTAATATGAAATGAAGTGCAAGTTTTTCTTCTACCCCTTAAAATACAGAACGTTGTCATGTCCCTGAAGGTTTGCTCTATGAAAACTGATAAATTAACTAGTCTTAATTTCAAAGAGACCGTTAATGTACTCTTAAAAAAGATTAGCCAATGATGCTTGTGCTTGAGTTTCATTTTGATTTTCAGATTAACCTTAGAGAAAAATTACATGGGAGGTCTTACCGTTGAACAGAAAATGAGAGTAATATTTGAATGTGTTATAGGACTGCTGCATTAATCCAAAATTAGGGTGAACAGCCACATGTTTGCTGCTATCAAAATTCCATGACTGAGAGATTAACTGGCTACGGAACTTTAAAATGAGGCTAAAAATGCTGTGAATTATATTCATCACAGGGGCTGCCTTTTCGGTCAATAATCCCCTGTCAAGAAAAAAGCAAAGGTATATTTTAAACATACACCAATGTTAAATTAACTGACAGGCAGCAATGCAATCCCTCTAACTTTGTAATAGACTTTAAAACTATGCCTCAATAGTGACAAGAACATGCTTTAAGTCTAAAGTCTAAATATTAAAAAGAAACTCAAATTGGTTCACTGCTTCTTAAACATTTTGCTCTCAGAACCCCAACTTTTAAAAATTAGAGAACCCCAAAACAGCTTTTGTATATATTTATCATTTACCATATTCAGAATTAAAATTGATTTGATTCGGAGTATGATTAAATGATGTAAAAAAGCATGCTAACCCCATTACCATCCTTTTGTTTATGAAAACCCCCAAATTTTTAACAAATAAAAAAAAATTGTAATTTATTTACATTTTGTAAATATCTTCCAATATCTGGAAAATAATTTTGCTTTTGAGAACCAGAGAAGGCCTGGGTGATCCCCACACGTTTTGCTATAACCTTTCTTAATAAACTATAGTTCCAGTCAAACTTGTGTAGATTCTGTTCTGACCCTGGGCTGCCTTAAAAGGTTGACATGAATCTTAACTCTTCCCTGCTCTTCATAGGGCCATTATTACCGTAAGCAGCCAATTACAAAGAGGATTAGGGAAAGAAACAACATGTGCAAAGGATTCTAACTATATTTATTTGATTTTTATTTATCATTTATTATAAGCCATTTTGGGAGACCTGTTATCCTAAAAGGATATAAATTATTGTAATTAATCATCTGACAGGCTCTAGGACTTAAACAAAACTATAATATTAAACCAGTGAACAATTTCCTTTTCTTAAAACTAGTAATGCTGTAGACTATTTACAAAAACTCCCAAGAGAAGCCACAAATGGTTCTGCACTAGGGTGGCTATAGTCCAGCTTTAGAACATAGATAGAGTGATTTTTTTTAAAACAATCTTAAATGAATTCTTTCTGGTAGTTGAAGTCCTACATAAGACTCTCTTATTCCTGCAATGCCGTGCAAGCAACTACTTTCTGTGGTTCATCAATGCACAATGCATCTAGTCTGCTACATTCTAGTAGCAGTAAACCCAGACCGGGTCATATTCATGATTATCCAACTTTTTACTTTTATGAAACTTATTGATCAACATAAGCAGACAAGTTATACAGCTTCCTTACCGGAAGATTGCTTTGTTGAGATATTCTGCATGTGTTCTGTAAATTTCTTCCAAATTCCCCACAGAAGACAATTTATTCCCAAATTCACACCAAGTGACATGCAAAATCTGATTGGCAATATAACCTTGAATAACTTTAACAAAATGCTGCATTTCGTGCTTGTAAAGCTGCAGTTGTCGAAACTGGACTGAGTTCGACGCATGTTTTACTAATGCTGAAAAACAAATATTATATTTAATCAACCAATCACAGGGTCCAAAAATAGTTATTTATTTAAAAATGAGAAACAGTATTTTAGAAGCCAAATTTAAAAGAAAAAAAAGGATAAATATAATTTAAGGTTAATGAATTACTGCTAAAATATAATAATGTTGAATAAAATATTACATGATCAATAGAATAGACTCAAAAAATATTTCAATGGAAAAAAAAAAGAAATATTTGGCAGAAGTAATGCAAATCAGTCTTACCAGTTCGCTTTAAGTGGAACCAGACATCTTTAAGAGTCCATACCATATGTTTTAACTGTAGCAGAAAGGAGAATATCTTGTTATATTTATTCATACAGTTTTCAGTAATTACAATATTTAAGGGCCAGTCAACCTAAAAGAAAAAGAAAATAATTATCACTGCATTTGCAACATTTTGAGATAAAAGCTTAAAAAGCACACAGATATGCATTTATAAATAGCATTAGGAAATATTCAGAATCAATTATTCTAATAAATCATGAGCCATGGTGGCACAGTGGTTAGAATGCAGTACTGCAGGCTACTTCTGCTGACTGCTGGCTGACTGCAATTAGGCAGTTCAAGTCTCACCGGCTCAAGGTTGACTCAGCCTTTCATCCCTCCAAGGTCAGTAAAATGAGGGCCCAGGTTGTTGGGGGCAATATGCTGACTTCTGTAAAAACTGCTTAGAGAGGGCTATAAAGCATTATGAAGTGGTATATGAGTCTAAGTGTTATTGCTATTACTAAATCAATCATTGCTTTAGAAGAGCGGCCTGCAACCTTTTGGGCACCAGGGACCAGTTCCGTGAAGATAAGTTTTTCCACAGACTGGAGGGGGCATGGTTTTGTACGCTGCCTGCATCCCACAGATAGGGTTTCACTTGTTTCTGCGGTCCGGTTTCTGGCCTTCCACAGCCTGGTGATGGTCCACGGATCAGGTTGGGGACCCCTGCTTTAGAATACAAGTTGAAAAGTTCCATGGGCATCTTACCTTGTATCGTAGGTCCAAGCAGGTTAGGGCATCAGGAGCATTGGGTTTGAACATGTCTGGAAGGTATTTCAGTGCAAAAGAGAGATTAGAAGCCAAATGACTGTCTCCATGAAGACTGTACTGAAGTGCCTTATTCAAGATGGAATTGAGGACTAGTGGATTCAGAAGTTCACCAGGTGTCTGTCCTGTTCCCAGCTTGAATGAGAAAATAGCATATTAGAGGCTGAGAATTTACTGGGAACGATATAAGCAGAAATTAAGCATGTTGTTTATTACCAGAAAATTTCCTTGTGCCAGAGTTTCCTATAATGCAAAGAGTGTTTGCTTTTGACCATCATTGGAAACATGATCAGTGAAATGGCTATTTTCTGACCTATCATTACTTTACATCTTGACAAATAGATATAATTCTATACCTTTTCAAAAAGCAAATCGCTGAGTGATTGAGCAAACTCTCCATCTTCCATTAACAAAAAATGCCTCAATGCTTCAAAATGTTTCTCAACATTCAATTCCACAAAATAATAATCCACAATGGCTTTGTTCACAAGGGAAACACTAGAAAAAAAAGAAATAGATGGTCTAAATTTTAAAATGTAAAATAATTAAAATTCTCTGCTCATTATAAAAGGGAAGAAACAAAACCACGATAAGCTAGACTAAGGTAAAATAGACTCATAAATCAAGTTGTGAAGTATATTAAAAACAATGACCCTTTTGATCCTGTGTACAGAATTAATGGTTAGTTTCTACAAAAGAACTTCTTAGAACAGTTCAACATCCTTTGGTTGCTTTTCAAGTAAGGATGTATCATGTATGTTGAAAATAAAAAGTTCCTTTCAAATATACCTTGTTTTTCACCCTAACTCTTCATCATATTTGTATGTAATTCCTTTGGCCTGATGAAGAAAAGACTGATGAGGAAATATGCTATGACATTTATAGATCTAATAAAAGTTATTATATGATATATGATATACATTGTTTCTGCAGTAATTACTAAATTGTCTATACTACTGACTCAATAAAAGGAGTGGAGATGATAATTTGTTTGTCCTTAACAAAACAATGTGAACAGCAGAACAAAGTACTCTTACATATTGACTTAATAGTTCTAATACTACTTACTGAGAAACTAAGGGGGTAGTGATGGACCGTTTCATCAGCACTGGAAGTGATAAGAGCTCACTTAGTTGTACAGCTGTTTCATCTGTTGCTGATTGTATTGTGGGATCCACAGGGAAAGTGTAGGATCTGGGGATCATGTGATGTAAGAGATGGGAAACCGGAAGCTCAGCTGCATTACAGATAAAAAAAAGTTAAGGTGAAACATTATTATTTTTAAAGATTATCAAAAGGTAAAATACAATGAACCGAATAGCCAATATGTAACAACTTGTAGTTTACATTCACCATCTACTTAGTATATAGATAACCACAGGGGTGGGATTCTACCAGTTCGCACCTATTCTCTAGAACCGGTTGTTAACATTCTAAGCAGTTCGGAGAACCGGTTGTTAGAAGAAATGACTGGCCTAATCCTGTAAGGAAGGCAGGAAGGAAACATTCTGGTGTTGCTTGCAGAAGCTGCCTCTCCTTTAACCCTTATTACATTCTTGGCAGGACTAGACTTCCTGTCTTAGGAACTTCTCTGGAGTTCCCCCCCCCCTCCTTTGCTGGTACTTTGCTTGTGTGGAGTGATCATTGAAAAAAGTGACTTATGACCGTTTTTCACACTTACAACTGTTGCAGCATCCCCAGTCATGAGAGGCCAGGCGAGGAGATGCGTGCCTCAATGTGAGTGATATTGACTTGGCCACCCCCAGCCAATAACATGACCACCAAGCCACGCCCACCAACTAAGACATGCCCATAGAACCGGTTGTTAAAAAATTTGAATCCTACCCCCGGATAACCATAAAGCAATGGAAGTATTTATAAAATGCTGTTCAAAAGTTGAAAACTGAATGGAATCACAAATGACAAAGAGTAGAAGGATTTACAGTAAATTAGATTATTAATCATGGGAAGAAAAAAGGTGCACATAAACCTAATTTAGGCCATGCTTTAACCACCAATAAAAACATTTCCTTAGTACATTGTACATGTATATTTGCACAGGAATCCTGGTCAAGAATTTCTAGTGCATGAATTATGACCCACGAAGCTGCAAGAATGGGAGTTTTGCCATTTCTACCCAACAGAAATTTTTTTATTTGGAGTTCAAGAGCTTCCCCAAAGTTTTACAGTAAAAGGGACAATTTGTGATCTTCCGCATGTTGATGAATATATTAGTATGATGTAGTCATAAATAACAGTCAGGTAGAGTCAAAATCAAATTTTCAAGGATTGACTCTTTTCTCTTCCAGATCATCCCCAGACATTAAATCTAAATCAGAAGCAGTTTATAATGTTCCAGACAAAATTTGGGGTGGACTATGTTTGGAGCATCACATGGAGCTTCCAGAGTAGATAATTAACTTCCAGGAAAACATCCAGAATAGGTGTATTTCTCATAACATTCAGCTCTGCACAACCTTAGTCAGAGATTAAGAGAGTTGAACATTTTTGCAGGCCCTAAAATACTTACAGATCATGCACCAAAGTTGTATGTACTGTAGTGACAGTGCAATGAACAAAGAAGCATGTTAAACCTTGACTTATTACTGAGCCTCTCTTTTCTCGCAGCCTTTAGAATTAAATTAAATTCGAATTTTAAAAAGAATTTTTAAAACTCACTCTCCCTAGGTTAAACAAAGTTAGTGGTCACTAATATAGAACATCTACAGCAAACCTGACCAATCCAATGGCAGCATGCAGTCCTGAACAGTTAGTAACGCAGCCTCACAAGATTGTAAAATTTTAACACTATTGTGTTATTTTCTTTAGCGATACTGTGTTAGGTATTTTATATGTGGCCCAAGACAAATTCACTATTAATTCAGTGCAGCTCAGGCAACACAAAATATTTGGATACCCATGATCTAAAGATCATAAACTCCTCACCCTTGAGCTACTGAGTTAAAGGTTAGCAACACTCAAAATTATCTTCTTTAAAAGGTTGTATCATATCATGCAGTTACACTGTCTTAATGCATCTCGCTTTGAGACTACTCACACATAAATTCATATTGATCCTGATATTTTTCCAGGCGATATTGATTAGATAAGGCTCGCAGGTAATCTGCTTCTTCTTTCTTCCATATAGCAACACTGGTGCTTCCTCTTTCCTGATTTTCAGACAGAATGACCTCAGAGACAGAAGTTTGCTGGGTCACAACACTCAATGAGGTTGATTTTTCAGGTTCTTCTACCTGATGAAAAAGAAATGTCGATATTAAAAGGTTTTTTTTCAATTGATATATTTATGTAATATTCCTTTTTCAAAATTCTAAAATATTCAAATCGATATAAAAATATAATGGAATAAAAACAGAAATTTCTCCAGTTTTCCACTAAAAAGTTAGCATGTTCCCATATAAACCAACAATTCATTTCAATTAAATCTATTAGCATTAATATCATCATACGGTCTCTGAATCATTCCTTAAAATTGCTGATTCCCTAGCTAGCTAATTGTAAAAGAAGAAAATCCCATTTTAGCGCTAAGAGAGACAGTGGAAGATAATTCATATTCTCACTCCCCTTTCTTTCTGCTGGTTGACTGCTCCTTATGGAGACAGCAGACTCCCTTGCTATACACTGAGGCTGGCATAGCTAAGCAAAATCAGCTCAGTGAAGCAAAGAATGCTTAGCAGCAGCAGCAGCAGCAGCAGCAGCAGCAGCAGCCAAAGCAGCAATGTCAGAATACAGTACTAGTCTATAATTTTTTCCTTGTTGGTTTAGCCTTCAGAGCATCTGCCAAAATGGCGACTGGAAAGTCAAGCAGTACAAAGCAGTACCAAAAGGTTCTTCTCACCAGGAAAGACTGAAGATCTTCAGTGTCATCTTGGCTGACTACATGAAAAAAAAATATGTGGGGGAACAGAAGAAATACATAAAATACATATGCATAAATTGAATGTCTTTTTTTGTATTCGGTTCTTATATATTTATAGTATATAAATATTTTATATTTTAGCCATATATAACTTCACCTCCCCCAATAATCAAAGAGAAGAAGCATAAGGATAATATATTTTTGGAGCCATATCTCTTAGTTCAGTTTAGTATAGTTCTTAATAATATTGTAATTTTGTGTTTTAATGTTTTAACATTTTTATAACCTGAGGTTTCTTATTTTTGTTGCATAGACAGCTTTCAGCTATTAAATGCCATTCATTTTCCATTTATTTTTATATAAGGAGGGGCATTTTAAAGATTTAAATATTAATTCAGACCAGTTTTAATTATTTTAATGTACCTGACAAATCTTTAATTTTGCCACATAACTTCTCCAAACAAGTGACCTCTTGGCTGCTCCCTTCAATTATGAAAAGTGTTGGGGATTGTAGCCCACCATATTAAACAGCAACAAGTGGGATAAGAGCGGAGCTTAGAAAACTTGAGAAGATTTCCACTCAGCTATTTGACCTATCTGAATTCAACAGATTTCTGTAGTAGCTATATCATTATATATCGGTACATGTAACTCACCCGGTTCTTCTTCCCCGAAGCTTTCTTCTTGTATTTTATCCAAGTTGGCCAACCCAATGTCAGGTGGTCTTGTTTCTTGTTCTTCTCCTTTCTCATCAGAGATTTCCCCGCTGTATAGAAATGTCTGTACTGTACAACTTGACGCAGAGCCAAAACCTGATTTAAAATGAGGTATTGGATCACTGTCAGTTGAAGGAGTCCATTTCCCCAGTTGAATACTGGACCGTGATACATGACCAAAGGCGCTCCATCGAGGCTTTGAACTCTCAGAATCCAAAACCAGCTCTCCAATTTTAAAATGTGACTCAGAGGCATGGCCATGGACATTCCACCGAGGTCGAGAAGATAGACCTTCATTTTCCCCAGGACAAATATTGGTATCCACAATGTCCCCCTGAGTGTTCCATCGAGTTCTCGTGGTTTCTACCTTTGGCACATATTCCCCAATCTTTATATTAGCATCTGAAGCGTGACCGTGAATGTTCCACCGGGGTCTCGAGACCTCTACCTCAGAGGCATATCCTCCAACAGGAATATGAGCTATGGAAACATGACCATGGATGTTCCAGCGAGGCCGGTGAGGCTGTTCTTCAGACGCATATTCTCCAACCTTGATGTGTGCATCTGAGGAATGCCCATG
>NW_020769374.1:3225693-3246138 GCF_900518735.1 Pseudonaja textilis | reverse complement strand
GACGCATATTCTCCAACCTTGATGTGTGCATCTGAGGAATGCCCATGTGGATTTGAATGTGGTTGGGAGGGTTCATTATGAGGAATGTAGCCTCCAATTTTAATACTCGCATCAGATACATGGCCATGGATGTTCCACCGAGGTCTCCTGCTTTCGACATGGAAAACATTTTCACCAACCTGTATGTGGCTTTGTGAAATCGAAGGTCTGAGAACAGTGTTAAAGTCGTATTCATCATCCAAAGAAGCAGGGAAGACCGTTTCCCCTTCTGTAGCCTCTTTTGGCAGAGAGTTACTTTCCTTTCTTTGATCACTTAAGGACAGCTCTGAATTGATACTTTCCAAAGCTTCATCCAACAGGTTTGTCTGTTGCGTTGTTTGGAGTATTTCTTCCTGAGGTTTTGGCAAAAAATCTTCAAAATTCAGACCGAGCTCAGACATACCCTTGGAAAGTGTTGCCATCTGATCACCACAGGCAGTCTGAGAAGCAACTGCTGCTTCTTCCGATTCAGAGCAGTCTGTAGGCTGCATATTTAGGGGCTGTGTTAATTCCAGCGACTGGTCCTTTGAAATGTAATTGGTCAGTTCAGATTTTGTATCTCTCTCCATGTCCATAATCTTCTGATGGTCAGACTGTAGTGCAAAAATTGAAAATAATTACAACAATATATATGAAATTCAGTTCCTTATACTAAATTCTATTTTTTCACTTGCGGTTTCTGAAATAACTTGTATACAATTTTATTTTACAATTGTTTTTACTAGCTCATCTTACTGTCTTCACTAAACTTCTCAAAGGTCTCAACAGTGTTCTATTTACCGCGGAAATAATCTGGGTTATCACAAACATATAAGCACTAATCAAAGGGCGTGTTCATCTTTAAACCAACAGCTAATTTAATCGTAGGTTACATGTATGAAGAAAATCCCAGTGCATGCGACTGCAACTTAAATCAACAATCAGGACAGCTACTTCAATTCTGAATAAACATGGCTAAAAGGAGACATGGTCTGAAGTAAGATAATTCCCTATACTGTATTTATTTTTAAACCACACCAGTTGTGATTGGCCAACATGCTAATATGTATATAAAAATGACTTTCTTGAATTCCAGGAAATGTCAATATACACGCTATACCTGTGATGGCGAACCTATGGCATGCATGCCAGAAGTGGCACACACAGAGCCGCTTCTGCCGGCATGTGAGAGGTTGCCCGGAAGAGCCCCACTGCGCATGCACGTGTTACCCGCCCTGCAGCTGATCGTCGGGTATCTAGCACGCATGCGCATGGGGCAGGGTATGTACGGGAGGTGCATGAGGGTCACATGTGTATGTGCAGAGATGCGCAGTGCATGGGGGAGTCACGCGTGCATTGCTTTCTGGGTGCTGGGAACCGAAAAAGGTTAGCCACCACTGTGATATACTATTACATGCTATTACTCATTAAAGCTGTAGCAAAGCATTGAAAGGGGTACCCTGCAATATGTACCGGTATAATAAAGTACATCCTGAAAGGATTATGTTTTCTGTACCAAACTAATCTTAACTTTTGGTAGTATTGAAACTTTATCCCATTTTTACACTTTTGAAAAGTTATGGCTTTTTAATAACACAGAGCTAAATACATACTTTTTATAGTTGTAAAAATGGTCATTGTCAAGTTCGAGATCTATGAAAAATTGTCTCTTTTTATGAGATATTTTACTAGCTTTTAAACTCTGGCTCCGAGCCATAGATGGAAGAAGAAGTACAAACCTGAAGATTAGCATCTCTCCTTTGGCCTACAGCCAGCATAACCTGTTGACTTTGATCTTCTGGAATTATATTTACTTTTTTCCTGTACTTCCCACCAGGAAGTTTTTCAAGCATGTCCTAAACATAAAATAGAAATATTAATGTTTGTAATAAGCATGTTCAATAGACTTTTAAGAAAAGAAAGAAAAATATCAGTACCTCAATTTTTTTTTTATCTTTTAACAGAAAATCGAGACGAGCTGCTTCCAGTTTATGCCTCTGAATTTTCCATAAAGCTTTTTTTTCTCTACGAGCTGCATCTTCGGACAGCTTAGTATAATGGTCAATTAACTCTTGTCTAAATGGAAAGAAAGAAAAATAACACTGGTATCTTAGAAAAGATACTATTAAAGCAGAGCAAAACTAACAAAGTTGATTAATACAAACTGCATTACTTCCAAAATAAGTACAGCCCAAATGGTCAAAATCAATGAGCAAGATAGATATTCATGCAATTCAATTTAATGAAGTTATCTGTAATATAACTATAGTGTTCAAAGCTTACACAATAATTAATTACCTCCAAAATCTACCCTAAGTATAAGTGAATTTATAGAATAAAAAAACATAAATGCCACGTGTTGTGGGTCTTCAGGCACAATACTCTTTCTTACACATTCAGATGGCAAGATGTAATATTGCTCTATCATAGTTCTGTACTGTAAGTAAAAATACATTTCAGTTGGTACTTTTGTGTCAGCTTGTGGTAAGTATATTGTGTTCTTTTAATTGCTTACTCTGATTAGTGGTGCATGATCCATTAGATTGGCTGAATTCATCACGACATTTGACAGCTCCATAGACAAAAATATGGCATATTAGGACCACACAATGCTTCAGATGTGATTTGGACGAGGTGCTTCAGAACAGCAATGCAGCATCTCTCTACCAACTTATTAAAGCAACTGCTTCTGTTTCTATTTAAGAGCTGCAGAGGTGCTGCATCTGTGTTTCTGCATGTTTCAAACCATCTCTTTTTAAGCTATGCATTCATGATTTAGAGATTTTTAGTATCGACATAAAAAAAGCCATTCTTGTCAATTCTAAACTAAATCTGCTCGTGATCACTGAAAAGTCTGAACACGAAAGACTATGATTTGCTTACCTTGCCCTTTTCTCTAAATCTTCTTCTAAAGCTTTCAGCCTCTTCTCCCTCTCTCTGAGTTCCCGAGCATAACTAAAATCATCATCAATTTCTTCCTGTTTCAGAGTACGTCGACGCTATCAAAATATTCAGAAAGATTTTCAGAATAATTTTCCAAGACCTTAAACTGAGCTGTATATTTTTTTCAGACTAAGTCAATATCCACTCATCCATCCATCCATCCATTCACACATACACACATACACACACACAGAGAGAGCTGCTAGTGAAAATGTACATTTCTTATGAATAAAAACATACCTCTTGTTCTTTTACAAATTGTTCTTTCAACTTTTGGAATTGTTCACGTTTTTTTACATCCAGTGCCATTTTTTCTGATATCTGTTGATCTAAAAATAAAGTTAAAATGCATATTTTTATAAGAAAAAACATAGGAGAAACTCAACTAGACTGCAAAGACAAAAATAAATTACCAGTAATGGCTTTGAGAGCTTTGCTAGCTGCTTCTTGAGCATGAGCAATTAACCTCTGTTTCTCAATTTCCATGCGCAAAACCTAAGAGAAAATCCATGTGATTTACTGTAATTTCCAAATGTTGTATCATACAAGGAGACATACATTAAACAAATTAGAAAATTTGCAAATTCAAAATGTTATCACTCAGAAACCGAAATCTTGCCTGGATTTTGTCTAGCTCCTGGACAATGGAATGGAGTAATTTCCATTCTGAAATTATTCTGTTAAATATATTTACCTTTTCTTCCTTGCTGACGGTACTATAGCGAGCAATTCTTTCCATTCGACCAACATAGACTGCACAATCTTTCTCAATCTCTTTTAACTCATCAAGGGAGAAAGTTACAGAAATCCGAGGAACAGGGATATCAGACCAGCATATGTAGTGCTGCAAAAATAGAAATATTAAAACCAACTTTGCTTTTAAGTTAGACACCTTTTATTTTTCACTAGCCACCTACATTGTTTAAAGGACACAATCCTATACTTTCTGAATCTGATGGGCTTTTCTGTAACTCCGCAGACTTTTAACAAGTGTTTCTACCACAAAGGAGATAAAGAAATAATCTAAAGCAAGCAATATTCTGACCACTCATTATAAAAAAATAGTTTTTAGGAACCTGCAAATAAAAGAGCTCTAGGATTTCATGGAAATCATGGCACAAAAGGAGACAGGACACGAAATTCCTAAAACACATAGAGAAGGGGCCTCCAAACTTTGAAACTTTAAGACTTGTGGACTTCAACTCCCAGAATTCCTCATCCAGGAATTATGGGAGTTGAAGTCCACAAATCTTAAAGTTGCCTAGCTTGGAGGATGCAACTGGACCTTGTAAGAAGACAAAAAGAATAGCCACAGAAGCTGGCAATTCCTTACTATAATAGCCTGAAGTTCTTGAGCCATCAGCAGCAAAGATAAGGATAGGACAGAACAACTTAAAAGACTTATCAAATCCAGTGCCAATTATAACCTCATTCTGATAAATATGGGAATAAATAATACTTCAAAACACAGCCAGAACCTTCATCTATTTTGAACATGATTGGTCCTGGAAACAAAAGTGTTATAAAGAAAGAAAGAAATTGGAGTGAATGGGAGAAAGCTGCTTTCTGGGACTGCACAGTCTGAGTTATCTAGATAATGGATTGTTGGCACCTAACAAGGATTGGTTAAAAAATAAAATGTTTGGACAAAGCGTGGCAAGGTTCAAAAGGCTTGAAACCAAATCCTCTGCAAAGTGGAAATAAAAATGCTGAAGGACCACAGAAAGAGATTTATGCAATGCAGCAATTGTGTTTCTTAAGCCACTCAAAGAAAACATTAGTTCATCATGTTCATGCCCTTCAATGTTAGTACTAATGTTTGGAGTATGGAAATAAACATGAGTTTGAATTCTCAGTACAGAATGTGGAAGGTACAACAGAGGCTGAGTGAAATAACTATGTCTGTAACCCAGAAAGCGAATTACACTATTTATTCAAAAGGAAACAGAAGCCATACAAAGCAGGGAAGAGGAATTGTAAATATTAACCCTGCTTAGAGACTATTAGAAGCAAGGAAAAGATGAGGATAACACCTTTCAAATAGAAGCATATCTCTCAGTAAGGGATGAAACTCTATTCATGGCAGACTTATTTCAATACCTATTAGAAGGCAAACTCTGCCAAGATATTCCTTCCAGTAATTCCCGATTTGTATTGCTGATGGTTTTTTTTTCTTCAAAAGCTGAAGGAAGGTGTAAGAGAATCAGCTGTCCGTGACTTGATGCTACTCAACATGGGGAATTTAGCTGAAGGAGTGAAAGGGACGTGAAAGAAAATGACTACCTAACGTTAGAATTCTTACTTTTCAGAAAAACTAAACTGATATATACCCAGGCATGTATGGTGGACTTCAGAAAACCAGATTTTGATAATCTGAAAGAATGACTATAGGTATGCTCCAATGGCAAGAGAAACTAATCAGAAAGGGCTCAAAAAGAGTAGGGTTTCCTAAAGATATTATAAGCACAACTGCAAGCAATTCCGGTGTGGAGGATCAGTGAAGGAGAGCAGAAGAGGCCAGTACCAAGTACACCCAAATAAGACAATATACAAGTCATGGAAAGAAGGTAGCGGGCACAAGGTTGTAGAGAGAAACACAAGAACAGAAAGAGTTGAGGTTAATGAAGGATGCTAAAAATACAAAAAATGGGTTGAAAATAACATTTAACAGACAAAACAACCTTTTTTTTAAATTAAGGAAACAAAAATCAGATAAACAGGCATATGATTTTATAATATTTGAATTTTTTTTTGATAATTAGCAGGTTCAAAAGTAAGCTCTAAGAACAGAGACTAAGTGAACTGGGCACATTAACAGCGATTAAAACATGAAGTTAGGAGGCATGATAGTATTTCTCAAATACTGGAAAGAAATTTTCGTAGACAATCAGAACAAAAAAAGAGGACAAGCTAAAAGATGAAAATTAGAAGATTTCATATAAACCTAAGGAGGGAAAAATCTGAGCAGGAAGAACAATCCAGCAATAAAATTAGTGGTTGACTGCCCTTCACTGAATTTGTTCGGGTGGGAGTTTGATTATCATCTGTTTGAAAGGGCTGTAATTTCCAATCCTGAGTAGAAGGTGGGATTATATGGACAAAATGACCCTATTCACTCTAGAAATTTATGATTCTATCAAAAGCATTCCCTAAAATCCCTATCCTTTGCGTACAAAAGAAAGAAAATTCTTAACAGAGATCTTCTAATGATTGCTAGGTTCCAGCTAATATAACTGGAAAAAAAGAAGAGTTTCTACAGTAATTCAGCAAATCTCTTAGACAATTTCAGTATTGCAGAAAAACAATGCCATGGATTCAAAGAATGAATATCATACTTAATATGGTAACAACTGCCAGTATAAACAGCCTCTAAAATTATATAAATAACCCTAGAGTTAGGATTTCAAATATACTAAACGAAATAATTAACTTCTAATACTTACCCTGGGACAACACAGCTTTAGTAAGTTTATAGTTTTCCCACAAATGTATACATCATTAGCAATATGTTTCAAGAATACAGGAACACAATCTTCTACTTCTTTAGAAATCAAAACATATCCATGGGTCCAGTAATGCTTGTCTAAGTATAAAGAAGTATAATATATCAAAAAGAGTTCTGAAGTGTATCATTTTGTCATGGTTTTAAAGCAGTAAAATGTAGTGAGAACCCAAATATTATCCATTTGTTCTTCACAAGCCAGGCAACTTCCTTTGAATGGAATTGGTGTTGCAAATATTTTTCACTCATTAAATTCCATTTCTCTCTCAGTCCAACATATCTCATAGCAATAGCTCTTGTGTCAGAGAAAAATGAGTGGAGGGAGCCTTGCTTGTGTCGCCCTGAGTTCCTGAACAAAATGCGGGACATGAATCTAACAAATGGTATTTCACAGAAAGCTTACCTCTGAAGCCAAGATAATCTTCATTCACCTGAATCATGAATTCACCATAGACATCTCTGAATACACCACTATACACCCAGTCGTGGATAAACCTAAAGCAGAGAACACTGAATGTCCTTTAAAAAATAATATTCTAGAATGGCTGTTGTATGCAAGATCAATATGCTATCACATCAGATTATTAAAATGATTCAGTTACTGTAACTGGGAAAATCTGTGTATCTCACTTTCAATGCCCCTCAAACATGCCTGTGGATGCCTAAACTGAGAACTCTACGAAATCCATCATATCATTTTACCAGATCACTGTAACAATGCATGCATGGCTCCTACCTCGTGTATGGTTCACAGCTTGTTTTCAGTAGGGACAGGAGAACTGGATAATGCTCACTGCTGCAGTTATTAAGAGTCTCTTGGTAGAGATATGAAAGAAGTTCAACTCCCTGAAATACATACAAGACAGTTTGTGTAAAAAGCATAAAATTCAGATTTTTGTCAGTTGAGACTCATTTGCCTGGCTTTATCCAAGAAATCAACTGGATAAAGATACTGTTGACAGCTGCTTCCTTGCTCAAGTAAGCCTGCTTTAGTAGTTATATATATTTAAGCTTTTAATAGGTGGGGAAATAACATAATATTTTTTACTTATATTATTTCAAACATTGATGAATACAAATGTTACAAGTTGAATAGTATAGAAATCATATCAAATCATTTAAAATCCATAGCCTGTTGATAGCAGCTATTTATTCCAACCAAGCTATAAATAAAAATGTACATTTTTTGCTGTGACTTAGAAATAGAAACAAACTCATGTACTCACAGTTGGAAAGGAAGCACTGGTGCCTCCACCAGCTCCCACAGCAGTTGTTCCTATGCCGCAGAGTTCAGCCAAATACCTTAACGAAAAGACAAATCAGTTACACAGTTGCACAATCACTTGCAGAGTATTAAAACTGTCCAAGATAGGGGACAGACAAGATAAGCTCTGAGCTATTCCAATATTTGGCTCAGAAGATGATGAAACTCATCAATCGAGTTTTTATTAAGGCAAAACAATGATGAGAACAATCTACTCTCTAATAAACAATTTGGTTTCAGAAAAAAACTATCCTGTGATCTGCAACTCTTACACTGCAAAAACATACGGACTACACAACTCGATCAGAGCAAAGCAATAGATGCAATCTACATAGACTGTAAGCCAAAGGCTCTGTAAAGCCTTTGATTCAGTGGTAGACGACAAACTACGCCTAAAACTAAAATCTTATGGTATCTCTGGACTTGATTTTGTATCAGAATGGTCAACCAAATGGCAACTTCAAATCTCAACAAATAAATGCTCTGTCTTACATATTGGCAAAAAAAATAAATCAGAAAATAAAATACAAGCTGAATAGTCAAGACCTTGTTGATGATCTGTAAAGGACCTTGGAATACTCATCTCTAATGATCTAAGTGCTAGAGCCCACTGTAACTACATAGCCAAAAAGGCATTAAGAGTTGTTAACCTAATCCTATGTAGCTTTTTCTCTGGTAATATCACACTACTAACTAGAGCATACAAAACATTTGCTAGACCGATACTCGAATACAGCTCATCAGTCTGGAACCCACATTACATATCTGATATTAACACAGTCGAGAAAGTCCAGAAATATTTCACAAAAAGAGTTCTCCACTCCTCTACTCTTTGTAGAATACCCTATGCCACCAGATTTTAAATTTTAGACCTAGAAAACCTTGAACTACGCCATCTTTGGTCTGATCTAAGTATGGTATATAAAATCATACATTGCAATGTCCTACCTGTCAATGAGTACTTCAGCTTCAATCATAACAATACAAGAGCACACAATAGATACAAACTCAAGGTTAACCGCATCAAACTTGATTGCAGGAAATACGACTTCAGTAACAGAGTGGTCAATGTCTGGAATACTCTATCTGACTCTGTGGTTTCTTCCCAAAACCCCAAAAACTTTAACCTTAGAATGTCTACTTTAGACCTCACCCCTTTCCTAAGAGGTCTGTAGGGGGTGTGCATAAATGCACCAACGTGCCTACTGTCCCTGTCCTATAGTTTCTTTTATTTTTCTTATATGTACCCATTTCATGTATTCATAACTATGTATATACTTATACCTATTATCTTATAAGCGATTGACAAATCTAAATAAATGAATAAATAAAACTTGCCTTCTTGAATCTAACTCAGAATTCTCAAGCAATATATGTTAAGTGTGACTAAACTTTCAGAAAAAGATATATATTTTATTATAGGTCTTGAATTAAATCTAATTTAAATCAATGTTTTAACTTATATAATTAAATATTTTAATATACCATACATTTCAAAATATCACAATCAATTAAAACAATTCATAACAAATATCTAAGTATGTTAATTATGTTACATTGATCTAATATACTGTATTACTGTATAAATTATATTTCAATTCTTTGAATAGTCCATTAATAATAACTAAGTGTGCAAGATTACCTTGCCTACCCTAGGTTTGAACCTGAAAACCTAGGAAGAGCCAGATTTCATTAGTTCTTTGGTGGGAGATCACAAGGAATCCTGTGGTTCTTAGCTAGTCTGGGACTTTGAAAAGAGATCTCAGAACGAGCCATTAGCCAACCATTTCTATTTGGTCCCATGAAAACAACATTGACGTGTCCAACCAATGTGACATTACTTTCATAAATAAATGTATGCGCACAACACTGAGGCAGCAGCTTTTTTAATAGAGCTTTATTAGAAATGAGGGGATGGGTCTCCATTTTTCATTCCCTAATGCTTTTCTAGCCTTAAGTGCATCTGTCATGGCCAATCGGAACCCAATTCTGCGGGGGGGGGAGACGACGGACGGACAACCAGGACCTTTCAGAACTGCCTTTGTTGTGTACCTTGTATTTGCCCTGAGGATTGACACTTGTTTTATGCCTGGACTTTGCCTTGCGGACTTTTCTGGTAATATATGGGCTGTTATTTGGGGGACTGAGGGTGCCTGCATTCAGGATTGGAGCCTTACTAGTCCATTTGGAGGGCCATTTGTTGAACACTTCTTTAGGACAATAAAGGACTCTCTAAAGCCTGCCTTGCCTTAACCACCTGGGTCACAAACATCATAAAAATTGTATATTTAATTCAGGAACACAGCACGACAGGTAACCCATTAGAAATGATTTCTGCTAGCTTCTATGAACAGGAGATATAAATATTCTGGGACACAACCCTGAAATAAGGTAAAGTAATTCAGCACTCAGCCAATATTTATTTTAGTTACAGGCCTAAAGGAATTCTAAATCTAGATTTCTAAACTTATTTTAGCAACAACTACGACTAAATTACAGTAAGCTGTTAAAACAGAGTTCGCCAACCTTTATGGCTTTGTGAAGCGGCCGGGGGAGGGGAGAGGGGATGTTTTTGCACGAGCAGCTGCTTGCGTGAATGGAGCTTGCGCACATGTGCTCACCCGCTGCTTGTGCGAGTGGGGATGTGCACCTGCTGCTTTTGCAGCCTGGTTCTGAATGGCTCACAGACCGGTAGCGGGTCACAGCCAGATGGGGTTCAGGATCCCTGTGTTAAAATAAAGACATCAGAACTATCTTTGGGACACTGTTGAAAAGTGTTCAATCTTCCATTTCTGTCCTAGGACATTAATCCTACAATCTTACCTTAACTGTCGTCCTAGTTTTCGGAAGAGAAAGCTGATCGTTAGAAGAGTTAAAGTCAGGGGAGTGGACAAAACACACGCTCGATAGTAGTGTAAGTATTTCCTCAGTCCACTTGTGAATGCCTAACAACAGCAAAAAGAAAGGTTATTTTTAGTTAAAAATATAACATATCTCATAGTTTACTAAATTGGAAAACGGAGATAGGATACGTTAATCTTTTCCAGAGGATAAGGGTCTTTTCACACACGACAGCTACCTAGACACAGACCTTTTGCAACAAAAAACCCTTGTTCATTAGTGGCACACATACTCTGCATGAACCTATTTATGTATCATGTTAAGTTATGGCTTACTTAATCACAGTTGATAAATGAGACACAATTGAATTATTGCCAATTCCTACGGTATAAACCATGAGGACTACAATACACTGAATCAAAACCAAATAATGACAGCTAACAAATCTTGGTTTAATTTATATCCCCTTACAAATATATAACAGTGGGCAATCAGAACGATTTATACCCAACATAGCCAACAATATGTTCTGCACACTACATATATCTATTTCTTTGTGAGGTATGTATGTTGAATTTTAAGGCAAACTCTAGCCTTGCAGACCCCTGAAAGTGTACAATAGCATAAACAGTATGGAATGGAACTGGGCTTTTGTATTCCTTGTGACAACCAAAATATCCCAAAATTGACTGGTCCTAGTCTTAGGTTATACATTATAGAATTTTGGCACAAGTATGTTGGTTGCTAAGTAAATCAAGAACAGTATATTATAGAAGGCATTTGTAAGAATAAATGGAATGCATAATAAATGGTACAATGCTGAGCAGGGAATAAGACAAAGACATGCGGATGCTCCCTTGGCTATTTCGTGTCTTTATGTATAGATATGCAGTATAATATTTGTATCAGTTATTAGGGATATTGGGCTAAGACATGAATATGCAACTGTTTTTGTATGCAGAAATAATGCTACATTATTAATGAGGATTTTAAGTTAATGAAGGCATGAGACATTGTTGTCAGTGCCTCTTACCCAAAAAGTGCCTCAAATGTTATACCAAAGCTTGGCAAAGGCTTCTTCTAGTCAAATACTCTGCCTGATTATCTAGCAGGAAGCTAAGAATCCAGAAGAGTTCCTGAATGACGAACCTGTTTCTTCAGGAAAGTGCAAATCTAGTCCACAAGAAGAGCTACCCTGAGCCTCATCAGAGATCTGATGGTTTCTATACAAACAGCAGCACTGGGACACAATTGCAATTTGCTTTGTCCCATCCACTGACTGATGATCTCTAGGGACCGTATAAAGAAATTTACATCATCTCCTCCTTGGCTCAGAATTATATAAGTGAATGTCATCAGCAAATTAATTATACTTCACCCAGAAACAACAAAGGATATGTCTCACTAATATTGGGAGAGAAGGGAACCACATAGCATGCATCCTGGAGAGACCAAGAGCTTGATTGCTTAAAACTACTGACTGGAAACACCGGCTCAGATTAGAGAAGCCATACAAAATAGTACCTTCTGTCTGTAACATCACAAGTGTCCAGAAGAATGTTACGATTGATGATATTAAAACACTAATGAAAAATATAATAGGACTAAGAGGGCTGCACTACTACAATCCAGGTTCTGGTATAAATTACCTGTAAGTGGGACCAATGCATCTTCAATTTCATAACCAGGTTAAATCCCAAATGAAATGTAACAGTGAGGTTTATGCATGAACAAGGTTGCTCTCAGCACCTCATTCTCCCTGCGCTTTGTGAAGAAGAGTTTTGTACAACTGGGATTTAGCTGAACAGCATAGAAAAAAGAACAAAAGGGCAATTTTTTCTTTCAAAACAGAGGACACACCAGACTTTACTAATAGATATCAGGTAACGAGAAGAATATATTCAACCAAATTAATAATAACTGTAAGTGCATTACCTGAAATACAAGCCCCTTTTTATATGATGAGTCCAGAACTGGTTGAACAGAAAAACGGCTCAGCCGTGTGTAATAAGTTCCATATTCAGCCACTTCTGATAGTAGGCAGTTCATACTTTCAGGCGAAGTTCCAGATACATAAATGCCTTGTTTCACTACAAATATCTGAACTGCCTACAAAGTTGGGAAAACAGTAACAGGAAATGACTAAAATGCACAGCATAGAATATTTTTACTAATATTTTACTAATATTAGTAATTACTAATATTTTTACTAATTTATGTCCTCATAAATCCAATTGTGAATACTTAAATGTACTATTTTTATATTAATTTTTAAAATAAAAGTCTACTGAATACTGTAACATTTTAAAGAAAACATTACCTCAATGCTAAATACTAATCTGACATTGTAAGAATATATAAGCTTCTAGTAAAATTAAATACAATGTTTTAAGTAATGTAAATCTGTATTATAATTCAATAGGAAGGTTTTACTATCTAGATGCTAGGGCAGGGGGGCCACAACCTGTTCAGAACTAGGCCAGGGAAATGGTGAGGAGAGGGGATGGTTCTGCACAAGCAGTATGGGAACGCATGCCCGCTTCCACGGTCCAGTTCCAAACGGCTCACAGCCCAATAGTGGACCGGAAACCCTTGCATTAAACAGTACCATTCATAGTTTTTGCAAAATTGAGAAAGGTATACTTTTCTTAGGCTACTCTGTCCAGCAAAATAGAATGCAAAAATGCATATCTAGATTTTTCTACTAAAAATAAAACTATTATATATTGTATAGAAATGTTATACCTGATTAAATGAGAAAGAAGTAGATACTACGCCAATAAGAACATTCAACACATCTTTAACAATTTCTGGTTCTTTTACTAATACACGCTGTGGAAACTGAAATTTAGTACTGCTGAAAAGTTGCAGTTCTTGTTCTCGAAGTCTGCAAAATTTGTCAAAGGCTTCTCTTCCAGCTTCTGAAAGATATGGCTCCTCTTTTTTCCCAGGTGGACTGTCAGGAAAAACCACAAAAATGTTAAAACTAGAAATCTGAATTACCTCTGAAACCAAGAGCCAGTTTGCCTCAAGAAAACCATTGACAAAATCACATATAACTAATATGATTTTTCTTTTCTGTTTGACCTTCAGTATAGCTACGCTATGGATCATGCATAAGTGTCCACCATGTTATAAAGAGATTTAGATTACAAGCTATTTCCAAATTGCTGGCATCTAAGCATTATGCCCTTTTGAATAAAGACCTTTTTATTAAATATTATTTAATACCTGTTGCATTACCTGTTTAACAAAAAAGAACAAATAAAACTAATTTTAATTTCTTTGGCAAATTACTCTTATTTTATTTGTATGTCAGTCAACCTCTGCTTTTTTTGGGCGGGTGGGGAAGGTTGAAAGTCAACTCATTTATATAAAATAACTTTTAAAGGATTTGAATTGAAATGTTCTGTACATTTATAAAACATTGAACAATTTTCTTCAGAACTGCACGAGTAACTATGATAATAAAAAAATTGGTGATTAGTTTAACATTTTTCTAGGTTTTTTTTTAAAGTTATACTTTCTGAATTCTGTTACTGTGCATTCCTTTTCATCAACAATTATGTATCATCCAAAGGAATGCAAATATGCACATTGTTTATCAGTTTTCCTTTACTATAGCCTCCACACTATTAGGTGTGCCATTCCACACATTTCCTATCTCTTGCCCCTATCAAAAATGTAAAGAGGAGGGAAACATAACTAAACAACTTAGAAGTGAATGTGATATTTTGGATCCAAAGACTGCCATTCTCCAGTTTTCCATTCATTGCAAACGAATAGATTTTAGTTGTATATCAGCAAGGTAACTCTGCAAATTGAACTGTAGTATGAAATCTTAATGAAAATACTTGGAACATTGTTGTACTAATCACAGCACTCTCCTGCCACAGAATAGCTCATTAACAACAAGCACTTTTTAAAAATATAAAGTCAAATACTTACAATCCAATTCTTTCCCAGCACCTCCGTTTACTCGGTCCGTAAGTAAGTGCTGCTTCCCAGAGATCAAGATCTGGTGTCACACTGGGTTCTGACTGAGAATCTGGAGTGAGATTGGATGCTGACTGGAATCCTTCATCTTCAGAAGGATCAATACTTTGGGGAACCTGCAAATACAAACAATACTCCTTTACTGATCCTATATTATTACTCTTAACTATTCTGTTTTGGGATTGTTCTAATAAAAATAGAGCTTATAATGAATTGTCTAAATAAAAATTAATACTTAGGTTTGGTTTGTATCCAACTTTCTATAAAAATATCTCATATCAGACAATATTGCTATACTATAAAATAAAAACAGGAACAAATAATATCCATAAATAAGACATTTTAGAACCCTAAGTTGTCATGAAATATTGGTTGATGTGTCAGAAGCATATTACTGGTCAAGAAACATTTTGTAATGTTGAGACAGGGGCAAGGAACACTGATCTTCTCGAGTATATTTATATAAATCACATTATACACCATGATGGAAACATATACTGTAGCATCAGATCAGAGGGATGCGTGAGAGTGAAAAATCTACATTTTTGTCTTTGTCCTTCCAATGAGGTAATAATTGTGGAATTGCAAAGGTAGAGTGAATGGGAAAGGTAGAAGTGCTTCTTAGCCAATGTCATCTGTATTCTATGGAGGAAGTATAAATACCCAGGAGTTCATTAAGACCAATATTGGCATAGACAAAAGAAAACAATCTTATACCTTGATTGCAAGTCCAGACAGATCTGCATTGTCAGGCACTGGTGGCAAATCCAACTTGATGTCCATATCACATGTACGACTGTGAATGAGAGCACCAAAGAGCGAGACCCTAGTTTCTCTCTCATACCTGTCTCCCATTGAACAATTCTGTGAAAACAGTTCTACCATAGGAAGACCTGTACCAGGTGCTGCCTCCATAATTTGCAAGGTCTTTTGAATTGTATCATTACATTGAAGTTCTTCATTTGCAATAAAAGCCTGCACGTCTGCTTCAAATATGCTAACATCATAATAATCATAGCCTTGGTATTTAGTGTTTCTTCCCACGTATTTGTTATTCACGAAATAATCCTTTTTGAGGGGTGAACAATGAGGAGGCCCAGTTCCTGCAAGCTGAATCAGAAAATCCAAAATGGAAGTAATTTCAGTAAATGGTAAGCAAGTTGACTTTTCTAATTCCTCTACCAGTTGCTCCAGCCTGTCTGCTTCTAAGCTCAGTCCAGCAACTCTCAAATTGAAAGACAGCATTAACATTTTGTTTTTCACAGGGAGTCTGGAAAAACTTGATTGAGAAACTTTGCGGGTTTCATCCAGAAAAAGATTAGCAAACAAAGTATTATATGCAATCTTTTTGAGGCTTTTCCTTGAAATTTTTTTGCTACTCTTTCTTTTGTTCAAATGGACCTTTGTTGACACAGATACTATGTGAGCCTCACACAAGTCACCAAATAGTTTTGTAATACTCTCCATGGTCCCATCAGTTATGGATATCCACAATCAATTCAGAATGAATCCAGCAGTGATAGTCAAACAAGCAGTGACTGGTGTTCCTGAAAAAGTGAAAGAAAGAAAAAATATTAACATAATTAATGCTGTCGCTACTGATTGTCTCTGCAAGCATTACAAAATGAACAGCCAAGACTTGGGCAATGTCCCACTATTAGAAAGCAGGTAGCAAGAATGTTGCAAACAGAACACTGCCATAGCAGCTCAGGTAATTATTAAGGTTTGGTTCAGAGTAACAATCTATTTAAAATCTTTTAGTCTAATTAACACACAAATTTTTAATCAAAACTTGCTATTTTTTTGAAAAGACCCTAGACACATTTTGTATGTGTGTAGGAATTACATGTGCGCAATTTGGGGTCAGTTTGTGACTCCTGGTAACAGCCTGGAGTAGTCTCTGCTTATTTTAATTAAGCTATGACACTATTTTCTGTAATTTATTTCAAACTGCCACTTATTTGTTTTATATTTCTAGGAAAAACATCAACTATAAAAACAACGCAAGAGAAGAATGGGTGAAGGTGATACTGATGAATCCAGTGTAAACTAAACGCATAACCTACCAAGAAAGAACACACACTTAATAGAGAATCAACTTTCGGGCTTACAGCCAGCACTACCTAGGGCAGATGGGACGCCAACTACCGCAAAAAAAAAAAAAAAGAAGTATACATAACTGTGATGAAGAACAAAGATGGGTAATACTCAACAGTTACCCAGGCTACATATTCAATTGGAAAAGCAACAAATAATTGACCATGCAAACCGAAGAGCCATAGAATTCCTGAAAGCCTGACACCCCAGCAAAGGAGCCATCAATAGATTATTATGAATCATAAGGCTAAAATGCATGAGACAGGTCTTTCTGAAGGCATGAATCAATGGCATCTATGAAAGTGGAAACCCATGGTGATAGTTGCCCGTTACATTCCATGGTAGAATCAGAGACATTATGAATGAACGCAAACTAGGAGAATTGTATTAAATTATATGATTTGATGGGTGGGAAAAAGACAAAGGAATATCAAAAAAGAGGTTGGATCCTTTCAGAGCGCCAAGAATGAGTGAGAAAGGTGAAATATCATTTTAGATAAAGGTCTGCTTTTTTCAGATGCATGGCTAAAACACAAATCAGTTCGATCACTTAGAGTTGGTATTATTCATTTAAACTTAGATTGTATTATACTATTATCTCTATAATGAAAAAGGTTCATCACTTTTGCTATATAATTAATGTATTTTAATCACTTTTTACTTGACCTGTTATTCCCCTCCCTTCTTTCTTTTACGTTAGATTGAATTTTAATGCTTGCTTTTGAATTTTAATTAAAAAAATTTAAAAAATCCATAACCTGGCATAGGAATAACTATAACCCTAAAAGAATTATTTGACTGTACAGGATATAATGAAAGTTGTTAGAACAAATGAAGGATACCAAATTAATAACAGGTTTTGAATATGGGACAGACTAGTACTTGATACTGTCAAAAATTACTCTTGGGGGGTTGGAAATGGACATTGGAAGATAAAGAAGTCAACAAAACTAGAGTGAAAATAAATCTGCAAGAATAAAAAGTATCAGATGCCAGTTTGTGCCCTACACAAATGTAAATTAAGTTAATGGTACAATGATGAAGTGAAAGAGACTGGAAAAGAAACAGAACTGTAGCAAAAAAAAAAATGAAATGCTTTCTATTGGCGACTACACTGAAGGTCGTCCAAAGACAAGGGATGTCCAGAATAAAAGCTGCAGAAGCATTTTGGCTGAAAATTAAAGAGGTTTTGTAAATGGATTGAAACGGCCTAAACAACCAAGCCTCCAAGCCGTCCCAAGGGGATTAAAAATAAAAATGACAAAAAAATGATTGAGATGAATGAAACTTATAACAGAAGGAATTATTAGGAACATTGCAGAGATTTTGCAATGATACAACCCAAGACGGATGCTGAAAAACAAATGCTAAACAAAATTAGTCTACGAACAAAAAGCGAAGGTATAAAATACTGCTAAGAATGGTCAGAAATGAAAAGGATGCGCCTGACGTTCGGAAGAAGGAAATTATTTTGATTATGTTATTAATTAATTAATTAATAATTAATGTTTTTCAACTAATGCAACGGCTACCTTATAGGGAAGGGACTACCCTAGCAAGGCGAGGGAGGAGGAGGAGGAGGAGGATTCCCTAGGTAAGTCAGTAGCAATGCACAGCAACGCATCCTCTCCTCTGCGCCATCGGCACGCCCCAAGGCTGGCTGGGGATGATGGGTATTACAGTTCGGTCTCCTTAGAAGCCGCCCATTTGGGAAAGCGGGGGGGGGGGGGGGGGCAAACCCCAAAACGCGGGAGGTGCTAAGCGGGGTCGGAGGGAAAGGAAACCCGAGGCCCCCTTCCAGTCTCCCAGGAAAGGCGGGTCGGGTCGTCCGGGTCTCCCGCCGCTTCTGGTGGATAAAAAGCACCGCCCGAGCTGACTGAAAACTTAGGGCAGGACGAAGAAAGCCGGAGCGCCTCCAAACTGGGCAACCGATTCCTTGGCCAGCCTGGAGTAGCCGAGTCGAGAAGGCGCCATTTCCTCTCTCCTCTCCCAAATAAATCATCATCATCATAATAATAATAAATCTCGTGCCAGCCCCCCCCCCGCCCCCAATCGCCAGCCAGGGAAGCGACACCTCCCGCCTCTCCAACGCCTAAAATTCAAAGAAAAGCCGACCTACCGCGGGGGGGGGGGGCAGACGGGACACACGGAGGTAACAGCAACATTGAGGCGGAGCAACCGCGGGAGGGAGGAGGAGCCAGGCAGGCGCAGAAGGGAGCCACGTTACAGGCGGGCTGGCGGAGGATCCAAGGATCTCACCCTGACGGCAGCCAGGGAGGAAGAAACGGGCCCCCGGCGCGCTCGAGGAGGCGGAGCGTGGAGGCGAGAAGGGAGGCGATTGGCTGGCTGGGAGGCGGGCGCGTGGAGCGGATGGGTTGGCATCTGCAGTGCGCACGCGCGCGCGCGCGCCAGAAGCGGCAGCTTGCGCTGTCTTTCATTCATTCATTTATTTATTTATTTATTTATTTATTTATTTGCTTACTTACTTACTTGTCTGTCTGTTTATTTGTTTGTTTATTTGCTTATTATTTATTTTTATTTGATCTGTCAATTGCTTACAAGGTAATAGGTATTAAGTAAAAACATAGTTATGAATACATGGATACATATAAGAAAAATAACAAATAAAAGAAACAATAGGACAGGGACGGTAGGCACGTTGGTGCGCTTATGCACGCCCCCTTACAGACCTCTTAGGAAAGGGGTGAGGTCAATAGTAGACAGTCTAAGGTTAAAGTTTTGGGGGTTTGGGGAAGAAACCACAGAGTCGGGTAGAGTATTCCAGACATTTGACCACTCTGTTGCTGAAGTCGTATTTCCTGCAATCAAGTTTTGGTGCGGTTAATCTTGAGTTTGTATCTATTGTTTGCTCTTGTGTTATGGTTGAAGCTGAAGTATTCATTGACAGGTAGGACATTGCAATGTATGATTTTATATACCTAATACTCCCTATATACCAGATAACCTTGGCCACTTGAAGACTTGTGGACTTCAACTCTCAGAATTCCTCAGCCAGCAAGTCTTAAAGTGGCCAAGGTTGGAAACCCCTGTCTTTATTTATTTGTTTATTTATTTATTCATTGAATCTTCCCGCCTATTCACCCATGGCGACTGGCTTACAGAATGTCAAACCATATTTAAAACAAAAGAAAAAAAACAATTAAAAACTAACCAAAAACATCAAATAAATCAATAAAGTACAATAGAACAAAATCTGGGGGAAAAAAAATCACCCCCAACTCCCACCCCACCCCGCAAATGGGCTCCATCCTGCTCTGGGTTCCCCAGGCCCGCTGGCAGAACCAGGTCTTCAGCACCTTCCGGAAGAGTGCTGGAGTGGGGGGCCATTCTAATCTCTGGGGGAATGAGAGAGGGAGCCACTAAGCAAGAAGGCCCTTCTTCTGGGTACCACCAGGTGTATCTCCTCAGGGATGGGACCCGCCTCTCCCTATACGACACTAAAGCTCGGGTTTCCTTCCTGGTCATTGTGTAGGTTTCCGACAGTACACAACCCCCTATCCCACATCCAGCCAACCTCCCACTGGACATTGGCTATAGCGATTGAAATGAACATGCTACATGGGTGGGTCTCTGGTATCGAAGGGGTGGAAATGCAGGCTGGAGGCTTAAGATGTTCACACTTAACTAACGAAGACAGCGGATTTGAATTCCTCAAGATGAGACCTGGCTTTTTTATACATATATAAAATCTAATCTAAGTATTAGCAAGCATTGTCATATTATATTATATTATATTATATTATATTATATTATATTATATTAT
>NW_020769374.1:3202972-3225683 GCF_900518735.1 Pseudonaja textilis | reverse complement strand
ATATTATATTATATTATATTATATTATATTATATTATATTATATTATATTATATTATATTAATTATATTATATTATATACTATACTATACTATACTATTATTATGATGCTTGTAATACTTAGATTAGATTGGCCTGTATCAGAGGTGGTATTCGGCAGGTTCTGACCCGTTCTGGAGAAACCGGTAGGGGAAATTTTGAGTAGTTTGGAGAACCGGCAAATACCACCTCTGACTGGACATTTTAGTTATCCTTCCCCTGCCACAACCACCAAGCCACACCCACAGAACTGGTAGTAAAAAAAAATTGAATCCCACCACTGGGGGCCTGTATCTTTGGTTAATTTAAACATTCGTGCAAATCTAAAACTGGGTTAGTGTGTATATCTTGTTCTTGGTTCAGGTTGGGATTGGGTGAATACAACCTGTGGTTTTGTGCAGCATAGTAGATAATCCTGAATTAATTCAGTATAATTTCATGTACAAATTATGTTCCAGCTTCATTACAACTAGCTGATGGCCCTAGAATCAGATTTACTTTTATTCAGTTCACAGCACATCTGCTACGTCTTTATAGCAATTTTTTTTTTTTTACAAAAATTGAGTACAAGTCCAGGTACTGTAATTGCATGAACACATATATGCAGTATGTGTTATATTCTTGGAAACAATATAGAAGCTTTCTCCGGGAATGTTTTTTGACCTCCTAGCTCAAACTGCAATAACAGGACTCTGTGATGTCAGGCTGGCCACATGATCATGGAAATGTCTTTGGACAGTGTTGACTCAATGGCCTTGAAACAGAGATGAGCACCGTCCCCTGCAATCGGCAACTATGGTATTAGCGGAATAAAACCTGCAGGGACTCCTTTCCTCCTTTAGTCCAACCTGCAGTTTCTACAAATACAACCAGTGCCAATCCTATTTAACTTTCAATTCCAGACTACGGTACATCAGTCAGATGCCATGACCTGCTGAGCTGTATAAGAAAACAGATTCCCCCCCTCCCCCGCACACACTTATGGCTTCTTGCCCCAATTATTTGTCATTGATGAAATATTTAAAACTTCACTAACATCCCAAAGGTATTAATAATCTTTTTTTAAAAAGAATTTTATTAATTTTCAATAAACAAACATGCACATACAAAACACAAAACACAAAACTTCTTTTTGGAAGGCGGCTTAGTCCCGGGTTACATCTTTTTGTGCAGACATAAATTCAAATTCATGCTCACTTTATATACCATTTCATATCTTATTTACCATTCTACATTTTCTATATAGTTTCTCCCCTCTTTTCACTCTCTTAATTCTATTTTATTTATTTCATCTCAATTTAAATCATTATGCTTATATCTTTTGTCTGTTCTGTTTCAATTATCTATTATCTTTTCTCATTGACACAAAATTTCTCGTGTAATCACTGATTGAAGTATGACGCCTTTATATCTTTCCCCTAAATATTATTTAGGGTATTAATAATCTTAAGGATCAAACTTTAAAGTTATTTCTTACACATGGAAGATAATAAGTTTGTAATTAAGTTTATTTAACATTGCTAAAATCATACATGAGAAATAGGCTTTAATCATTAAGTTGACAAATGATTCAGATTTAATTTATAAACATACATTGCTTACAGAAATGAACTCCAATTTGTGATCCCTGTATCTTCTTTTCCTTGACTTGAGCTGAAGATACTAACCTCCTTTTCCATATTAAAAGTGGAGCTGTACAGGGCTAATTGGCTGCTCCATGTGTCTGCCTACCTAGAGCAGGGCCCCACTGTATATCACAACTCCTTGTTTGTCCTAAGAGTTTGCAAAGACTAAAAGGACACAACAAGCCAAATAACAGAATAACAAAGTAGCAGAGTTGGAAGGGACCTTGGAGGTCTTCTAGTCCAACCCCCTACTCAAGCAGAAGACCCTATATCCGCGATGGCGAACCTATGGCACGCGTGCCAGAAGTGGCACGCAGAGCCATCTCTGCCAGCCCGCAAGCCATCACCCCAGCTTAGTTTCACTGTGCATCCGCGCGCAGCTGATTTTTGGATTTTTATTTTTCATTTTGTTAGATAGTTCAAATCTGTCAAGATCAATCTGGATCTTGAGCGTATTTTCTAGTGTTCTGTCATCTGCAAATTTGATGAGTTTCCCTTCTATTCACACATTCATACAGTATTCATGCAATATTCATACATTTATACAGTACATATAAAATATCTATATATTTTTACTATATAAAAATTTTAAAAGTCTTTATAGCAAAGCCAACAGCATTTCTGAAGTTAACAGGCTGGAAGACAGTTTTCAATATAAATATATATATATAAAAATCAGTTCAGAAATATTTTGTGCCCTTTTATTCATAAAGCATATGTTGTTCTGATCTTTTGTTTTGTTTTCATGTGGAAGAGATTGTTGAAATCAAGATTACTTTTCATCTTTGAAGTTCTTTGCTACACAAAACAAAAAGACAAAGTAGTCAGATTTTGTAACCAAAACACATCTTTTTCCTCTTGAGAATCTCTAACCTCAAGTAATTCAAAGCTCGGCAGTAAGATATTTAAATGTAATAAAGATTTACATTTTGTTTTCATTCATCTCTGATTGGTTACCTGCACACTGAAGCAATTTCCATTCCTGTTGAAATTGCACTCTTAATTCTTTTATCACTTCCACATTCTCCTGTAAATCTGGTGCAAAGTTCTCAAAGTTGGGTATAAAGTCACCTGTTAAGATGTTGGCTATATCTTGCATTATTTTTTCTTCAGTATCCTTTAAAAATAAAGTAAAACACTTGCATAAATGTGTACAGATCTCCAAAAAAGAAAAAAAGAAACAGAAACATTTTATTGCTTGCAGAGTTATTTCTGAGAATTTGTACTCTATTGAATGACTGTGTTTGAATCACTTTATTAAGCCATAATACGGCTTGCTTGGTTTTGGTTTAATGAATTGTATAACTAGACCTCTATGGTTGGTAAACCTTGGTTTATAGCTTGGCGTGTTCTGCAAACCCAAACAAATTGGATTTATTTGGTAAGACACAACTAAACACGCCATGTGACCCCTGTCAGAGTCTGAATCCAAGGAGGAAGATGAACAACTAACAGGAAGTGGGAGTGTGGCTCCAGTTGGCTGTGGAGGAAGCTGGGGAAGGGCAAAGTCCAGCTGAGCAGAGCAGGGGAGAGATAGAACAAGGGAGGGGGGAGTTCAGAGGAAAACCTAGGCCCACCCCTTCTTCATCCTAGGGCACACAGGGAGGAACAGAGAAGGGAGCAACGTGGGTTGCATGGCTTATGGGGGAGGAAAGGGCCCTGATTTCCTTCATTAGCCACACCTAGGAATGAAAGTTTAAAAGAACTGAATGTTGACTGCAGCAGTTGCTGGGAGCAAACATGACTTAATCCTGTGTTGTCTTTGCCTATCTGTGTCAAGCATCCAGAAAGTATCCATGATAGCAATCACTCCAAGATGTTATCTCTCCAATTGATTTATTAGGAACAGATCTGGCATGTCAAAAGCAATTTCCCAAGTGAAAGTTTTTTCGCGTGTTACACAGAATCCACCATCTCTCCTCCCTTCTCTCCTCCCACTTCTACACTTCATAAATCAATTAACTGCAACTGGAAATTCTTAATACGACATACAGAATAACCTTGAACTTTTCAACTCCTCTAACTCTCTTTAAAAAAAATGTGGCAGCTGAATTTCAAAGCTGACAATCTGTGTTCCTGACATCTTCCCAAACGTGTGAGTTTTGCTGTGCCTTCATGTCTGGAATTCTTGCTCCTGCCCTGCCAAACTAATTACCTCATTTTGCATTGATTGGATTTATAGTTACAGTTTATGTTGACCATGTTTTGGATTTAATTCTCTGCAGTCAAAGGCTGTTCCTGGGAGAGTTTTTCTCCAACCAGAAGGTAACCTGGACATTGGGGGCAAAGTTGGTGTTAATAAAGGGACTCTTATTGATTATCTGATTGTGTTGCCTTTGTGCCAGCCCCAGGTCATCACACCATGCTTAGTGTAATGTGGGAATATATCCAATAAGGAGTCAGTTATCTTTAATACAATAAATCAGGCTTCCTCAACTGTGAGGTGGAACTCCCAAGAAATCTCTCAGCCATTTGTGAGGTGGGAATCCTTACATAAGTGTCTGTCTGTATTGTCCCAAAGGCAACTGGACTTTGTTTCTTTTTCCTTGAAAATGTTTGTTTTGTTATCCAAGAAACTGCTTCTCTTCTTCTGAAGAAGCTTCCTAGATGAGAAGTGAGCAGTTTGTATGCATACCTGGAATCAGGTTAGAGCAGCGGTGTCAAACTCAAGGCCCAGGGGCCAAATCCGGCCCGCAGAGTGCTTAGATTTGGCCCATGGAGCCAACAAAAACGAGCTCAGGAGGGCCGCACATGGCCCTCCAAGGCCCCATTTTTGGCCGCGACAGTCTCCTGCAGCCCTTCCTGCAGCGAAAATGGACTTCGCTGGCAAAGGATTGCAAGAGGCTGTCGCAGCTAACAGCGGAGCTCAGGAGCCTGTTTTTACTGGCAGAGCACTTGGGCTGCCACAGATGCCGACATGAGTGATGTCAGGCTGGCCACTCCCACCTTGGCCACGCCCACCCCAGCCCCTGAGGTCAAGCACAACCCTGATGCAGCCCTCAATGAAATAAGAGTTTGACACCCCTGGGCTAGAGCAATGGAACAGAAGCACCAGCAAAATCTTGCTCTCAGCCTTTTTTCCCTTCCTTATCTAGACATGATAGCTATAAGTTTTCCCAAAGTGGAATGGATTTTGACAACGATGTCCTGACAAAATTTGCTCTGAGTTTTGTTCCTTGCTTTGCCTGCGTCAACTCGGTCTCACAATGGAAACTTGTGATGTTATAAAGTTTGAGAACCCTTGTTGATAAATATATTAAAATTGAATGATTAATAGGAAGCTTCATATTTCTTTCTTGTTAAATTCTAACGACAATGAAATTATTCATTGTATTTGGGAGAGGTGTTGTTTCACATATGTTCATTTATTATTTTAGAGATGTCATGATTCTGCAGAGTTAAAGAATCCCTGCAGTAATTGTTATGCACGTTTGATTTGTTTGACTCATTTAGATTTTCCTAGAATCCAGGCATAGGAGCATAGATAAACAGAGAAGCAAAGCTGAGCAATTTTTCAAAAAGGTGCTTTGGCAGACAGACACAAAATATTGTCCGAACCATTTTAAAGACAACACATCTTTTCTTTGAATTTTCAGTTGCCTTTCACTCCCTTTTAGAACCAAAATTGAAATGCTACAGCACCTTACTAGATTCTTCATGTATTTGCTTCAGGAAAACAAGAGAATCGGAAACATTACACAGTTCTAGAAGGAATTAATCACACATTTCCCATGGATCCTTTATTCTGAAAAATTAAACTATTTTGTTGTAAAACCATTGATGTACTCCTTACCTGAATTACAGTGAGAATCTGAGATTCTGCTAATCCTTGCAGTAAGCTAATAAGCAAGGAAATTCTATTTTTGCCAAGGTTCTGGTTTGGTCCAATAATTACAATGGTTAAATTAGGCTGATAGCTGTACGCAACTGGAAGAATAAATCCAAAGGTAGCAGAAAAGAAGTTGTTGGTTTTAGGATCCTCCCAAAAGTAAACAAAAAAATAAAATATTTTAGTTTTATTTAGTAATAAATGTTAGCATATTAAAATTATCTAAAACTACATTTCTTAATTTCTCAATATAGAAACTATATTTACATATTACTTGCGTAAGGGGATAAAAAACGGAGAGATCAATAGGGCCATAACAACATGCAGTTCTTTCCAGCCCAATAATTAAGTATATGAATGGTCAGAAACTTGATGTTTACTCTTATCTATGTGGGGTGAGGTATGGTAGGAAGCTGTTCACCTTCTGCTGACTGTGACTTCACCACAAGAGGTGTTTTGGATTTTTTTGAGGGGAGGGGGTTAGCTTCTCGCTGGAATTTAGACACTGCAGGCTTCCTACATTCAAATTATGTGCATTCATACCGTAAATAAACTCAAAATTTTGCTGCTGAAATTTGGCCATTTTGCTGCTGAACTTCATTAATAAAATCTTGGGTGTTGGGTCACCCACCTCCAGTCTGAATGAACAAACATTTGTTGTTCTTGGAATCCAGAGTGATCAAACAAGTAACTCTTTTCATGTGATGATTAATATAATCAGATATCCTTGATTCAAACGTCCATACAAAATATGTGGAAGTCAGTGGTTGAAAAAAAAACCATCTATCTAATTTTACAATTGTGCTTTTTCTCAATCCTCAGTCCTTTAGCACAATCTTTAACCCTTTAACCCTTTAAATTCATGCAGGGAAAACAAGGGTTAAAGATTGTGCTAAAGTTTCAACGTTTGTAAAAATGTTGTGTCAATTTCTTCCATCATAGCAGTTCTTCAGTTTATCCCAAATATATTGATTTGCTACAAGACTGATCGATTGGTCGTTAAATTTATAGCCCACACAACTCTAGATGATTCTATATAGCAAACTGTACATTTCCAGCAGGAACAATTCTCATTTGGACCACAATATTCAAATATTTGCATGTCATCCACACTCAAAAATCAATGAAAATTGCAGAATATATAGTTCAACTCAAAATTCATGCCCTTGCATTCTCACTGAATCATACTTGAGTCATAAAAAAGACCATAAAATGCCACACTTACTTCTTTCCAATTGAGAGAGATATTGTGTTTGGTATTAACTTGTTCAGAATGTTTAGCACAAATATTGATTAAGAGGACTTTGCTGTAAAATATTAAAGAAAATAGGTTCTATAAATATTATCTCTATAAAATAGTTGCCACCCTGATAGTAATACAATGAAGCAAGTCTGGGAAATATACAAGCTGTAAAGAAATATAATCAAATACATGTTTTAGATGTAACATTATTCTAATAAATAAAATAGATTCAAAGTTTCATATTTTTCTTACGAAGCCCCACCGACCTCAGTAGGATTTCATTTTCAGAACCAACTGCACAAATTTAAATAAACTGGTTGAAATACTGAGACTTACTCATCATCCAACTCAATTTTCATGTCCATGTCACCAACAAATACACACAGGACTCTGTAAAACAGAATATTTCAAGATCTGTTATATGTGTGTGTGTGTGATTATTTATTTATATGTACTGTTATTTTTTATAAATAGCTCAAGATGGTAAATTTACCAAATACATCTTTCTTTTTCTTGCAATAACAACCATAGGAGGTATATTGGGCTAGAGAGACTGACTGGCCTAAGGTGTGACTAGAATAGCCTGGTGCCTTAACCAGTGGAAAACACTTTGTGATAAATAGCTTAGTCTATGTAAGGTAATCTGATAATGGACTACATTAAAAAACTGGCATAGCTGACAGTCCAACAAAATTAACCATGTATAGCCAGCTACCATTATAATTGCAGTACAAATAACAAACCCTGAACATTCAGTGAAGGAACTGCTAATCTAAACCTAAATTAAAGAGCTCTTTTATAAATACGTATGTATAATTCTGACAGTATGCTAGCTACAAAAAACAATTTAAGGATTATAGCATCTATGGCAAAAGTTTCCTAGTCTATAAATTAATATTATGCATCAGGAGCCTCGGTGGAGCAGTGGTTAGAGTGCAGTACTGCGGACTACTTCTGCTAACTGCCAGCTGACTGCAATTTGGCAGATCAAATCTCACCAGGCTCAAGGTTGACTCAGCCTTCCAAGGTCAGTAAAATGAGGACCCAGATTGGTGGGGGCAATAGGCTGACTACACACTTAGAGAGGGCTGAAAAGCACTGTAAAGTGGCATATAAGTCTAAGTGCTATTGCTATTATGAACAATGGACATGCAGTCTAATTTATTTCTATAAAAGTAATGCATTCTGTATTCATTCAGTAGCAGCAAACCTCTGCTTTTTACCATATCCCATCCATCCCCTAGATATACTTCTTTAGTCCCTTTCTATCTCCAACAACTATGTAGTTCTTTGCATCTTTGTTATATACATTCACGGTATTCTTAAAATGGATCAAGTTTTTGCAGTACACAGTGCAATTCTGACTAAACTACCCAGAAATAAACCCCACTGTGTTAAATGGAATTTATTCATATAGAAATGAGTTCTGTTCACTTGGTATATGGAGTATTCAAAATAGTCCAGGTTAGAACAGATTCACTGCTTTTCAAAATCTGTCAAGAATTTTCCCACGTCCCTAAATAGTAGGCTAATGTTAAGAACTGAAAGCATTAGCAAAAAAGGCACAATATATAAAGTTGTGCACACTTTGAAAAGGCGTTGATAAAAAAGAATATTTATAGCTCTGCCGGGTCCTTGATACACTCCAACTTTGGTGGTTTTCTTGCACATGTTTCACTGCCAAACCAGCTAACATCTATTTGGCAATGAAAAGTCTGCAAGAAAACCACTACGTTCAGAGAACACCAAGGACCCCATTGAAAAAAATGTGCTTAGTTTGCAGAGGATGGCTGATTAAAGTTAGTGTGATTCCTAAAAACATTCATATTTCTTTTCGGCATCAGGCAGATGGTTAAAAAAAATCAACTATTTCAATGAATAGTAGAGAAGTGTTGCCTTTATGTGACATTCAAAGCGCCTATGTCTTTGAATCATTTTTTGAATAATAGTTACGTTGTCCTTTAAATACACAACTGTGCAAGAAAGTATTAGGTACAACGTTCTTATACTGTTGTGGTTCACCGGCAGCAGGTGCAGACGGCTGAGGTCTCGGAGAGCGAGGACTCAGGTGAGGGGCCTGTGTGTGATGCAGGGATGGGGCCAGGACCATCAGGGAGTGGAGTGCTGCCTTCGGAGATTGTGGAGGCTGGCAGCACTGATGCAGAGAACCCTGAGGAGCCTGTGCTCAGTGCATGTGCACGCAGGGCTGCTCGCAGGAAAGAGCAGCTGCAGCAGCACGAGTAAGACTGCAAGGTAATGGCCCCTCCCTTAAGAGATAAAAGCCAGCTGAGAAACCAGAGTTCTTTGCAGGAAGCAAAGAAGTTTTTGCATTTCAAGCCTTGTAGAAGTTTGGACTATCTTGGTTTGTGTTGGAAGACTTTTTGTTTGGAACATTTCTTGGCAACTTAATCTAGTGCTTTTGGCATCCTTGCACAACCTTGGCAAGGCTTGTTATTATCAGATACAATTAGTTTTAATAGCCTTTTAACCGTGAATTAACGGAATTCGCAGAGAAACATTAAGAGGTTTTGCTTTTATCTCTCTTTGGTGTTTGTTGATTTGGAACAAGGTTTGGGTCAGAACATATACCTACTTTTGTACCTTCAGGTTTCTACAATGTGCTAGTGCAATGGCAGAAGAAAGTGAAGGCGTAGATGAAATTGCAAGCCCATTGATCACCTAAATAACATGATAATAATTAAAATGTTACTATTTTATTTAATATTGCTTACAGTCAAGACTATATAGCTGTATTTCCTTATATGCATACATTCATTGCATATGCATGTCTAGATTGGTATAGTTATAAGAACAAATAAAGTCTCTGCAAATATTGAAAAATTTATATCAAAACCAAATATTTGAACATTTAAAAGCCTATAGGTTAACAAGTCTGGATAATGTTCCTATTCTGCCACAAAAGGAATAACTTGACCATTATTACATCTAGAGAAGGATTTGAAGGGCTACCAGCAAATACCAGTGTCTGATGACATATTTTCCCTTAATTAAAGTGTCAGTTAAATCTTAGTAATGCACCAAATAGGAATGTATAGCCTATTTACAGGATTCGTTCGTGTTCTGATTTCAATCAACCAATATTAAGAAAACATTTTGATATGGGACAAATAGAAAGAAACTTAGGCTTCTCCAAGTATAAATGGAAGGGGTCCAGTTCTAAAAAGCATGTTGCTAGCACAAAGAAATTTGATTAACTAATTAGCTAAAGACTAATAATTTGGCAGCACCTCTCTGCTATTCATTTGGGCATATCAACTGTACAAAGAGAATTATTGTCATTTAATTTACAAAAGTATTCAGACTGACTTAGGTGGCTTGAAGTTGTTTTCTACTCAGTAACTTTTATCCTAGCAAAGATTATGCATGAATAAATGGTCTGATTTGGCATGGAGACTGATTGCATCCTATCTGGGCCTCTTCAAACTCTTACGTGATTTTGTACAGGCATGTATACAAGTTTTACAGTCACAGATATACAGTATATGGAAGGTAGAGGGAAATAATGAAATACATATCATGATGCCACAGTTATTACTTAGATTGTTTCATCCTGCCTTTACTGTTTTTATAAAATAAATCAAGGCAGTGAATACACTTAATACTCCCTTCTCCTATTTTCCAACACCAATTTTTGTCCAACCTGTGAGGTGAATTGGACTAAGAGAACAAGACTGACCCAAAGTCATCCAGCCGGCTCTGTGACTTATATCTCACACTGGAACTTAAGTACAAAAGCCAAGATCTGCATTGTTGTTTGTCATTGGTGATTACCTGAGGACATCTACCGACATCAAGCAAGCTTTTTGCCAGCTCTAGCAAAAATGCATAATATTTATGCATAAATGTGACTTACTGGTTTCAGAAAAATTATTCACATCTCTTTAACCCAAGTTAGTCTTCGCTCTACCCAGTTGACAGGTTTACTAATTGAAATGCATCGTTGTTACTAGCATTAGCATTTACATTGCAGCACAATGCCCAAGATGGGAATATATGCAGCTTTTTACCTTAGCAGTAAGTGAGAAATTATACAGCAATTAGTGTAATGAGATAATAATGCATTGTTCTAGGAGAATATAAAGAGTTAACCATCCATATAATAATTGGGTAGGTAAGCATGCAGATGGAACTTGTGTGATGTATCTCTTTAAAGAGAATGAATTTATGTCCTAATTGCTTGAGAGATATAACCTGATATCCCCCAACCTACATCTAAGATGCTAGGCTAATCAGGAAAATGACCAAACAAGAAAATAGTTTTTTTTTATTTTGGAACAAAAAAGAAAAAGCAACTGGACTGGGTTTTTTTTTTTTTGAGGAAAAGCGAGACGTTTTCCTTCCTATCCTGAAAGCTTCATCAGTTGTATTGGATGCTGTGGGAGAGGAAGGACAATTATTGACAGTTGAGATTAGTTGGTGGGAGGAAGAATGAGAGGTTCTGACAGGATGGTGGTGGTGTGATGGAAAGATTGTGTTTTCTTTGCAGTCAACTGGTCTAAACAGTCTCTGACAGCATGTCCGGGTTCTGACTATTGCCCTACTTAAATCATGAGCCTCGAGCCAAGCTTCAAAAGAATCCAAAATATTTATTAGGAGCAACATGTCCGACACTAACCTCTATGAAGCCAACTCTGAGACATGTAATTTACTATCATTTATGACACACACCCCCCCGGTGTGTCATAAATCAGATTCTCCAATGAAACACGTTCAAGGGCTGGGTGTCATCCATCACACTCTCCAATGAAGGATTTTCGTGGGCAAAAGATCCAGTAGCCTAGGCTACAATCTCCACAAGATAAGCGTGGAATTCGCTTCTGGCCATCTGCCACACTACTCCCTCAGGCCTTTCCCCACCCCACCCCCTTTTTTCTTATGGCAACTCAGAAAGAGGCATAGGAATGATTTACGAGTTGACACAGCAAGCACTTCACAAATGCATGGAACAACATAGGAGAAATAACCCATAAGGACAATATTCAGCAGTCTACTTGCATTTTGAAAGATAAGGGTCATTTTTTTGAAGACAGCAAAGTCCACATTTTGGATAGAGAGGACTATTGGTTTGAAAGAGAAGTAAAAGCGGCCATTTATGTTAACCTTGAGCAGCCGTCTTTCAACAGAGGAGGAGGGATAAGATACCACCTATCCCCAATTTACACTGCAGTCCTTTTTGGCTGTTCCAAGAAGATTCCACACCTCTGATTCAGGTGACCCTGAGGTGACAGAGAAAACCCCAAGAAACTACAACAGCTTTCAGAAAGTGTTAAGGCCAGTTGATTACAAAAAAAACCAGAATCTTTCCATTCCCCCTCCCCGATCCATCCTGTCAGAATCTATCATTCCCTCTCCCACCAACTAATTTCAACTGTCAATAACTGTCCTTCCATCTCCACAGCATTCAATACAACTGGTGAAGTTTCCAGGATAGGAAGTGAAATGTCTTGTTTTTCCTCAAAAAAATCAGTTCAGTTGCTTTTTTTTTTCCAAAATAAAAACCACTTTTATTACAGCTGTGACCTGGATAGCTGAGAATTTTCAGACAAAAAAGGAAGGGCATAGCTTCAATTAAAGTAAAACTTCCCTTTAGGGATGGCTGTGAGATTTTAAAATATGTTTAGTTCTCCTCAAAACCAACTAGAAGAAAATATGTCATAGCGAATCAATCCAGTTTTGCCAAATGATTAACATTACCTCGTTTTTAATGATTTTGTTAAGGACAGCCAGCATGTTCAAGAGTGACTTTAGAGCTTCTTCTTTCATATTTTTCACATCAAATGCACTGTGAAATACAGATATTTGAATGATGGTTATACACCAGAACATATGGAACAGTTGTACTGCTTCAACAATATGCTGAGCTTTGAATTTATGACTTCATAGTAGACATATAAAAGTTACCCAGATTATAAATTACTCTATGCTGTACACTAAAAATGATGTCACTATTATTCAGGAGGAAGGTTAACTGCAACATTAATTAACCCACAGCAATTCCTTCTTGCAACATAGAGACGACTTTTGAATTCTGGGGTAAACGGAGTATCATTGTGGGGCAGGGTGGGTTTTTTTTTTAATATGGGGAAATTTTAAATGTTATAAGACACCTGGAAACACCACTGTGTGAGTTTGGCAGCCTTATAATTTTGCAAAATAAATAAATAATCACAGACCATTTCTATTTGACCTTCTACAGGTAATCTTAGACAGATAATCAGAGTTGGAAGGGATCTTTAGGTCATCTAGTCCAGTTGGACTATTTCTGACAGACGGGAGTCCAATCTCTTCTTGAAAGTCTCAAGTGATGGTGCTCCCACAACTTCCGAGGGCAACTTCTGTTCCATTGGTTGATTGTTCTCACTGTCAGAAAGTTTCTCTTTATTTCTAGGTTAAATCTCTCCTTGGTTTAGTTTCTATCCATTGATTTATGACCACAATTTGGCCCAAAATTTATGTTGCTGAGTGAAACATTTGTTAAGTAAGTTTTGCTTCATTTTACAGTCTTTCCTCCCAGAGTTGTTCAGTGAATCATGGCAGATATTAAGTTAATTACACTGTTGTTAAGTGAACCTTGCCTTCCCCATTGGTTTTCCTTGTCAGAAGGTCACAAAAGTGGATTACATGACCCCCAGACTCTGTTACTGTCATAAATATGAACCAATTGTCAAGCATCAGAATTTTGATCACATGACCATAGGGAAGCTGCAAATGTCATAAGTGTGAAAAATGGTCGTAGCTCACTTTTTTCAGTGCCATTGTAACTTTGAACGTCACCAAATGAACTGTTGTAAGTAGAGGAGTACCTGTACTTTACACAGACAAGATTTTTTTGCTATCTATCCTTTTAAACTGGAGAGGCTAAACATTCTTTTTTCATGGAAAGCTGAACACTAAATATTTGGCTGTATCATGATACACCTTCTTTTGAGCTGGTGAACGGTAGGACTAACCTGATAGTAGTTTCAAACTCTTTCATATCCAGCCCCTTTGGAATGTGAACAGTTGGTGGGAGCAGGTGTAGGCCACTCTCGTCAACAGCGGCCGCTGTTTTAATAGGAGGTTTCAAAGACAAAATGCTTTTCATATGCGTCTCCAAAAACCTATCTGTTTCGATGACTTCATTGACGTCCCCAACTTCTTGAGGACTCAGGAGCTCCACATTGGTCTGTGTAACCTCAGCGTCCTCTGCTTGACAGGATACAGTACTGAGATCTTGCACTGGAGTTACATCTGGGAACAACAACAGAACACAGCCTGTCTCTACAGTGAAGACAAACTATTCATGTTTTCCTCAAGCCAGTGGCTTCCAGATCTGTTGGGATTACAACTCTCAAAATTCTAGCCAACTTATGGAAAGTTGTTTATGCTAGTTATACTTGGGGTTTGACTACTGCAACATTTTCAAAACTCAGAACCTATTTCTGGGGGGGAGGGAAAGCATTTAGCTCAGAAAGTATTCATTTAGTTCAACATTTGAACGTAATTGTTTTTAGGGAAAAAAAACCTATTAAAGCATATTAAAAATAGACAGTTTTCACATTTTTATTGCCCAGTGTATAATATTTAGCAGTCCTCTTGTTGTTGGAGCTATGTACTATGATCTACAAGTCAGTTAGATGGGTTGTGTCTACTTTGAAAATGAGTTGGAAGAAATGTTTCAAAATAGAGGGAACACAGTACTTGATTAAAGCAACTGGGCTTTTCCCAACTGCTACAAGAAAAAAGAAGATGTTGTTCCATTAATGCAGGGGTGTAAAACCCATGTCATCATAGCGATACCACATGACATATCAGGACTTTTTTCCACTTCGCTAAACCAGGCGTTGGCGCTATGGCCAGTGCATCACGCATTCGGACCTCTTTATTGCAACTCATTGTGCTTATGCTTCCACATTCTGAAAAACACTTCTTTTGGTTGATATTTTAAAGTATACAGTCTTTACGTACATGCAGCATATTTGTAAGTACACTCATATTCTTTTAAATTAATTGAACTGCAGTTATTTCAACCAAGTCATAATTATTCATGCTAAATTTGCCACTGACATCCTTTCTATCTTCAATCTTTCATTTGGCCATTCAGAAAGAAGAAATAACTTTAGGACGAGGTGTTAATTTATGTTGACTAAATTAATTTAGTCAATATATTGTCAATTTATGTGACTTTATCACCTAGCAATGTTAAAATCTAGCCAATCTAGTTTCTAATACTGCTTCTAAATTGAAATAGAAATTTGACAACTTGTTCTACTTAAGGATCTGCTTTGGAATATTTAAACTTGATGAGTGAGATTTCTGTGAATTAAGAAAAGGATAGACAGTAAACTAAATCTAGAAATATTTTAATATTTTTCCGTGATCTGCAGCAGTGTATCAGAAAAAAAGGTGATCCTTGCCATTACCTTCATACGTCAAACACTTCCAATATGGCTTATGTGCAGCTCTCACATTCTGAATTGATTCCTTTGCACTAAAAAGATCAAATGGGATACACATTCTCTTTAAAAATATTATATTATATTATTATAATATTTTAATATTATAACCTATCCATGTCATAATTCTATACCATTGTTTTCCTACAATTAAGAACAGATTAAGAACGTATCTTCCTCACTGAGCAATGATTTTATGATGGAACAATGCAACACGTTTTATAGACCTAACATCCAATTTCTCCTCTGAAAATCTTCACAGGTTTGTCTACTACAAGTCAGCATATATAAAACTGTTAAAAGCTGCATTTAAATGCAGGGCTTGGGTAGACAAGTAAAAACCTAAGTAAATGCTGTACTTTGCGATGTTGCCAGACTCAAAATAGTGGAATCCTATGTACAGACATGTCCACGGAGGAATAAAAAAAGGTTCAGACAGTAGTCTCAATTGCATGATCACCATTTTGGCTTTTTTGACAATCCTTTAATGGAAAAAATTTTGTAAGATAGTCACATCCACAGTCTTGTTTAAATCTGGCCTTTTGTCAATGCAGATCTTTCTAGTTATTACATACATACACACACGAACATTGCCATACAAGCACCTTAAACACGGCATCATTTCACCAGACAAAGGAGGTAAAGGATCTCCAAGCAAAGCTTTCAGAGTCATGCAGACTGATTCAGAGAGTGACCGCAAGTGATATCCACCCTAAATAAAAACAGATATAAAGTATAAAGGAGCATATGAAATTCCAAGCAAAGATTAAGCAAACAACATCCGCATGTTAAATTATCAGAAAATAAAACAAGTGGTATTCCTAGGGCACTAGCGTATGTTGGTCTCCTAGCACCTGATGCAAGCACTATTGAAAACATCTTCTTCACTTAAGGCAGGGGTCCCCAAACTTGGCAACTTTAAGACTTGTGGACTTCAACCCCCAGAATTCTCCAGTCAGCTATGCCACAAGTCTTAAAGTTGCCAAGTTTGGAGACCCCTGCCTTAAGGATGGCTTGTTCAAGTGATCATTCAAATTAATGGTGGCCCTCAACCATATGATACTTACAACCAGTCTTCAAAGTTCCAGCTGTCATAGCATTCATGCAGTCACATGATCACGATTCAAGAAATTAGGGATCAGCTTGCAATTAGGATGTTACAGTCTTTTGCAGTTATGATCACAATTTGGAATCTTCACTGCTGGCTTCCTACAAGGTCAACAGGCAAGCTGGCAGCAAGTTGAAAATGGCAACCACATGACATCGGGCTTAAGAATGGCACAGGATTTGCTTAACAATGGCAGCCAGCGGTGCCAGAATCGCAATCGCTAAGCAGTACAGTCACGTGACATCTTGCTTTAGGATTGCCATTGTTTATTGACAGAAATTCCAATCCAGTTACTGAGGACTAGCTGTGTAAGCCAACCTAAATCTCAATTACCGGGGGGAGGGGGGGGGAATGAGAATCCCAGAAAATGAGTGGCAGAGTGCTTTTTTCTCCTCCAAACAGCTGATTTTGCTGCCAAAGCCAGTTTTTTAGCAGTGGCTTGCCAGATTTGAAGGAGAACCACTAGGAATGACTAAGACTGACCCTTGGACGACTGTGTACTTGCTTGGGAAGAGAATCCAGAGGATTGCAATTCTTGTTAAGAGCAGCCAGAGGATCGTGTCTCCACCTTTTCCCTGTCACTGTATTTTTTAGATATGCTTGTTTTTTATATCACTTTCTGAAGCTTTGAAGTTTACACGTTAATAGCCCGGCTGAATGCTGATGTGCTTTACACTCCTTTCGTTGGAATACAACTTCCTTCGTTATACTTTGGAATTTTAAAATACTTTCTTTCACTGCAAGGAAGTCAACAGTGTGAGGGCTTCCCTCTTCGCAGTGAAAGGTTTTATTTATCTTTAAAAGATAGGACATTTTTCCTCTTTTTTTCTATTTACTCTATCGTGGGAATTCTTATCTTGGCTTCATCAATGGTTATTTTGCTATGGAACATTTACTTTCTTTGTCCTGGGAAAGAAACTTTGCACACTGCTGTGAAAGCTTCAGTATAAGAGAGACCTGGACTATATTAAAATCAGTAACAATAAAGTAAGGATTTTGAATATTGCATATTACAACATGCAACAAGAAGACAGCTGCCAAGAGACATTGCATTCCAATTTGTAGGAAAATGTACTGAACAAGAAGTGTTATGGAAATATTTTCAAGAGAGACCTATGTCTTTGGGGAATGAGAAGCAGTTGTTTGGAAACTTTCCATTTACAAAGAAAAGTAAAGATGATAAGCTGGAAGGAATTGTTTTTTCCATTAAAAATCAATCTATGTAATTGATCCTGGAAGGTTCAGAGACAACGGTTGTAATGCATTTATAGGAGATTAGAAGAGGCTTCTGGACTTTCTGTGAGTTAAAAACAATAATAGATTGTTAACAGAGTGCTTTGAAGTTTAGCTTTGTTGTCCGAATTATCTGTTAATTGCTTTTTTATATAATAAATAGATGGTAGATCAAATTGGTTTATTAATCAATGTCTATTAATCGATATTTAAATGTTATATACTAATTTTGCAAATATAGAGGTAGAAGGTTATAAATTGTCAACCTGCTTTGCAAGGGGAAGGGAATAATTATTATTGCTGAAACCTATTTATAAGTATTCAATGAGAGGGGATATTTAATGTGTATTTTTGACATTCTGTTTTATGCACGGTTTTTGTCTTTATTGTTATATATTCTTTTTATCTTTTTCTGCTTTTGTATTTCAACTCTGGAAGTAAATAAAAAATATTAGGAAAAAAGTACCCCCCCCCCCCAAAATAAAGTAATAAGTAATAAACTTCATTTCATAAAGAAAGAAGTGATATAACTATAAGAAGCCATAGTATTATCTCAATATTCCAAAACCTTGAATGTTTTTATGATCTCTGGAATGGCTCTATGTGGCCTGGTTGCCAAGTACACAAAGTGAGGTCACATGACTGTGGGTGGGAGGTGGGGACCATTGGAACTTCAAATTCAGGTTGTAAGTATCCCTCAGGTAGGTCCTTTGGAACTTCGATTGGTTGCTAAGCAATATGTCCTAAGTGGAGGACTACCTATATTCATAGACCAACGAACATCTGAGATTGTTTTGACCCAGGCTTTGTCAAACATAATTAAACACAAACTTGTTTTAAAAGCAAAACCTATTTTAATGCAACGCTGGGAATTATTTTCATTCACAGCCAAAACTAACTTAAACGGATAAGCACATGCCTGTCAGTGCTATGGAATGCTGCCAAAAACAGAAGTATCCAAATTAATTATAACAGTAAGAAATAAACAGAAAAAAAATGACCAGAATACGCAGAGCTTCAAGAAGGACTTGGAATCTAATTGAACTGCTTTGCTTCCTGCAAAGCGTTCGTCATTGAGGTCTGACTTTTATCCTGTATGGGAGGGGAAATCAACTCCCAGCCTTACTCCCTCTAATTAAAAAGTTGAAAGCATTTATTAAATTGGAAATCAGATTGCATTCAAATCCATACCTCTAAAACTGCACACAACTTTCCATTAGCTAAATTCATTAGAAAATGGGTAAGATGGGAAAAGCATTCTGGAGTTGCTTTCATCTGCCCCTAAAAACAAAACAAACAGAAATGAAGATATATTTTTTTAAAAAAATGGTCTGTTTTCATGGGAAAAGAGAGAGAACAGCAGTAACAGTCTCTAGAAAAGAGCTTACCTCTGGGTCGCCTATTCCAGAGTCATATCCAGCAGAAATCAAAACAAGTTCTGGGTCAAACTACAGTTGGAAAAAAAAAATCAACACAAGCAGAATTTATATTATAGTATAATGTGCACAGTATAAAGATGCTGTGAGTTGTAATTCATCAACATCTGGAAGGTCACAGGTTCTCCAATAAGCATTTCAAGGCATATCCAACCACCTACTTTCTTAAATTAATCAAGATTTGATTTCTGATCTCCTGTTCCCTTTCCAACTTTTCATAAAACCTTTGAGCAATGTTTCTGAACCTCAGCTAGTTTAAAATCTGCAAAATTCCCAGAATTCCCCACACAGTTGAAAAACAATGACTAAAAACAACCCACAAAGGTCCCCTGATTTGCTGCCTTTTTGTTAGGAAGAACTTGCGTGCAAATAATCCCTCCAATTGACCAATGTAGGATGTGCAGGACCAAAATTGTCTAATCAGACCTCACACTTTCTTAATTCCTTGCTCATTTGTTTCTTGCCCAATTTGGTCCCCTTAGCAGTTTGACCTGCTAGATTTTCCATTTTCCATTCATTTTAAAACCATGGATCTCAAACAGACAGGGAAACGTGAAGACCAAGGTACAGGTAATGAGCTGCAGTTACAACCATTTATTTTATAGCAGCAGTAAAAAAAAAAAGTGATTTATGCTCCTACGGCCCTTGTAGCATCCACATGGTCATGTGATCAAAATTTAACAACCAGCATGTGTTTTCAATAGTTGCACCACCCTGGGGTCATGTAGATCTCTATTTGCAAAGTTGCCAGCCTGCTTCTGACAAGCAAAGCCAACGGGGGAAGCAGGATAATGATCACACAATTCCCTTAATAGCAAAACAGGCCATAAAATGAAGTGCAGCTCACTGAACAACTTCCTTGCTTACTAATGGGAATTCTACCCTGTTTCTCTTAACAATACAGCCTCCACCAATAGGAAGTCCCAGCATGTTTTATAGGCGTGAAATGAAATAAAGCCCCTCCCCCCAAATTAAGGCCTATATTAAAACATGCAAAATGGGGGGGAATGGTGTGGGGGGGTTGCCGTTAGGAAGTACTTTTGTTGTACCCCCGGATATGGTGCTGCCTGCATTGACCCCAATACGAAGTGCCCCACCAACCCTGAGGTCAACCTCCAAGCCATCGCTGCCCGCCTGCCCGCCCAAAGATGCAAGGGGGGGAATTAAGTCACCCCCGAAAAGACCGCCTAGCCATTTTTTCGGGGCTCAAAAAAAAAAGACCCGGCCTTATTATATGAGAAACAAGGTAGCCCCAATTGTGGTTGTAAGTTGAAGACTACCTTTAGCATCTCTGGAGTTATTCCTTTCACACCACTACAGAGATGTCAGAGAACTGGTTCTGTCACACAATTGTACAACACTCAGAAGTTGTAACATTTGTGAAAGGACTCATAGTCTCTTTTTTTTTAAAAAAAAAAAACACAACCTAGCAGCTCTCCTTATGCAGAGATAATTATAGCGTAACAACAAAATTTGGGAGCTCCCAGAGGGAACAAAAAATTCAAGAGTGTAATATAGCTGCTGTCTTAGTTTGGGGGACCTTCTTCCTGCAGATAATCCTAAACCTATGTTTTTTTTAAAGAAATTGTTCCTTTTAAATAACTGAAGATTATTACTGATACTACACAAAAGTATTTTACTATTGTCCTCTACTTTGAAATAGCATCCATAATTGGGGGGCGGGGGGGGGGTCAAGAATTCAAAAGTTACCTCAAAAGCTATTGGAAGCAAGACATGAAGAAATGCAGCCAAATAATCTGAATTTCCCATTCCAACCTACAAAGCCAAGCATAATAAAAAATAACAGTTCTCTTAAAACAGAAAACAAACACACACACACCAACTGCCATTATATAGGCTTGTCAATCCAAATATCTTCCTGGAAATTATCTCTGGAGAGCATTGTGCTTCTCCAACAAATTCTAAATTGTATTCAGCAAACTGTTTTCTAAATCCCCAGGAAGGAAAATTATATGGACATTAAAAAAATTGTATTATGGTAGGTTTCATCTGACAATATATAATCTGTTTTTTTACTTTTTTTTGCCTCAAATGCCACCCTCATTAATATTACCACAGTAATAAAACTTTGTCATTTCTCTTAAAAGTCCGTGTTACAAAAAAATTTTTTATAAACAGTAGAGTAGGAAAATGAAGAAGTGTTTTTGTTAAAGTACAGTATTTCAGTGGAAACCATGCTTCCCTGTGCATAATTCATCAGCTGTACGTGAGAACACAAATCTATTCTAATTACAAAATGAGTTCTCGGCTGACTGCAAATACATATATTAGGTATATAAATGGAATTAAAAACAAAACTGCATCAAATTCATGACTGCTAGAGTTGAGCATCTATTTGTATTATAGTGCTATTAAACATGATTTACCTGATTCCAAGGGACATTTATGGTGAATCCTCTTCCTTTCCCCTGACCAACTGCATCATAGTTAGACTCACTGAGGCAAGGCCAAAACTTCTGGTGTTCAAACCGATGCCAGGAAAAATAGACAACACTAACAAAAACAAAGTAGTATTTAATGAAGTTGCAGATAACCAAACAAGCAAACTACTCGCAGCAGTGCTTATTCCAGAACAGATGAATTAAGTCTGAAATCTATGAATTTTCACTATTTAGTTTTCTGGAAATTGATCCAAATAGAGGATGTTCTCAAAGAGTTTAATTTTGCATAGTTAGAGAGTCCAAGTAGTTTGTAAGATGCCGCTGAAATAAAGTTTCCCACAAAAACGTGCGTGTTGCTATGAGTGCCATCCATTTTGTAAATGCATCTCACAATATGTGTACTTTTAATCAATTGTTTTCATCTTTATTTATCTTTGAATAGGACCTCATCTATCACTTCAACGCTGAAGGGAGTTTTACAAAAATGTTAAAAACACAGACTGTAAGATATAGGTTATAGCAAAATTAATACAATTTGTCTAAAAACCAAAATGATACATAATTGGGTAGTGAAAGCTGTCAAAACATCTTGAGGCCTGCTGTCTGCTACTGAAGTTCATTGTTAATTCGTTTCCAAAATAAAAAAACTTTTTGAAAAATCATGCAGGTTTGCTGAACAAGTAATTGACGAACCTTGGGTCATCATCAAATGCATATTGAATTCCTTGTCCATGATGCACATCCCAGTCTACAATGAGGATTCTGCGTGAACCAACAGTGACATTCATTAAAAGGCAAGATCTTCAAGAATTTGTGACTTTCAATAGACATACTCCACCTTTGCAGGCCATATTTTCTTTGAGCATATTTTGCTGCAATTGCAACATTATTGAAGATACAAAATCCATTGGCTGCACTTCTTTGACTATGATGACCTGGAGGCCTGCAACCAAGCATAATAGAGTCAGTTAACCATAAACTGTACCATAGAACATTTACCTAGGGAACATTTCAGTTTGGTTACCTTATTAGAGTCAAGCCATTACGGGCCTTTCCTGACAACACAGCATCTACCAGTTGCAGTGTTGCTCCCACAGCCAGTTTAGCACAACGATAGGTTGTCTGAAGAACAGAACAAGTTCATGATTCAAAGACCCTACTGCAGTTTCCAAGATGAATGAATGAAGGCTGGAGAGATGGGAACAGGTTGGCACTGTACAACACTGAATTTCCCCTCATTCAGGCATTGGGTATTAGAACTGTAATTCAAAGAATTACTCAGCAGTCACTTCCTCCCAATTTATATTTTCAGGAGTAGGAGAACTAAGAAAGTAGGAATCTG
>NW_020769374.1:3155137-3195498 GCF_900518735.1 Pseudonaja textilis | reverse complement strand
CATTATTATTATTATTATTATTATTATTATTATTATTATTATTATTATTATTCCAAATTTAATTTTAGCCTACCAGAAGCCTCACTTCTTAGAGCAGCCACCAGACTCCTAGTACAGGAAAAACGACAAACGGTATTTAGATTACAAAAATCTTCTCCTCTGACCATGTGCAGAAAGCCATGCCAATTCCCCAAAGAAAGCACAGTCGTTTCAAAACAGCTGAAATCGCCTGATCGGAGTTGACAAAGGAAGATCTTAAAAGAATCTCTTCTTTGCATTATTATTATTATGATTATGATTCCAAATTTAATTTTAGCCTACCAGAAGCCTCGCTTCTAAGAGCAGCCACCCAGACTCATAGTACAGGAAAAATGACAAGCGGTATTTAGATTACAAAACAAAAACAAAACAAAACAAAACCTTTCCTACCCGAATTCCGGCGTCTGCTAAACTCTCCCACTGGGCGCACGGAGGGGAGGGGAAAGAGAAAAAAACAAATCAAAGTGCTTGGAGGAAGGAGAGGACAATCTGCAAGGTCTGATTGGCTGATTTGTGTCCACAGGAGGTTTAGTCGGACCAATCGGGAAAAGCGGTGCAAAGAAGGAGGGGGGGGTGGGAGGGCGGAAACGTCAACCTGCCACACAAACGTTCAATTCCCGCCCTATTCTCCGCCTTTCCATTTCTGATTGGATAATCCTCTTTGCCGACCATAACACGTAGAATCGTGGGGGGAGGCAGGGGAAATAGGTGGGTGGGTTTGTGACGCCAATCGAACCGAGGTTTGGGCTGCTTCGTGTCCTGAATCTGGAAACAAAACCAAGTGTGCGTGCTGCAACATAAGATTCCTGATTAGGTTAGCTCCCTTGGGCGGAAGTGGCTCAAGATTAATATTGCATTGCAGTTGAATTCATTACTAACTAACATATATGTGTAGAAGACATTAGGAGCGATACGTTGACTTACCGGTCAAGGAATGCTTTCAGCTTCAACCACAACAACACAAGAGCACACAAGAGATGCAAAACTCAGGGTAAACCGCACCAAACTTGATTGCAGGAAATACGACTTCAGCAACGGAGTGATCAATGTCCGGAATACGCTACCTGTCTCTGTGGTTTCTTCCCCAAAACCTAAAAACTTTAACCTTAGACTGTCTACTGTGGACCTCACCCCTTTCCTTAGAGGTCTGTAGGGGGCGTGCATAAGTGCACCAATCGTGCCTACCCTCCCTGTCCTATTGTTTCTTCTATTTTTCTTATATGTATCCATTTCATGTATTCATAACTATGTATATACTTATACCTATTATCTTGTAAGCGATTGACATAAATAAATAAATATTTAAATAAATAAAATAAAATAAAATAACGCCACACAGATGCTAGCCTACTTGTAGCAGAATACCTTATGCCACCAGGCTTGAAATTTTAGACCTGGACAACCTAGAATTACGCCACCTTCGGTTCGATTTAAGTATAGTACATAAAATTATATATTGCAATGTCCTACCTGTCAATGAATACTTCAGCTTCAACCACAACAACACAAGAGCACATAATAGATACCAAGTCAAAATAAACCGCACCAAACTTGGTGACAGGAAATACAACTTCAGCAACTGAGTGGTCAATGTCTGGAATACTCTACCTAACTCTGGTTTCTTCCCCAAACCCCAAAAACTTTAACCTTAGACTGTCTACTTTTGACCTCACCCCTTTCCTAAGAGGTCTGTAGGGGGCGTGCATAAGTGCACCAATGTGCCTACTGTCCCTGTCCTATTGTTTCTTTTTATTTTTCTTATATGTACCCATTTCATGTATTCATAACTATGTATATACCTATACCTGTTATCTTGTAAGCGATTGACAAATCAAAAAATCAAAAATCAATCAAATACAACAACAACAACAAAAAGGTCATTTTCTTTCCTTTACTTTGGCAGATTCCAATTTCTTGTAGAATCCATTCCTGGTTTTCTGTATAGCTCATGCTTCGCTGACTTTGTTTGCCATAGAGCCCAGCTGGGGCTATGTTCGTTCTCCGCTCCCTTCATTTTCTATTGCACCGGCGCTGCTGTTTATTTCAAAGCATCATTTGAACATGTGCGTATTCTCAGTTAATCGTCTCAATAATTTAGTGCCATTTAAGCATCTTCTCATTAGGCCGCTGCTTTCAAGAGACCGATTATTTTTATTTAAACTTATGTCTCTTCTTGGTCCTAACACGCTCAAATTGCATTTATATTTAATATTTGTATGGAAGTCTAAAGTATGTGCCATTGGATAAAGGAGGCTCAAGTTCTGGTTTATACATTTATTACAAAATATCTAAAAATTGAACCAGCATCAATGGTGTGTTATACTCACACAGTTGCAACAATGATCATTTGTCCAACAATTGCCGGTTATGGTAGGCACAGATATTTCATTCCACTGTTTTAGTCATTTTCCTTTCCCAGTTTTATATAAATTTGCTACTGTTTATGGGCATCTCCTTTAAGATACTAGCTCCATGTGAAGGGTGGTTCTGAGATAATAGGTTCTGAGCTTTTACAGTCAAATGTTGAAGCAGAAACATTGAATTGCAATGGTGCATCTTACCTCCAAGGGAGGGTGGAATGTTGCCTCATCTATTTTTACTGCAAAGAAATTTACTTTGAATGGCGCTCACAATCCTGGCGACTATTTGGACATGTCCATGGAGGTTTCTTGGCTACAGATCCTCAGTGCTTTGTCACCAACCAATCTAGCATGTTGCTTTGATTTCTCAGATTAGTGTTTAATTCTAGAATTTATTGGTTCCTCCCCCTAGATTTGACAACCCTAAGAGAAGAAACTTTTCCCCTGAGATCAGTGTTGGATAAGTGCTAGGCATGTATAAAGAACAAGAAACATCCAATTTGCAAAAGTTTTTAAAGAATGAAAATATGAACACAATTATCCATACATGAGAAAGACCTCAGATAAGGATCTCTACAAGAATACAATTATTTGCTAAAAGCACATGTACTATTGTGACGAACAAAAGGAAAATATAGACTTCTGAAATTAAAATAATATGGGTTTGTTTCTGTCTGTCTCCAGCACATTGGAGGCTTGTTGGCTGTCATGCAAAACAGAGTTGATGGTGTTTTTCACATGTACCCAAGGGTGGGATTCAAATTTTTTTAACAACCAGTTCTGTGGGCATGGCTTAGTTGGTGGGCGTGGCTTGGTGGTCATGTTATTGGCTGGGTGTGGCCAACTCAATATCACTCACATTGAGGCACGCGTCTCCTCGCCTGGCCTCTCATGACTGTGGGGATGCTGCAACAGTCGTAAGTGTGAAAAATGGTCATGTCACTTTTTTCAGTGCCATTGTAACTTTGAATGGTCACTCCACACAAGCAAAGCACCAGCAAAGGAGGGGGAAAAAAAACTCCAGAGAAGTTCCAGAGACAGGAAGTCTAGTCCTGCCAAGAATGTAATAACGGTTAACGGAGAGGCAGCTTCTATAAGCAACACCAGAATGTTTCCTTCCTGCCTTCCTTACAGGATTAGGCCAGTAATTTCTTCTAACAACCAGTTCTCCGAACTGCTTAGAATGTTAACAACTGGTTCTAACGAATAGGTGCGAACTGGTAGAATCCCACCCCTGCATGTACCTGATACATTGGAGGAATATGTATATCCAATAGAACCCATATCAAATTCCGAGCCTATATATATGCATAAATAATGCCTGTTTCGTAAGTTTCAGTGACTGACTTCTGTGGAAACCAAAATTGATTACATACAGGTGAATCAGAAAATTTTCACTACTGAGAAGCGAGATACACCCAACATGTATGGTAAAAAACATCAAGATGATGGCCACAATGGTATGCTTGAAATTCTAGCCACCTTTTTGGGGGGGTGGGGGGTGGGGTAGATAACAAGACTTTTGATTGCACCCATGATTCCAATGCTAAAGTGAATAAAATCATAGTAATCTCTAATTGACAATTGGAAAATTGAACTAGCTGGATGCAGAAAATAGATCCAGATATATATTATAGGAATACTGTCCTTGTCCCGAGAAAGGTTTTGCAATGTGGACTTAAATCAACCCTGGAATTCATTTTACCTTCATTTCAGGTAAAAAAAAAAGAATTCTGATTATTCCTCTGAAAACAGTCACACATTTTACATCAAGACCTATCAGGACTTTGGAATCAGATTTCTTGCATTTGTTTGCTAAATGCCAACTATAACTATTCTGCATCTAAAGCCCATGACATTCAGGTTAAAGCATTTGCCTGTGTGTTAGCAAAGAAGAGGTAATATGTGAAAGTGAAAAACATGAAAATCATTATTATTCCCATCTATCAAGCTAAGCATTGATCAAAGGTTTAAAAAGAGGTGGTAAAGTACATGCAGAATAAATAAAAGCTTCCTCTAAGCTTAAGAAACAAATAAATCAATGTCCTGTGTTTTGTTTCTTTCATTGATTTTAAACTTTAATGAATAAAAAAAACAGGTTAGAAGCCAAATTCAATCAAACATTTAATCAAACAGTTGTCCTAGTTTAATGTCAATTACTATACATATTCATTTATTGCAATAAGTAGGGGAACATGATGAAGAATTAGGTTTGTGGCTTAATATCAATAGCCATAAGACCACCTCAGCATCTAGCAACTCAAATTTCTTCAAATTCACATTTGCCACAGAAAAGATTCTGTGAAAGGATAAACATTTATACTAATTCTGAACTGAAATCTGTTCTTCTGTCAAAAAGGCATCTGTTTTTCTACCACATTCTCTTTTTTTCCCAGTTCCTTCAAACATGAGCCACCATCAACTTCAGATCAGTGCACCCCTTTATTCTTATGACATCAAAAGCTTTGGAAAGTTTAAGCTCAGCTGAGGTCCTGCTCCTTTCAGCTCTGCTCCTGCTCCAGTCAAAATAGCAACAGTGCTTACATATAGCAAAGATTCGAAATCCCTGATTGTAAATGTATTAACAGCAGCTAGGATTCTATTTGCTAAAAACTGGAAAAATGAGAAAATACCATCGCAGGAGGAAATCATTCAGAAAATATTGGAATGTGCTGAAATGAGTAGATTGACATTTGAAATTAGAGAACAAGAGGATAAACAATTTTATAAAATTTGGGACCTTTTCTATCAATGGTTAGATAATAAAATACAATAATGAAATATGTAGATTTTTAGAAAATAATAAATATATAAAGATGTACTTCTTTTTTATTATACCTACAAAATGTTTTTAGGATAGATTTGGGAGGATATTATGAATTGTTATAAAATAAACTAAGTAAATTATGGTTATCTCGTAAAATATGAATGAATAAAACTATAGTCAAATGATTGATTAATAATGATACTAGGGTATTCAATTTTTGATTGATAATATGAGCTATTGTGTAATGTAACTGTAACTGAAGACTACGAAATGGATGCACAAAAAAATCTGTAAACCAACCGGCACACTGCTTGTATATCTATGGAAGAAAGTCTGATGTTTTTATGTTTTGTTTGTTTATGTTTGTTTTTATAAACCAATAAAATTTACAAAAAAAAAAATAGCAATAGCACTTAGACTTATATACCACTTTATAGTGCTTTACAGCCCTCTCAAAGCGGTTTACAGAGTCAGCATATTGTTCCCAACAATTTGGGTCCTCATATTGTCCTCATATCAAAATGTTTCAAGGGCAGCAGCAAAGGAGAGAACTTCTCTTTTGGAGCGCCTCTGCTTCATTTGATCTCCCTTTTCTTGAATTGTTCCACTGCCACCTGAAGTCAAAGTCCTCAAATTCCTTGGTTTATAGTCATCCTGCCTGTGAGTACCTTCAGGAGTACCCAGAAGGTTAGTATATCTCCCCCACCCCCCATGTTGTGGAAAAAGCAAAGAGGGTGGAGGGAAGAAGTTGGAGTGCCAATTTCCCTCCATCAGTCAGATGGTCCTTTCATATGTCTCTCTCCCTTTGTCAATTACAACTCTAAGATGCATCAGGAAGGTAGAGCAAGCAGTAAAATAACGCGGGGAAAGGATCTTACAGTAGAAGAGTCTTCAAGCATTTATCACTGCAAGGTGACATTCCTTGAAGTGCCCCCTGCTTTCTCCAGAGCTGAGAAAGGCTCTGGAGACATCACTTGTTATGTTACATTTTCCCTTGGGATTTTACTGAGGGTCAGGAAGTTGCCTACTGCTTGAGAGAGCACTGTACAGTACAGAATGGGACTCTCTCGACTGCTTGAAAATTAAGATTAAGGATTCCAGTTTTTCAACCTTGCCTGAAAAAAACACCCCATCATTTATTTATTTATTTTTACATGCCCTTTCAATTCACATCAAATTGAATGAGAAGGCTAAAAACGCTATATCAAAGATGACCCTAACAGATGAACAACGAGTTCAGTTTTTGAGCAACACATCAATATGTCGGTATTACACCAACTGCTATGACCATGATAGCAATTCAAATCAGAACCAGTGGTTAAATAACCGCTTTCCTTAATAGATGCTATAAGCTGGGTTTTTTTAAAAACAAAAACAAAAAACAGCCAGCTAATGGATCAGACCTTAATGCTCAGCTCTTCCAGGATTTTTCCATCAGTGATACCAGAGACCCAAAGATTAAAATCCTTGGTTTAGCATCTGCATCGTTTGCTCATAAACACAGTTGGCTCGTTAAGATCCAAGCTGTAGCCTCAGGAAGCCCATCGTGACTAAAAAGAAGAGTCCTGTTGGTCCAGGAGATCTGCTGGCCGTGCTACTGGCTGGCATGCATTCAAGGCTGGTGATTGCTGAACTGGCCTGGCTAAATGTTGCTGCCCCTCCAATGGTAGCATCGCAGACATCATGGGTAGTGCAGCCCTTCATGGCAACTTTTGTCGATGATTCTTCTGGCGTTTTAGAAAGACAGAAAATGACAAAAATACACGTTAACCACAAGGGGGCAACAAATACACACCAACCCGTTTCTTCAAGGCCAAAGAAATACTGTTAGTCTACACCCACTTCTCCCGGGTGGCCTTCCTTCTCCCATGGAACCAAATTGCTGCATTTGTAACTTGTGTTTTGAGAGAAAGAGTCCTATCCTTGATTTTAAATTTTAAATTAAAGAGAATCAACAGTCAAATCCTGCGCAACCTAATAAGCAGAAAGCAATGTAATAAAGGAGGGCAATAACATCAAATATTTTGCAGACAACAGATCAACCCCCAATATCAACCGTATTGCCTCGGCTAATTCATTTTGCTTCTGTAAACTCAAAATATTTCTCATAAATTATCTGAATGGTGCAGTGGGCCTAAAACATACTTGGAAACTTGACAGCCATTTGCCTATAGAGAGAGAGAGAGAAAAAAAAGGGGACTCTTGTTCATCCCAAAGGTGCTTTTTCAGGAGATAACTGGACTTCGTTTTTTCTTTGAAGACGTTTCGCTTCTCATCCAAGAAACTTGTTCAGCTCTGACAGGATAGTGGGCAATGGAAGGATTTATATTCCTTGCAGACAACAGGTCGTTTTCATCCTTTTTAGAGGATCATTGAAGCACTTGGAGGTTTATCTGTGTCCTCAGGGTCACCTGAGTGGTGCTCCTGGTTCCTGTAGTCTGCAATTTTTCCTCTGGAAATCCACTCCTACTCCCACACCATTCAAAGGGGTCTTTATCCCAAATTGTATAGCTAAAAATCTGTAGAGACTCTCAGTCCTCCAGGTCCTGGTTGTCCCAAAGGTGCTTTTTTTTTTTTCAGGAGGCAACTGGACTTTGTTTTTTTTCTTTGAAGACATTTCGCTTCTCATCCAAACGCCTTCCAGGAAAAAAACCAAGAGAGTCCAGTTGCCTCCTGAAAAAAAGGATCCGGAGGACCGAGAGTCTCTCCAGGCTCTTTTGATCCCACAGATTCTGGACCACTATAATGAGCACTGACATATTTTGCAGTAAATAGCAAGACTGTCCAGAATAGTTGCAGAAAAATAGTTGCAGGAGAAAAAAAATTTCTTCCACATCTAATATTGATCTGGAGTGCTATGGGAAATAGAAAGGATGATCAGAAGGATGTTTAACAGATTAACAGAGTTGGAAGGGACCGTGGAGGTCTTCTAGTCCAACCCCCCTGCTCAAGCAGGAAACTCTATACCAGTTTAGACCAATTGTTGTCCAATTTCTTCTTAAAAACCTCCAGTGTTGGAGCACCACAACTTCTGGAGGCAAACTGTTCCCTCGATTAATTATTCTAACTGCCAGGAAATTTCTAACAGTCAAGAAATAGGACTGTGCTGGCTTTTGTGACAGCTACAACATTCTGCTGGCTCATATTTAAGTGATTATCCACTAGGACTCTAAGATCCCCCTCATAGTTACTACTATTGAGCCAGGTACCACCTATTCTGTACCTGTTTCTCTTGCCTAAATGTAGAACCTTACATTTTTCACCATTGAAGTTCATTTTGTTAGAGAGGGCCCCCTGTTTAAGTCTGTCAAGGTCCTTTATCCTGAGCCTGTCTTCTGGAGTGTTGGCTGTCCCTGCCAATTCAACGTCTGCAAATTTGAAGAGTTCCACTGCTATCCCCTCATCTAAACATTGATGAAGATAGTGAAGAGTACTGGGCTAAGACAGAGCCTTGTGTAGCCCACTGCATCCTTCCCTGGTGTGGTTGGTCAGCTAGTTACAAATCCATCTGGTGGTGATGCTGTCTAATCCACATTTTTCTATCTTATCAAATAGTAGGTTGTAGTCTACTTTATCAAATTTATTGAAGTCCAAGTAAATTATATCCACAGTATTTCATTGCTCCACTAATTTTGCCACATTGTCAAAGAATGCAATAAGATTTGTCTGGCAGGATCTGTTTTTGACAAACCCATTTTAAATGTAGCCTTGGCATGTAAATTATATCCACAGTATTTCATTGCTCCACTAATTTTGTCACATTGTCGAAGAATGCAATAAGATTTGTCTGGCAGGATCTGTTTTTGACAAACCCATTTTAAATGCAGCCTTGGCACGTTAAATGAAAGTTTCATCAACTGCAACAAGTCCAAAGCAAAGTTTCTTTCAAGTTTGACTTCAAGGGAATGCCTTACGTTGTTTTCCTGGCAGCAGCATGGAAGCAGTTTGCCATAGCCTTCTGAGATTGTTTTGATCCCTGTCCCATATATTTTAAAACCCTGGGATATTCTGAAGGTATCTAATCTAGATGTTATCCATGTGTGGTCTTGCTCAGCTTGTGAAGGCAAGCCAAAGTTAGCTGAGTGCTGCCAAGTATCTATCTGAAAATTTGAGAAATTGAGAAGATTCAAAGATACAAAATGCTTGCACTACAAAGAAATGCCCCAACTGTTTAAAGACCTAAAACCTATTGTTTATAAATGTACATTCCATACTGCTGAAAGCTTTCTCATCTATTTTACTGATAACATTTGACTGGCAGCAACATTCCATTGCTCATGTTATTGGATCTTAACGCAAGAAAAAGCCATGTACCTCCTCCCCCACAACACACACCTGCACAAGATCTTAATGCATCTGTATCTCTGAATGAGCACAACATTCATTTCTGCCTGCCGTGTTCCTGTGAGGATTTTGCAGGATTCATAGTTCAGATTCCAAATACCAGGTAAATAGCTTAAAGCAATGTTTCTCAACCTTGGCAACTACGGACTTCAGCTCCCATAATTCCCTAGCTAGCATACTAGCCAGGGAATTCTGGGAGCTGAAGTCCATACATATTAAAATGCCATTATTGAGAAACACTGGCTAAAGGCTGCCTTCCAGCTTAAGATTTCAGATGCTTCCACAATGTCACGAGCTGCTGATGTGGTTCTTCACCTCTAACTTTCCTAGATTCGTGTTGAACTTCATGTTCCTTTTGGCAATATATTTAAAAAACATCCAGGGTGTTTCATGCATCTTCTAATTATATCTCCAAACAAGTTTTACTGCTAATCGTTCAAGGAAATTGTCAGTGCCTGAATCAGTCTATGCTATTATTTTCTTGTTGGACCTGTCCTTGGCTCGGCATATAAGAGCCTTCCAGGACTATGTCCTGCCAAATGATTCCTGAGATTAACACTGGCAGCCAGAGTTCCCAGTTTCACAACATCCCTGAATCCGATGAGTTTAACAAAGATTGGCTGATATTTATTATCACATGCATAGTGAAGGCAATGGATTCTGCAGCCTCAGAACTCTTACTAGAAATTGATTATCTAGATCAGGGATGTCAAACTCGTGGGGTCACATCATCACATGACATACCTCGACTTTTTTCCCCTTCACTAAAGGGGTGAGCATGGCCAGCATGCGATGCATCTGGCCCGTGGGCTGAGAATTTGACACCCCTGATCTAGATAAACAACAGACTGGGTTGAGAAATGGAGTTTGCTCAGAGACAGCCTCATTGCCCTGAGAGATGTTCTGCATTAAGAGAGAGGCAAAGGAACTATAACAAAAATCTCTTGGTGATTTTTAATACTGTTGACCATAGTGACTAACTGACATAGACAAGACATCAGGAGGAATTTTAATGAAATTTAGTAAACAATTTGATTATTTGAAAACTTTCTGCATAAAATTGCCATAGGATAAATATTTGGATAAGTTAGACACGACAATTATTTTCTACTCTTTCATTCCTTACATAAGATTCTCCATGCTGTATACATTTTAATTAAAAGAAATGGATGTTTTCTAAGATGCAGCCTACTATCAAGTCCCATAAGAACCCATATAAAATGCTGAATTAATTACCAAAATGTATGTATCCAGCCAAATTAATGCACTGAGACTCGGATCCAACACAATCAACAGTGTCGTCCTTACAAGAATCAGGAAATGAAGCATAGCAGGCTGGGCACCGAAGACCATTGATCTTGGTATCTAGTTCTGGCACTGAATAAATAGAAAAATTGTGGAAACTATACCAAACAGCATAATTAAACAAGACAATGACATCTCTATGGATTAAATGTTTGGGAGGGGGATTCCTTGTTTTGAGCTCAAGATGAATTGTTTCAATTAGTCAGTTGATGGGATATTACAGAAGATTAAACAATTTTGTACCCTGTTCTATCTTTATCAAGATCTCCCCCCCCACTCACAATAGAAGTAAATGTAAACAGCATTTTAAGATTCATGTTCCTCATCAATCATAATTCTTTTGTTCATTCTAGCAATTTTCTTGTCCCTAAGAAGTGGGCCCAGTGAATGAAATAATGCTTCTTATAAAGGATTTGTTTGACTGCTTATATTGATAACTTTAGGCTATTTCATTTTAGACTGTTCACTGAATTGTTATAAATGTGCACAAGGCGAATTACCCATTTATATATTGAGATATATATATATATATATATATTGAGTCATTTTTAATGTCCTTTTTATGCTGTCTCTGTTTTTACTATCTTAAAAAAAGAAATGCATTTTCTGACATTTTTAATGGCCTTAGATGGCCTTCCCTCTCTTTTGTTTATTTTGCTATCAATATTCCTGTTCTTTTGTTCCAACTTTGACAGAAGGACAAGAGCCTCAAAGACGGGTTTCCAATTCAAAACAATGTTGTCAGAACTCTTCCAAAGAGGTTGGAATTGCCATTTCCAGATTAAAACATTTTACATCTCATTCCTCTGCTCCGTCTGCTAATGTGGAAATGGAAAGACATGGCACCTTGGGAGCAACCAGTTCACTTTTTAGATTGAGTACATATTTAAGATTGTGCAATAATTCTTCCAAAAGTGTACAATTAAGTTTAAGTTTATAAGTACACAAGCCGACAACATGTGTCAGTGTCTGCTGATCACCTGGGCTTAAAATGAATAATATGGAAATGATGTATTTCCCCAATTTCTTTTTAAAATTTATTTAATCAAATTTGAATTGGGGCCATTACTTGTAGAGTGTGGGAGGTCTAAATCTTCACTGCTGACTTCTTCCTTTTTATCAAACTATCTGGTTATAGTTATCATTATTTTTAGCCTGCTCTTAGCTTGGCCATTCTGCTTTTAATAAATGCTCCTTGAGTGCAATCATTTGTACAAAAGCACAAGGGAGTAAAGCTCAGAATAGATACCTACATTTGACTGGAAAATCTGTATTGCAGGCATCGTGCTTACAGCAAAAAACACTCGTCCTTGATCTTCCTTTTTTACCCAGATTAATGTGAGCAGAACCACCTTCACAGACACTTGATGGAGCGCAGCTTTTAATAATCCCCTGAACCTGAAGTTCTTCTGCAGGGAGGAAAATAAATTGACTTTTCTAGCAGATAATGAGACTATGCCCACACTAAAAGTAGCAAAGCCAAAATTACAGTAAATACATGTTTCACCTTGAAAAACACTAGCCAGGAAAGATCTTTACTGATGACTGATGTATCACACACCCATAAACTAGTGCAGTGGTCATAATTTGGGAACAGAATCACCACCACCCATTAATCATTGCACCAAGAGTGACACAATTTTACAATATCTGTAGCCTGCTTGCCATTTGACCATACAGGCAGAGATGCAGCACAGTTGGCAAAGCTTGGTCACTGCAGCCATCATCCCAGGTTTGAAATGTGTGTTTTATCAGCAGCCCTTATATTCTTAGCCACTCTTTCTCCTCAGGAATTTTTCCTGGAGAACTAAAGTTGGACTAGAAGATCTCCAAGTTCTTCTCTTCACATGAGCACCCCCAGAAATCTGCTCCTTCCATTAAAAGCAATATTGTGGCATTGTTGCCACAACCTTCCACCCCTTCTGTAAATGCTTGTGACTAATACACACATAAAAGGGGATTCAAATAATTTAATCTGATTTATGAGTGGGATCTGTTTAAGGCTACCTCTAGTCTCCTAGTGTTAGTTAGCTAGATTAAAGGGCCTCCTATTTGAGTTCCCACACCACATTACTCCCCTCCTGTAGATTTTCTCACCCCTGGACTACATCAACAATATAAACTGTAGGTCAGGGAATTTGATGGACTGTCTTACTCCAGCTACATCTACCTGGCCAGCTACATCTACCAGAGTAGGAAGGCAGGATACATTGTGGATCCCAACTATTAAGAACGTATACCTAGTAGGATCCAGGAAAAGGGTCTCTCCTGTAGGGCTCTTGGATTTTGGAATATCATTTCCCTTGAGATAAGATTGGCTCCCATCCTGCTTTTCTGTTAGGAAACTTGGGAATCCCATTTGGAGCCAATCAAGTGGGTGGTGGGGTGGGATATGGGCAGTGGTGGGATTCAAATTTGTTTACTCCCGGTTCTGTGGCTTGGTGGGCATGGCAGGGGAAGGATATTGTAAAATCTCCATTTGCTGGTTGTTCGAACTACTCAAAATTTCCACTACCAGTTCTCCAGAACTGATCGGAACCTGCTGAATACCACCTCTGGATATGGGATAGGGGTTTAAATTGTGAATTTTTAACTGTGGATTTTTAATATTGTCTTCTGCCCAGAGTCAGTGTGTGTGTGAGATGGGCGGGTATATAAATTTGTTTAATAGATAAACAAATGTTAAAATACTATTATAAATCATTTCTATTGCTAAGTTTACTAATAAACAAATTGCATAATGACTCAAGTGTGTACAAGTCATGTGGCATATAAATTTAATAATCATTAAAACAGATGAAACAAGTAGACAAGTAAAGTACTATTAAACTTTTACAAGGGAACATTTACCCTCTTGGATACCCAACTCTCCCCAGGCAAAGCACATAACAGAAAAATAGGTCTCCACCAAGAAGTCCCATTGTAGTTTCATAGCATCAGGGTGGGGAGGGGTTATGCAGTAAGATTACTGGATCAGGGCTGCAAAACTGTAGATCAGGGATGTCAAGCTCATGTCATCACATCGATGTCACATTACATATCGGAGCTTTTTCCCCCTCCACTAAACTGTACATAGGTGTGGCCAGCGCGTGACACACCTGCCCCGCGGGAGTTTGACAGCCCTGCTGTAGAGGGTCTCCAAATGATGAGAATATGGCTAAAGTTTTATTGCCTGCTGACCAGCTGAACTTTTTCAGTTTGATTTTGGTCCATCACTGAGTCCAACCCGCTTCTTCATGCAGGAAGGTATCCAATGGTAAGTGGTTGTGTGGCTTCTGTTTGAAGCCATAACCTTTCTTTTTAAAAAAATTTCAATTAAAATGGCTGCAATAGTTCAATTTTCAAACAACTTTTATTGTTTTATTCATAGGATTTATTTTTCTAACATGCAACTGATAACTGTGCCAAATTAGTCAGCCACACACAATTCTTAATGGAAATTCTCTTTTTAAGTTTACTCATCAATCTTTTAAAAGCAGAGAAGAACATAAAATATATGAATATTCTGAAATCAACATATAATTTTGGTTACAAAGGAAAACCCATGTTCCAATGTTACTTACCCAATACACTTTCAAATGCAGTAATACCACAAAAATCATGTTCTGGAGGACATACTTCGATGTTACCGGAACAGTTGTGACCTTGACCAATGCATACTTCACATTTCAGAGCAATACCTGGAGAACACAGAGAGAAAAAAAAGGTATGTTTGTGTATGTGTGTGTGTACATATATATAATTAAATTTACTTAATTCTGAAGTCTGAAATGTCCCTTTAGGGTTCATAACCAGAAATACTATTTTCGATTTCCATTGTCAACTAAAATGAGTTATGAATGTATGTATAGAGAACCATTTATATGATGAGTGAAAAAAAGTATAGTGCAATTATTCCATACAGATGAAATAATTATTCTGCAATGCTATTCTGGATTTTTGCCAGAGATCAGGGATAAATGGAAACACATGACTGCCAAGATGTATTACTTGTTCATAAACCTGTTCATAAACCAGCTCAGCCTCATTAGCAAAACATTTCTTTGTTTAGAGCAAACAATTATCTGTATGCTTATGCCATTTCACAAACTTGCTGCATTGTACATACTCTTTCCAAAAAATAATACAAACAAATTTGCAAGAAAGTGAAATCCCCAGAACCTTATATAGATCAGACAAATTTGCACAAATAAATCTGTCATTCAGTGAGATGCCAGAAGATTTCAGAAAATGAAGAACATACAATTATTTTATTTGTTAATCATGCAGCTACAGAAATGACTATATCAACATTTAAATATTATGTACTCCTTGTAGGCAGCTAGATGATTGAAAACAAGTATGAATTACAAACAGTAAGAAATCATATTTGAAACAATAAAACCTGAAAGGTGTACAGCAGATAAAACAAGGCACTAGATCAAAACTTAGCCATTCAATAAAAAGAATGCCTGACTAAACAGGAAGAGTTTTTGAGAGCCAGCAAACATCGTAACAGCAGGATTCTACCCTTATATGTCATATAAATATTGTTGTTTTTTTTCTATTCAATCTTATTTGATTCTGGAAAACTGCCTGGATAAGTTTCTACATTTTCTTAGCAAAGTTTTCAAAAACGGTTTGCCATTGTGAAAAACTGATTTGTTGGATCTTGACCAGATCTTCTGGTCATTTGCACAATAAAATCCTTATATAAGTGGCCCAAATAATGTGATTTGTTTATTTACATCATCTATGTAATGATGTCACTTCCTAGATTGTTTAAATTACTTCAATTGCATCATTTGCACTGTTACAATGATGTATTTTTAATTTACAAGGCTTGAAGCAGGGGTATCAAACTCGCAGAATCATGCTGTCATCACATGACGTATCATGACTTTTTGCCTCTTTGCTAAAATGGCGGTGGGCCTGGCCAGCGCGTGAGGCATCAGACCCACAGGCCATGAGTGTGACACCCCTAGTTTAAAGGAATAAGGAACATTCCCGCCACCCAATTAATCCATCAATATGAGGTTTCACTGTATTCTAAACCAAGGAACATGAATCCTACTCGGTATTCTCTTGTCCAATTCAAAAAAATCAGATCTCTATAGAAAAGCAAATAATTTGTACCAGTCTTTCCAAGCATCTGTGTATGTGTACCCATAAGATGGACAATAGAAAGGTACCACATCTGATTACCCCCACTAATTTATTCCACTATCACCAAAGAAGGAGCTACTCACCACTGGCTATCAGTGCTGAGAGGAGGCCAAAACTGAGGCAAGACTTCATTGTTGCTAGGTTAGAACTGGGCTAAGCCTTCTAATGTGCCCAGCTTTTTAGCTAGGAAGGATACCTTCAATTACAGCAAATGAAGGAGTGTCCCAAAGCATCCTTAAGGCCATTGTGGAGAGGAAGTTACATACTAATGACATGCCTCCTGACCAACAAAAGCCAGATCACCTACACTGCAAAAGCTGCTTTGGCTTCTGATAGGTTTATGGTGTTGATTTTAACTTGGAGAAGTCTTAGAGGGGAAGGACTTGAACATATGGGGACAGTTTCTTCCTGTCCTCAAGTCTATTTGGACTATGAATTCTACTCAAAAGAGGATACTCTGGGTACAAAGAAGATTTTTTAAAAGGCAATTTGATAGCGACAATTGCATAGTTGCACCCACTATCCCGACTTTCCATATCTTTTGTAACTTCCTGCCAAGTACTTTCAATTTAGGAGCTGGGAGCTTGGAAGCAGGTCTTCTTGGTCACTTCATCACTAGGCTAACACCCACCACCACCGCCTAAAAAAATCCAATTGGCCTCTATTATCATCTTCCAGAAAGCTGCTCCAACATGCTGTAAATATCTCTGCTTTGCCTGCCATCTGTTTGGCAGGATGATGTTTAAATCCTATTATGTTCTTAATTAGAGTTAGGATGTGTCTTTATGGCTTCACTGTTTTAAGATGTGTGTTTGCAGTCATAGAAAAGTAATCAAAAATAAAAGAGGGGATGTTTTCTCATTTTTCCAGTTTTTGGCAAATACAATCCTAGCCGCTGTTAATACATTTACAGTCAGATATTTCAACTCTTTACTATATATTTCTAGTAAAATTCCCAATAACAATATCTCTGATTTCAAATCTATATGTTTTTTTGTCATTTTTTCCAACGACCTGTGGATTTTAGTCCAGTATTTTTTAGCATCCGCACAAGTCCACCACATATGGTAATAAGAGCCAGGAGTCTGATGACATTTCTAATATTTTTCAAATTTATTCTTGAACATTCTTGCTGTTCTTGTCGGAGGAAAATGCCACCTGTAAAACATCTTATACAAATTTTCTTTATATGCTGTTGTCATTGTCATTTTATAATTTTGAGACCACAATTTTTGCCATTTCTCTAGATCGATCCCATATCCAAAATTCTTCCCCCAAGCAATCATTGTTTCTTTAACTTGTTCTTCTTCTAATTTAATTTCTAATAAATATTCATACAATTTTTTAATCACCTTTTCATCAATACTTGTCAAAATCTTATCTAAATCAGTCAATGTATCATAGAAACCTTCCATTTTAGAATCTTTATCATACCTTGAATGTATTTGCGCATATGAAAACCAATTCATCTTTATATCTTGTTCCTCTAATTTTTGTATAGATTTGAGTTCACCCTTTTCATTCAATATTTCACCATATCTGTTTGTTCCTTTTTGTATATTATAGGATAAGAAAATGCTTCAATAGTCGATAGCCAGACTGGAATTTTCAAATAACATTGTCTTTTAATCTTCTCCCAGTTTAACCACAGAGACTCCCATATATAATGTCTTCTAAAGTACCCCTGTGTTTTAGTTCCTTTATACCATAAAAAGGCATGCCACCCCAAGAACTGTCAACAATCTAGTATTTCTTAGTGTTATCCATTCCTTAACCCACATCAGATTTGTAGCTTGATAATACAACTCCCAATTAGGCAAACTAAATCTTCCTCTAATTCTAGCATCTTGCAAAAGTTTTAACTTTATTCTCGCTTTCTTACCTTGCCATATATATTTCAACACAATTTTATTTAAATCTTCAAAGTAATCTTTTCCAAGCCTAACTGGAATTGTTTGAAACAAATATAAAATTCTGGGTAATATATTCATCTTGATTGTTGAAATTCTCCCTATTAGTGACAGTTGTAAAAAAAATCATTGAGAAAATATTGGAATGTGCTGAAATAAGTAGATTGACATTTGAAATTAGAGAACAAGAGGATAAACAATTTTATAAAATTTGGGATCTATTCTATCAATGGTTAGACAATAAAACATGGTAATGAAATATGTAGATCTTTAGAAAAAAATAAATATATAAAGATGTACTTCTTTTTTATTATACCTACAAAATGATTTTAGGATAGATTTGGGATAATATGAACTGTTATAAAACAAACTAAGTAAATTATGCTTATCTTGTAAAACATGAATAAAAGTATAGTCAAATGATTGATTAATAATGATACTAAGGTATTTAATTTTTGATTGAAAATACGAGATTATATGCAATGTAATTGTAATTGAAGACTACGAAATGGAAGCACAAAACAATTTGTAAACCAACCGGCACACTGTATGTATACATATGGAAGATGGCTTGATGTTTTTATGTTTTGTTTGTTTATGTTTGTTTTTAAAAACCAATAAAAACTTGAAAAAAAAAATAAAAGAGGGGAAGGAAGGAAAGATGAATTAGTCACATTTTAACCTGTGCAAAGGGGTGCCCTACCCTTCCCACAGATCCACCCAAGAAGCCTTCCAGGTAGCTATACTTTACATTACTTAACATGATTTAACAGGGACACTCGGAGCTTGTTCTCATGTTAACTCCACGCCTTGAAAATCTAGTTCCAGATTCACAAGTCTTCCTTCAGTGGAAGCCTATAGTGTTTCATAAAGCAAACTGCAAGGATACCGAAATCTAGTTTGCACCTTGTACTAATCCATGGTTTGTAAGATAAATTACATTGGGCTGGATTACACAACACAAGCCAGCCATGTATCAAGCCAGCCATGTATTTAGAAAACCACACTGCGGGATTCAAAAGAAGTTTAATATATTCTTTGGATTGGCTTAGTACATTGCCTTGATGCATCTTTTTGTCTTAGCACTCAGCAAAATTTTGTAGTTCCAGTAATAATTAAATCAATGTTTGGATTTAGCATAACCATCAATGATAAATGATTGATACTGTAATCCTCCTGAGCTTCAAGATATAAAAGACCTACAAATTTCTTATTCTGCTTTATTAATTGCAGTGTGGTATCACATTTGAATCCTAACATTATAGCAGTTCTTTACTGTCTTTTATTGAAACAAATCAGATTCATAAACCATACCTTAAATTAAAGGTAACTACAATCAAGGCCATAGTTTTTGTCAGGATTTAGACATCAAGCTAAACTATTATTAGCCTGAAATAGAAATTAAAAACATATTTCTTAATATAAAACAGTTTTGTTTTATTATAGCCAAATACTAATGCAATTGTCTGCAAAAGAAATACCTACTGCAAGGATTTCCAGAGTGGGTTAATATCAAAAAAGTAAAAAAAAAATGGTGATTATGTGATCAAAACATCACTCCCTTTTCCCTTAAGTACAGGTGGTCCTTGACAATTGGGACCAGCAATTCTGTTGTTAAGTGACAATCATTAAGCAAGACATGTGACCATGACAGACTTACCTCACTTCCACTAGTCATAAAGTGAATCACCTGCCTTTGTTAAGCAAGACATCACATGACCTAGACTTGCAATTTTACTGCTGGTTTCCCCATTCACGTTGCTTATTGGAAGCATGCAAATGGTGTTCCCAGGACAATGTGAGGGTGCTAAAGCCCCACTGGTTGGAAAGTGCTTGAATCTCAATCACACAGCCATGAGGACACTGCAATTGTCACTGCATTGTGAGGATTGGTTGCGAAGTTGTTTTTGAGCACCACTATAACATGGAATGATTGCTAGTCATGCTTTGTGAGAGCAGTCACAAAGTGGGGACAATTTGTATAAGGCAAGGGTCTTCAAACTTGTCAAGTTTAAGACTTGTGGACTTCAACTCCCAGAATTCCTGAGCTAACATGACTGGGGGAGGAATTCTGGGAGTTGAAGTCCACAAGTCTTAAAGCTGTCAAGTTTGAAGACCCCTGGTGTAAGGGCTCTATTCTTTGATATCGGCATTGTGGCCATCTTGCTGCAGGCATTTCAGTGCACATGTGAAAATCTGGGTGTAAAGAACAATGAGTCACTCTTACTTCCTTTCAAACTGACAAGCCCATGTAAACAATTTTTCCAAATTTATGTCATCACTGCCACCCACATATCACCTCTTTCCCTCAGTAGGAAACCTTGTCATCACCCAACATTCCAGCTGGGCCTTTGTCCTGAAACCATAACTTGTCTTTCCTCCAATGATGGTGTTTTCTTCACTTCCTTCACCCATGATCACTTCCAGGCAAGTGAGCCTCTCCATTAAACACTATCCATGGTCTTTCATCATAGTTGGACCACACCTTCTTCATGTTACTCTGTATGGCTGGAACTTTCCAAATGAAGATTTTGTTTACTTATTTTAATATTTTTCTCAAAAGCAATGAGAAAGGCCAGACCAAACGATCTTATAGCACTACTTGATGTGATGCACCAAAGGCCATCTAAATTATTCTGGCATTGGAAATAAATAAATAAATAAATATCCAACTAGAATTACTAATAACAGTAGTTATTAATGAATACTGCTCCACAGGTAGCTGTCTCTGTGATTTTCCAATTGTGAAGCACAACTGACTTAACTTTACTATTGAGGCACGTGGTTGGGTCTGCTTTCTTCACTCTAGTCCAGAGTTTAGTTTTTAAAATTGGATGTATTAGAGACTGTGAGAGTTGCATTTCCATCTAAACCTTGTACTTAGGCAATCAGTTTCACAGCAAATGTGAGGACAAATTGCTTGAACAGAACTGCACAGAGATATTTAATAGTTTGTTTGCCTGACATATAACATTTCCTGTTTGCAGCAGCATTAAGGCAATATTTTTAGTGTATGTATAAATCTGTCCTCTTTTTTAAAGTATTGTTTTTTTCTCTCCCCCTTTTTCCTCTGCTCTTAAGAAACCGTAAGCCAATTTCAATATGCATCCAAATAAATAAAAATGAAAAACTTTTCCATTCATTGCAGACTTGCCTAAACCTCAATGTGGCAGCACGTCCTTGTAGCATTTTATTGTTTATAAATTAAATTTGTATTTTATCTGTCTATACAAGACTCAAGACAAATAGCAAAACACGAGTTGTAAAATATAATAAAAATATAATAAAATTAAAATCACTATTTATTTATCTGTTCAATTTCTAGAGGCGCCCATTTCAGTCAATGACTCTGGACAGCTTACAATTCAGAAAATATTACAAAATTGAAAAAAAAAACATTTTAAAACAATAAAAACATTAAAAACATCCAATTCAAAATACAAAAGAGCAAGATATTTGGCCCATTAGCAATATAATCTGGAAACGGGGGTAGGGGCTTGGCACATTCAGTGAACCAAAGTCAGAAACATAGCCAGGTTTTTAATGCCTTATGAAAGGCTAATAGGGTTGGGGCCATTCTGATCTCTGAACGGAGGATGTTCCAAAGAGCAGTTCACCTTTTGGTCCCCACCAGCTGACAGGATCTGCAGCATTTCCATTCTGCTTGACTTAATTGGACAGGTAGAGAGACTTTATAACTAACGTCCAACACCTTGTATTGCATCTGAAAACATCTCAGTAACCAATGCAGCTCATGCAGAAGTGGCATTATGTGTGCCACATACCTGGCACTATTTACTATTTGTGTGGCCACATTCTGCACCAGTTGGAGTTTCCAAACGATCTTCAAAGGCAGCCCCATGTAGAGTGTGTTACAGTAGTTTTATATGGAGGTTACAAGAGTATGAGTTATTGTGAGCAGGGCCTTCTAATCCAGGTATGGGCGCAACTGACACACCACTCGGAGGTGTGCAAAGGCTCTCCTAAGCACAGTGGCCACCTTCTCTGGATGCCCCCGACTGTGTACCAAATTTGTTTGGAATGGTGCAACCCCATCCAGAATCAGAGATGGGAGAACCTTGTCTCTGGGAGGTCCACATGCCCACAGCCACTCTATCTTGCTTGGGTTTGAGTTGGAGCCTGTTTTGCCCCATCCATTCCCAACAGCCTTCAGTCACTAGGATAAGGACAGCCATGGCATTCCTCAAGGGGCCTGGGGTAGAGATATAAAGCTGAATGATTCTATTAAAATCATTATAGAAAGCAATTTGGTCAATAAGTAAAACTTGATAAGGAGATGTGCATTTTGTAATTTTCTTGATTACTGAGAGATCAGAATCAAACATGCTACCTTGGAAAATGCATTATGTTGTCCTGAGAACCAAATAGAGAGCCATATACTGTCGCCACAGTAAAGATATGAAAAGAAAACATTTTAGTAGTAATTACCACTCTCTTCCTGCTTGGAAAGTCCTACTTTCATAATGTAGTTTAGTTTTGTTGCTGGGGTATGAGAGGAAGATGCCAGAAGAGTGACAAAGCACTGCATTATAGCCTAAGGAAACGTCAGTCTATTACTGTGCAGATCTACAGATGCTGCTTCTTTGAAGTGTTTATTTGGCATGATACTATAATTGGTGATATTTTTCTTTTCCTTTCCTTTCCTCTCCTCCTTTGAGCCAGTGTTGATTCTTGGAGGCTGTTCGAAGAAGTCCCTGAAGTTTTCTTGGTAAAATTTCAGAAGTTCTTTCCCAATGCCTGTTTGCTAGGAATGAGAGAGAAGGACTGAGCCCAAGTCACCAGCTGGTTTTGTTGTTAAAATGGGACTAGAACTCATGGTCTTCTAGTTTCTAGCCTGGTAATATTAATGGTCCATTAATGGCCCATGATTTTATACATATCTATTCTTAGTGTTGGTCTAGGAAATGGAGGTGGGTCCTACCCCATAAAATATATACATATGTACTGTATGTACAAATGTGATACTTTGTTTCAGTTCATTCATCCTCATCTACCTTCGGTTTTTCCATGATTATCTTTCTGTGGCATTGACTTTAGTAGTCATTCACCTGTTGGTTTGTAAAATGTGTTCTGTTATATGAAAGGTCAAGAATTAAGGTAAGTAGAGCAAAGTTTCAAGATTTATTTATTTTTTTAAAAAGCAAAGCTACTTGATCAAGAAGCACAAAAAAGATGATTTAAGACCTTAGTTCTAGAATTGCTAAGATGATCAGAAATGGGTTGGTTTAAGATACAGTACATTGCCTTGCAAGGATCTTTAGAGTCAAGATAGCAGATATAACCAAAAATCAAGCATATTTTTTAAAATTGCCTTTTGCATTTAATACATGTTACAAAAGGGCTGGGCTTTCATTGCATGGTTGCAGTCATGATCTTGATTTTTTTTAATACACCCTCCTTTGCAGACACACGTCTTTCTGAGATTAATAAAAATCCTAATAACAATAGACTCATATAGCCATAACTGCATGTGAAATTATACACTAAATAGGGTGGAAATATGTGTAGCTTTCCTTCACTTAAGTATCCAAGATTATGTAATATTTTGTGTATTTAAAACATTGGTATCCTATAATTCTTCAAATGGTTTATACTGTCAGTGACATGAGGAAAGTTAATACAAAATTAACTCCTAGAAATAAATATTAGAATACGTACAGCTTCAAGAAGGCACGATATAAGTTTTCTAAAACTTTTAAGAAAGTTTAATATGTTATAAAATATCATACCACAGAAACAGTAGTAATTTCTGATAAGCTAAAGAAATAACACATTTTTATAGCCCAACATTGTTAAAGTGTCTCAAGAAAAAATTTCCATATTTATTCTGTGAACTACAGCAATGGATTCCATTCTCAGGGAACTCCTCTCTCTCTCTCTCTCTCTCTCTCTCTCCCTCTCTCGAATGTGTGCATGGACTATTCTCTGCATAGCTTTTATGTGGTGTCAGGTACTGTGTAGCTTTTAGTTTTTAATTGGGGTATTGATGGCTGGCTCTGTGCACACATTCTGGAGAGAGAGATAAGTGTTGTGGCCCACCAGACTTGGGCAGTGAGGAAGTTGGGGAGGAATATGGGCCACTCCTGGAGTCTGGGGAAGGCTCTGACAAGTGCTCCGCATCAGAGGCAGAGATGGGGCCAGGGCCGTCTGACAGTTATCAGCTGCCTTCGGAGTCGGAGATCAGTGGGGCAGAAGAATAGCTGGAGCCTGTTCCGAGTGTACGCATGCACAGAGCTGCCAGGAGAAGGGAACAGTTAAGGAACAAGGGTCGACTCCGGAGTAAAGGCTTAGGTGGACGTGAATGGCTCCTCCCCTAGGGAATAAAGAGGAGCAAAAGGGGAGTGGTGTTTGTAGGAAACAAGTTGTTCAATTCATTAGAGTGAAGATCTGTTCCTGACTTCTTGCCAAGTAATTGTTGCTACAGCATGGCATTTGGAAAATATCGGCCTGGCAACTCTCCAAACCTGACAAAACTCTGTAGTTGTGAAATCTCATGAAAAACTGTTTGCTGGGACTTTTCTGGAGACGAATTCACTTTAACCTAAATAAAAGAGGTTTTATTGGGATGAGGAGTCTGTTTCGTGATCTTGGGAAGCCTCGGTCAGAACAATAAGTTCCATTAGGATGGGCTCCAGCATGAGTCTGAAAGTTTGGAAGACTAAACCTCTGGTCTCAGTGATTGACTCACATTGGATCCTGCAACATTATCCTGGGACATGCCTTAATTTGTGAGTGACTAAATTCCAGAGTAGGACTAATAGCCCTTGTCCTTAATGATACTGTGAATAGTAAGGGAGGGGTTTGCTACTTGGTCATTTTTCCCTCCTGTTTTGCCTTAGAACAGCAGCTGACAGTGGGAAAGGAAAGAAAGAAATCTAAGTTTCCCCACCCCAAGAGTTGTAGGATGAAATCTTCTAGAAGAAGGAAGAAATCTAGCCCATCTCAAGAAGCAGTAATTTGAGTGGGATCATGGTTTGGTTTTACTTTGTATGGCTCAAATCAAGCTTGTCCCAGTTTCCTTCAATCTGGTTTTCTCTGAAACCTTATTGACCTTAGTCATCCTTCCTGTTTCAGAGATTAAACCTTTTATTTAAACCAGATTATCATGTGGGTTTGCTTTTTGTTTTGTTTTGCTGTGCCTTCAGTTCAATCTTGGCTCCTGATGACAGACTGGGCCTATACCTGCAATTTTCTTTGTAATATTTTGGAAGCGGCTTGCCATTGCCCCTTTCTAAGGGCTGAAAAAAAGAAGGACTGGCCCAAGGTTACCCAACTGGCTTTGTGTTTAAGACAGGACTAGAACTCACAGTCTTCCGGTTTCAAATCTGATGCCTTTAACCATGAAATCTTTGTGTTCTTAATAAACTCTACTATGTTAAAATATTTTGTGACCTTCCTTCCTTCCCTCCCTCCCTTCCTTCTGTATTGTTGCCCCTCTCAATAAGTGATTCTGAGCAGTGAACAATTGTAAAATCAATTAAAACAAATCTACATCTATTACAAAAATTACACAGCAGCCGAGAAGAATGTTGCAATGCATGATTTTTAACACAACCAGAAGATGGGATTCTTCACACACTGCGTGGGTATGATCTTGTGAAATTCATTGGAAGACTAGACTTTGTTAGCTTGACAATCAAATGTGGACTTAATTTGTTTGCCTCTCTGTCCATAACACTCCACCACCCACATTAATTTAATATGGGATGAAAATAAGGCTGGGGGCTTGGTGTGTGTTTTTGTGGGTGCGTTCAAAGAGAGCCAGTATCAGATGATACTCAGGCTCCCTTTGAATACACCAGTGCAAAACATTTGTATCAGAATCAGAGCTGATCATCCTGTTCCATTTGCACATAGGTTTAGAACTGTTTTAAAAGAGAGCTAAACCCATGTTCAAAAAGAGCAACCCCCACAGAGAGAGTTGCACCATGAAGCACTCTTTTTCTTAAATTCTTTCCTATTTCACTAGGCAGTCCTTGAGCAGCCACTTCTTTCTTATTCAAGCTGATCTAAGTCACCAAATCAGAAAATTGATGCCGGGACTTAGTAGACATGAGGGACAGTTCAGTTTGAAAGAACTGGATTCTCCGTTTGTCTAAAGCTGAATGGATCTGCAAGCGTGCAAGAAGAAGGGATCATAGTTCAACTTTTTAAGGGACTGAATTAACCCCACCCCAGTAATCATCTATCTGTGATGCTGAACAAATGGTAGGTGAAGTGTCACACCCATCTACCTTTCTGGGACTTTTTGCTTGTTTTAGAGAAAAAAAAGCTGCCTGAAGTATAAGTTGAATGGAAGCAAAAGTGTGAGAATATTGCAGGAAAAGGTTGCTGAGGTATATTTCCCATAGTTAGTTGTAAATTGAGAAAGGTTCTAACTGAGCTATAAAACAGTGAAGCAGGAATATTACACAATCAATAAATGTTGATAAAAACAAAGTAATTTGTCATTATGCTTATCAATAGAATACAAATTACTGTCAGCTCCACTGTAGATCAGACCATGAAATCAACATCACAGGAAAATTGGAATACCTTTATTGAGATAATAAAGAATCTTGTAAGACTGCCGACGCTGTATTTTCCCCTCCTTCTTATACACCCCCCTTCTTATACGCCCCCCTTCTTATACATCGCCCCTCCCCAATCCTGTGAATCAGGGAGGTGTCTGAGACACTTCCAAATGTTGTCTGGTTGTTCTGAACTGAAATAAGAAAGTTTCAGCCCTTTTGGTTAGGCAGCAGCTTTTCCATATGTCCATCAAGGCTACCTTCCTTATCTCTACTCATTTGAAATGACTGGCTTGTGACCTGTATCAAGAAATCAACCTAAACTACTGTCATTTCAGTAAGCTATGAAGAGGATGAGCTTCTAATTATAATCTATATTGGAATCAAGGTTCAAAAAAGAGATAGTCAGATAAACATTAATCCATATGTTTGTCAACAGAACTCACCAAAATTTCTGTCACAAAACTGTAACACGTTTTGTAGGCAAGGAAAGGCTCAGTGACTAGACAAATCTGACAGACAGGCATTGAAAAATTTGGCAATGACAGAAGAAAAATGTGTTTTGTCTTGCATAATGCCTTGAATGACCACTAAGGCCTGGCATTTAAACAGTTGGCAGTCAATGAGATCTCTGGGATTAACCTGACATTAGATGCAAACCTACATATAACAGGACTGACACTTCTTCCTTTCTGTAGAAAAGCAGATGACTTTTAAGGTCTAAGGCTGTTTCAGAGCTACAACTTACAGCTGATGGGCTATAAATCAAAATGTACAAATAACAGCTTTTTAACATTAAAAATTAGAATATCTTCCTCTCAAAGTTACATGTTTCTACATAAACAATGATTGCCAGAAAGACAGAATTACAAGCAAAGTATTCTAAATCTACATATTTTCTACCTAAATGTCACTGGATTTAACCTTGCTTTTAATTAACAATTTTATATGTTTTGTGTTCTTCTCTCCCAGAAGTCACCGAAGGTATAGGTTTGTATTCCTTGCTGAGAGAAACAAGACACATATCCTCGTCATCTTGGAATTGATTAAATTACTTGTTATTAAATTGTCATTCCAGAAGAGGAGCACAGCTATCTCAAATCACAACACACACTATTATGAAAGCTGAATGAAGTATTTGGAAAAGCAGTTTGGATTTTCTCAAGCCTGGTGTGGAGTAGTTTCTCCTCTATGAAATCTCCTAATTTTATGATTTTAAAAAAGTAGATTTTTGCACTTGGAGAAAAGGGCAATCACTTCTTTCAAAAGAAGAAATCACTTATTTTCTTTTTTTCAGAGCCCACTGCATGATTTCAATATCTGCACAGTTTTTCCCTATGATGCTTTTTAATAAATGCTTTCTATCTTTATTGCACATTTAATGCATTTTGAAGACTTCCGTATGTTGTTCTCACATTTATCATCACTAGGTGGCAGCACCTAGCTTATCTTACAGTAGCTGATCTCAGAAGCTAAGGCAGGTTGACCTGGAGTGGGATCACCTGGAAATTCCAGGGTTAAATTGAGAAAAGGAGAAAAATATTCTGTAAGACCAAACCACTTTCATTCTCTATCAAAAAAGGACACAATAGCAATCAGTATGGGTCAAGCCGAATTATTTATTTTATTTCTTTATCATATTTCTTTATCACCTATCTCACAATCAGGCAACTTTGAGTTGTTCGTAACAAAATAAAACAAGCATTGAACAATTATAAATATAAAAATGCATTAAAATTGCAACAATTAAAGCAAACTAATTAATGTGTGTTTACTTTTGCTACACACACATACGCATGTTAAGAACAATCTGTTTAATTCTTTCCTATATTCTATTTCTGGATAATTATTCACTTATCTGGCATTTCCATCCTATCTTTTTCTTTCACTGTTTCTATTTTAACTCTCCTATTTTATCCTATCCTTGGAAACCTAACTATTCTAGTGTCTTTTTAAATCATTGCTTCCTGTTCCTGTCCCTTCCAGATTCACATTCTGATTTGTCCAACATGACTCTGGCAATTGAGGCCTTCTCATTAATCAATAAATTGTCTAATTAAGTCCCTATTAGTTTATATGAGAGTGATCAGCATACCTAATGGGAAAGTAGTTGAGGGCTAGAACTTGAAGTACTTTAGATTGGCAGAAAAGTTTCCTCATCCAAGCATAAATTGCTACTATATATTATATACAGCACAACGCGCCAGAGGTTGCATGGGGTAATAATAGAACAGACATGGCTTTAAGGGAATTGACTATCTCATTTCTGGATTCTGAACAAAGCCTAGCACATTCAGCTGTATATAATATAAAAATGTCTCCACTCATAATAAAATCACAGAATTAGAAGGAGGCATTGAGGTCACTAAGTCTACCCCTCTGCTCAGCACAGGAATCCAAATTAATACATTTCAGACAGATGGCTATGTGGCCTTTGCTTGAAGGACACTAAATCACTATTAACATCAGAATTTCATTCACTGTTAAGCATGTTGCAATCAATATATTGAAATAGACTGTGGCTTATAAATGAAAATGGTTTTTAGCAGAGTTGGTAATAAAGATTAATTCCTATCTTTGAAAATCAAATAAAAAGAAAGTGCTAATAGAAAGTGACTTTTTAAAAAAAGGATAAACAATGTGTTGCTTAGTACAGCCCAGGTAAAATTCATTGATATAATATTCATTAAAGTTGATCAACTATAATTAAAGAGAACTAGGTATTATTATGTTTAATTATATGTGCCTTTTAAAAGATTATTAAAGGAAATCTGAGATCATTTACAGTGTTATACAAATGTGACTATTATATACTACAAAATCCATGCTTATGATTTTCTTCATTTTATTGTATTGATAACTAAGGAAATTAAGGAAATTTTCATTTCAATGAAGAACAGATAGAATTTGCTGTCACCAACTAATCTGTCAATATGCCAATCAATTTTCCCCACTTAATGCACCTCTGGATGGGTTGGGCTCAACTTCTCATTGTTAGAAGTTAGATTATGAGGAGAATTTTTCAGGTTTTTTCTTTTTCTTTTTAACATCCAGCCAGAGTGAACTTTTTATATGTTTAAGATTGGATGTTTGGATCTTTTTTCCTTTTATTTTTTTCTTTTTTCTTTTTGTTGTTGTACACGCTGTTGGATATATGTTTTGTTTTGCATTTTATTCCTATTGAAAAAACATAATAAACCTATATATGAAAAAAGAAGTTAGATTATGATCTGTTGGCAGGCCTTAAAATAAACATACAAAGAAAACCCTCTTGGTTTACATTTGGGTTAAAATTAATTAAGAGCATCTCACAGGCTCCATCAAATAAGTGGAATACCCTCAAGATAAGGAGAATTCACAACCCTCATAACAATTCTGTAGCAGCAAATCACATTTCCAAAGCAGGACACGAGACCACGAAAGGTGGAAGAATACAGGTTTATTTGTGCAGAGCGTTCAGAGCATTAGCATGACAAATTCTGAACCCCCGAAACTCATTCAGGGCAGTTCCTTTATACCTATTGTGACTTCAGCCCAAGCCTGGGCGTTCGTCTTTGACATATTTACCAAATATGGACTACCATGCTTACAAGATAATACAGAAAACTTACAAAATATATTTTTCCAAGAAGGAACCAGAAAGAGGATATGATAAGTATATTTTGCCTACTCTGTTATCTTACACCACCAGATACTTTCCATGACTACCCTTGTTTACAGCAACAGCTACATTGTTAGTTCCTTAAACATATAGATTACTTAATATATGGGCAAGCTAAAGCAGAGGCCCTCTGACCTTCTTGTGGTTGTGACTTATGACCTATATAGGGTACTGATATGATTCAGCATGGCTATTATTTTATATGCCTTCTTGGTCCTGCTTCAATTCCATATTTAGGAAGGATTCTCCATATCTGAGGGCCATCTTCCTTCCCAGATTTCTCATTTCCTCCGGGCAATATCCAAATATATAAAGCCAATGTATACCCCTCATGATCAAAGCCCAGGGCAGGACCACCTCAATATGCAAATCTAAAGATTAAACCCTGCTTGTCATTATTTATTTATTTATTTATTTATTTATTTATTTATTTTAACCACTGTTTGTGATTAAAGTAATTTTTCAGCTGCTGAAATTTGTGATTATTCATGATGGAGCTTAGGAAACTGGAGCAAAAAAATTCTTCCAACCCCATCAATATTCATATTGCCTGGGGACAACGGAAATTGTGGTCTGAGAGATCTGTAGAATACCAGAGCTGACCATCTTTTTTTCCCCCTCTAAAACATGCTCTTTGTCTTATTGAAAATCAAGGCAGAATCAGGTATCTTGTCAGGGGCAAAGAATGAGGGCCATGGGTTAAGTTTCAGTTCAAAACGTTTATTGTTCGCGCTTATGTACAAGAATCCAGTCAACTAACAGTTAGCATTAAATTGGTGCTAGATAAGAGTTAACAGAGTTCAGGGTGAAGAGGGTGAAGGGGGTGGATTTGGCTCTCTTGAGGGAACTTAAAGACTCCAGACCGATTCCTCTCTTGATTTTTTTGCCCCTAGGCTCTGCCTCTTCTTCTTCTCCTACATGATGCTTTTCTCCAACTTGCCTCCCCGACCCCAACTCCCATGGCTTCATTGTAGTCGCCCTCCCCTTCTTGCAAAGCTGTTCAAAATCTGAGCTCTCACAGAGGAGGCTGTGAAGCAGTTTCAAAAGAAGTCTCCCCCCTCCCCCCCCACAACTTCTCAAACAGCCATTGAGCCAAAGTGACAGTTGGTGCAAACAAGAAAACAGTTAGCAGGCTCCTCCCCCTCCCCCTCCCCCTCCGAGCTGAAAGGCCAGAGGTAGAAGGCCCTGTGTAGTCAGTCTCCGCACCTCCTCCTTAACAAGAGGCTGGTTCATTGCCTCCCCCTTTCCTTCAAAATAAAAATGAGGTGCTCTGAGGTGGGAGATTGCCCGAAGGAAAGCGTCTTGAGCAAACTTCTTCTCCATCTGACAGGAAACACAGAGATAGTGCCATTACTTTTGGAGAACATTTTCTCATCCTCAGGGGAAGAAGGCAGGGCAGTCAGGGAAGCTTCAGTAGGAAGGGGTTTTGAATGATTCAAAAAAAAAACCAAAAAACTACTTTGAGCTTTTGCTCAAACTCTGGGCCAAAGAGAGTATTTGGGCAAAGAGTGAAGTTTCTTCTGTATAAATCTCCATGAAAGATCTCAGTCCTGAAGACATCCCTTCCCTCTCTGTTTCCTCATCCCAGGGCAAAGGGTCTTCCCACCACAATGCTTTTGTGAGACCAGTAGGAATAAATAGCGTTTTTTCCTCCTTTGCTGTACATAGTAACTGAGTCTGTTGCTCCCTCTGGACTTTAAACATCAGATCATAGATACCTTCTATAGCCTGAGTCTCCCCTCACGCACAAACCTCCCCCCCACACACCCCCAAAACAGGAAAAATACTGAGAAAAGCACTAAAGCAGAGAGGTAGAAGACAGTGGCAATGAGGCAAAATTCAAGAAAACATGGCCAGTTAATGACAAATAAAAAGGGTATGATCCCAATTGATATTATCAGCCGACATTTGAGTCATATCATTCCCTTCACATTGGAAAATGATGGAATAAAATTTTGCAGTAGCTAGCATTTATTTCCCTCTATTTGTTTATTGCCCATTTCTTCCCTTTGTTTTCTCTCCAGTGACTTTAAGATAATGGACAGTTTGCAAACAATACTAAAAACAATAACAGTTGTAAAAAGAACATAAAAACCAGCAAAAGATCTCCCAGGTCCCCCAAACACAAGATGTCCCCTCACGTCCATATTAGACTTAAGAGCGTCACTGAGATCCAGCCTGATACTATCTCAAGATTTCAGTGCAAAAATAAAATTAACATCAAAACTTGATTTTGCCAGATCAAGGGTATGTCTCAGCCAAGGGAAAAACTAGCTGAAATGTAAGAAACCATCAGAAATAGAAATATCCCAAACCTGTGGAGTACTGTATGGAACTTGAAAAAAACTCTCTAAAGCAGAGGTTCTCAAAATGTGGATTACCTGGACTCAAACGAGGATACAAAGCATGGGACTGTTTTTCGGTCACTTCATGCGCCTATACTCTCATCCCGTTTAATGTTCTACATAAAGTTACCTTAATTAATGAAAGCATGTATGTTTGCAACATGCCAGATTTCACTAGTAAATGCTGGACATGCCGGCTGGACTTTGTTGAGCTGGAAGACACCAATAGAAATGTATCACACTGTTGCCAAGGTATCCTGAAGAGTAATTCTTCTCTTGGCCCATCAACACCAATATTACCAGTAAGGCATCATTCCAGAGATTCCTTAGTCCACCAACAAGTAGAATAAGAGGGTTAAAAACTGCCTTCCTGCCTTTTTGTTCCAAGTTGTCTCTAGCAAAGGACTCCAGGTCCCTACAAACACTTCCCCTCCCACTCTGCAGCTCTGGCCTTGGAATATGTGTCTTTGTGAAGCATTACAGTTGAATATGTGTCTTTGTGAAGAGATCCCTGCCTGAAGAAAAACTTTTGACAAAAACGTATGATACTTGATATGTGTCCTCACAATATCCAGTAATTGTTCACAGTGGGACAGGGTTTTGACATGTGATACTGTCAATGTTTGCACTGGTCAAGTATTCTTCAATCTCCTTCAAAGCTTTTACCTTCGACATAAAAATGAAGTGTTTTGAGCTAGTATAAGATGGGCCAACTGCCAGGAGAAATGGGGAGGTCAAACTACCCTCTCTTCTCTCCCCCTCATACGAAAAACCTTTCCTTTGATTTGGTGACCCCAGCTGAAAAAGTCCCAAATGCCCATGGTCCAATGAAGCCACCCGGGTGGTACTTATTCAAGGTGTGAGGTGTTATGGTACTGATCAAGCTGCAAGGTAACCAGGGTGTGAGTGGCTCTCTGAAAGGCCACTCATTCTTGCTCGCTTAGTACCGCAAACAGATTTTCCTCACCCATTGCTAAAGAAACAAAAGGTTGACCTGTGAGCAAAATAGCTAGTCCCACAGCGAGGCTGCTAAAATTATTGACTTACAGGAGAGCCTGGCAGGAAGGAAGAGAAAAGCAGTGAATTCAAGTTCAACCAGGCTTCTCCAGCTCTTCCTCTTTGTCCCAGTCCCTTTTGACCTGCTATTCTGCTATATCTGGTCTTTCAGTGCAAAGGAAAATTACCCCTAGGTTAAGGACCTTTCTCCTAGGCAGTTTTTGAAAGCTGCATTCTGTTTCTCTGACAGACTAGATGAGCTTCTGCTAAACCTTCTGAAAACCAGGGGTAGCTTTGCCCCTCTCTCTCCAGTATCTTCCTATCCTCCTTTTTGCCAACCATTTAAAAAACCCTCCCACATATTTACTATCACAAGACTATACAGGCTCTTGTTCCTAGTCACTGATAAGTCAGGGGAGTCTGTGTGATGTCTTCTCCCAGGGTCACAATTGCTCTTTCTTCGAGAAGGGAAACTTAAAATGTTTCTGGGACTCTCTCCATTCTCAGGAATTTTTTTCCATAATATTTAGTTTATTCAAAAATAGTTAAAATAGAAACCTTCAAAATATTAACAAAAACAAAAGAGTAAAAAACGACAAACAAAGCATTAAATAGAAAAAGTGTCTTCAAAAAGAAAAACAAAAAAAAGATTAACACACAGTATATGCACATACTATCCTTTCAAGTTGAATGCTGATTAATAAATACAACAGTGTTAATTTCTCACCCCTTGGGAAACAGGCCAAAATAATTTTAAATGACTAAACTACTAAATACAAATTGTTAACCTGTCATCTAGACACTGTGTTAAAAACAAAATAGTTAAACAGGAAAAACAATAATAATAAGTACATAAAACTATAAAAATAATAATTATTAATAATAACAAAAGAAAGACAAAATCGAAATCCCAAAACCTCTGTTAACCTCTGTTATTGTCATCTACTCATAGAAAACTTACCACGGCTCCAATCCCCAATCCTCCCAAATATTAACCCTAATTTGTCCCAGATCAAATATTTACCTCTGTTTCTTCATTTCATCTCTTAATCAATTGATTGAATACAGTAAATCCAATCTCCAAAGCCAATCCATCTCCCCCTCCCCAAAAAAAGAGATAAGATTGTTCCCCAATTAAATGTAATAAGTCCATTTCCCATTCTCCTTCAAACCCCTTTAAAAAGATCCATTTGCCACTTATCCACCCAGAGAGTTCTCTATATTATATAAAAGCACATGGTTGAGTTTCCAGAAAGTGTATACAGTGTGTGTTTTTGCCATTTTTGTGTGCAACAAAAACAACCCAAAACATGTTGATGTTATGGGATGCTGCAACTGGTCATCAATTTTCAGGTGGTTGCCAAATATGATCATAGGAGATGGGGCTGATGTAACTTTGAAACAGGTCATAAATAACCTTGTTCAAGTATGTTGTGACCTTGAACAGTTGTTAAGTGACTGCTTGTAAGTTACGCACCCCATTGGGAATTCAAATTATAGTGCTGCTTTTCTGTCTCTTCATATGCCAATACCCTCATGCCCTCCACTTAATGTTCTAAATAAAGTTACCTTCATTAATGTAAGCATATGTCTTTGCAGCATGCAGATTTTCCTGAGAACTTCTGGAAATGCCTGCTGGACTTCATCAAACTGTAAGATCGAGAAAGAAGTGACTCACACTGTTACCAAGGTGTCTTGGAGAGTAATTCTCCTTCCCTTGGCCCATCAGCACAAATATTACCAGCAAGACATCCATTCTAGGGATTTCTTAGTCCACCGTCAAGTGGAATGAGAGGAAAAAGAACTGCTCTTTGGTTCCAAGAGAGAGGTTGTATGAGGTCCCAAGAGCAAAGAGGGACTCAAAGCCTACAATTCAGGGTACTTTAGCTTGGCTACCTACATTGATTCTAGGATGATGGTTCCCACAGTAGAGGAGCTGGTTCAACAGTAGAGGAGCTGGTTCAACAGAGAACAATCTCCACCCATGTAGCTCAAAGTGAACTGAAAAAGGAAATTTGCTCATTTTCTAGAATGAAGAATGTCATTGCCAAAGCATAGGCATGCAATTGATAATAATTGGGGCCATTCCGTTCCTTCCAATATCACTCCAGCATTCTTAAAATCCAGACTCTTCGAAGGAGGAAGCTTTGAGATGCATATTTCAGCAAAGAAATCTGTCATCATCAGCCATTCAGTCATGTCTGACCTTCGACCACTCTATGGATCACCAATTTCCATGCCTCTCTGTCTTGCACTGCCTCCTTCAGATCTGCTATGGTTATCTCAGTGTCATCTTTTATACTATCTAGCTGGGTGCGTGTGGGTGCTGGGTTGGCCCCTTCTCCTTTTTCCACTGATCACCCCAGCATGAATGACTTTTCGAGTGAGTCAGCTCTCATGACACGACCAAAGTATTTTCAGCATCTGTTTGGTGATCTTGGCTTCAAGTGATATTTTGATGAGGACTCGTTTGTTATTTTTGTAGTCCATGGAATGCATAACAGTTGCCTCCAGCAAAGAACTGTAGATCCCTATAAAGATCCTGGTCCCTTCTCCTCTGCAATTCTGGCCTTGAAACCTTACAGTTGAATATGCATCTTTATGAAGAGATCCCTGCTTGCAGAAAAACAACTTTTGTGACAAGGCATATTCTTATGGCACTCGAAGTGTGACCTCACAATACCCAGGTATTGTGGACAGTGGGACGGTTAACAGGAGTTTTGATATGCAAATGGTTGCATGGGCTAAGTATTCATCGATCTCCTTCTATGCTTTTATCTTCAAAAAAATAAAATAAAAATGAAGTGCTCTGAGTTAGTATAAAATGGGCCAACTGCCAGGAGAAATGGGGAGGTCAAACTACCCCCTCTTCTCTTCATCTCATGAGGAAAAACCTTTTCTTTGATTTGATGACCCCGGTTGAAAAAAGTCCCAAATGATTATGGTCCAATTGAAGCTTCTGGGTGCTATTCAAGGGCAGCCCAAAGTGAGGTGTGTTGTACTAATCAAGCTTCAAGGTGACCAGGGTGTGAGTGACTTTCTCCAAGGCTTCTCCCTTCTTACCCGCCGAGTACTGTAAACGGATTTTCTTTACCCACCACAAAAGAAATAAAAGACTACCTGATGTCATATATTGTCAGCAAGTCAGCTAGTCCAGCAGCAAAACTGCTTAAAGTATTGTCTTCCAGGAGATCCTGGCAGGAAGCAAGAGTGGAGAGAAACAGAGAGAAAATTCAAGTTCAACCAGCCTTCTCCAGCTCCTCCTCTTTGTCCCAGCCCCTTTTGACCTGCTATTCTGGCACAACTTGTCTTTCAGGGCAAAGGAAAATTATTGCCAGCTTAAGGATCCTTCTCATGGGCCAGTTTTTGAAAGCTGCATTCTGTTTCTCTGACAGACTAGATGAGCTTCTGCTAACCCTTCTGAGAATCCAGCTGTTCTCCCCTCTCTCTCCAGCATCTTCCTATCTTCCTTTGACTGCTACCCATTACCACCTCCCTCCCTCCCATCACAGCAAGACTATAAGGCTGTTGTTCCTGGGCACCTGGAATCTCATTTGTCCACTCTTCTTCAGCCAAACCATTGCAGTGATTGCACTGAAGTCCTGTATGATGTGGTGCTCCTGCTGCAAAGGAAAAGAGTCAGGCCGTAGGTCAGGAAGGCTGTGTGGGGTGTCTTTTCCCAGGATTCCCAGTGGTCTTCTTTTTAGAAGGAAAACTTGAAATCCTTCCGAGACTCTCTCCATCCCGAGAAATTTTTTTTGCACCACACTGACTTTGGACAAAAGAGAATTGTATTGAAACCCGGGGGAAAAGTCCCAGCCATGGAAGGGATACCTACTGCATAGGCTGTCTTGCTTTTTTCCTCTCAGAGATCTCTTTCCACGGATTTTGGCTGGTCCTCGGGTCTCTTAGACAGGCTGCCTCCTGTTGGGGTCCATGAAGAAGGTTCTGTTTCTTGAACATTTGCTTTTTTCCTCTATCAGACCATTAATTTCTTACAATTGGAACTTAGTTTCTATATAGCACTGTTCACTATAGATGAAAGTAGAGACAGGGTAGGGGTTCCTCAGCAAATTTGGAAGTTTCCTCCTGATGAAGGAAAAACCACCAAATCAGCCCTGTCTTTTTGTATCTTTTCCTTGGAGACCCGATTCCGTCCATTCAAAAGCTTTTGTGGTTCACAGAGCTGGAGAAGTCTCTTGGCCACGAGAAGCCTTATAGGGGCCTTAGGCAAACTGCATTTTCTGTATTCTCCCTCCCCATTTGCCAATATGTAGATAGATAACACTGAGCACATTCGAATGTTCCCAGAAGCAGAATGGGACAACAATGTGCTTCCCCTTCACCCCGGTCCTCCAGCCACAGCCAACTGACAGTGGGCATTCAGACTCAGCCAGCCCTTAATCAATACTCCTCTACTGGCAATGGACCATCAGCCTTTCACCTCTATCCCCATTATGGGTGATTCACAGACAGATAATGGTATCAGACAAATCTCCCCAAGGAACAAACAGCGTGTCCCTTGGTTCCTATGTGGAGGAGTCCATGCCTGAAGAAACCCCTTTTCTTTCCCTCCCAGAGTCCATCCCAACCCAAAGGGTGTACTCACCACACTGCTCCATTTTGTGGAGTTCCATCGCAATCACAAATCTGATTCTTCTGTCAGGAGGCCAGCTTGTGTCATCTAATTTATGTGTTGGAAGACTTGCTGTCCTGGCCTTCCTTGTTTTTTTTCTCCTCGGAAAAGAGAAAAATGTGAATAATGCCCCAAAACACAGAAAAAGGAACCTAAGAAAACAAAATGAACTAAAACCAGACTTATTTTGACTCAAGTGAACACAAGATCCTATAACCACATCCCTGTGATGGACAAGAAGCCAAAGTCCAAAAAAATAATAATCAAATTTCTTGGATGAACTGCAAATTTAATCACAGTGTGTTCCAAAACTATACGAGTTCATCAAATTTAAAAAGCTTTTCCTGATTCAGAAGTTAAGGATGCTATGTGATCCCAATCAATTGGAAAAGGGACCAACTCCGTCTTTTAGCACCGCAAAAGATTAAAAGATAAAACTGCTCTGGAACCCATTTGCCCTGTTTCCCTTTCCTAAGATGACAACTAATAGATGTTTTCAGCCCTGGACTATCCCAATCCTCTGAGAGGTTAGTTACAAAATGAGTAGGGTTGCTTTGAGTCCAGCAGCTCTTAAAAAATCCAACTTACTGGAAGTTCTGGAAATGGAACTTTTCACTCACTGAGGACAGGGAATAACTGAGAGTTAAATCCAGAGGTAGATGGATGAGGACACAGGCCCTGAAGTTTCCATGGAGACTCCAGACCTCTTTACCATTAAGCATTGTGAGGCGGTAGCTGTCATCCTTTAGCTCAGCATTTCTGCATATCAGCCATGTCAGGCTAGTGTCTTTGGGAAGTTATCCTCTAAAATTACATCATATTGCTGAGGAGGAGTAGCTCTTTGGATATAGACTGCCTCTTAACATGGAAGCTCCATAAAGTTAGCTGCTTGAGCAAGACTCTCTGACTTTGGAAAGCAAAGTTTGTCAGTGGATGTCCCTACATCCCTCATCCCTCTCTCTCTTGGGTCAGCTCACACTCTTATTTCTGCTTGGATGTTAGACACCTGTTTTCCTCTACCACAATATTAAGATAATTAATTTCTTACCATTGGAAATTATTTTCTTCATAGCACTCTTTGGCCTGGTTAGGATAATCACAGTCTATATTTGCCAGTGTGAATTTAAGATCTTTGGCAAATTGTTTGAGGTGTTTCCCAGAAGGCAGAAAGCTTCAAGAGAAAGCAGCAATGGTCAGAAGAGCTTCAGTAGGAAGGGGCTTAGTGATTCAGAAAAGATTTGGCTTCTGCTCAATTTCTGAGCTGAAAAGAAAGAGCATTTGGGCAGAGAGAGAGAAGTTCCTTTTGAATAACTCTCTGTGAAGGAGCCCAGTCCCGAGGGCATCCCTGCCCTGCCTTCCCCTTCTCAGTCCCCCATTCCCAGGCAAATGGTCTTCTCACCACAATGCTTTTTACAGATCAGTAGGAATTTTTTTTCTCTCCTTTGCTGTACATAGTGACCAGGTGTGTTGCTCCCTCTGGACAACTTTGAACATCAGATCATAGATGTCTTCTACAGTCTGCCTCCTTCCCCACATACAAACACCACCACCCCCCGCCCCATACACACACAAATAAGAAGAAAACATTAAGAAAAGTGCCAGAGCAGCCCTTCTGAAGACCAACTTACATTTAGAAGACATCTTCCTCTGTACTAACTGACAACTGACAATTAGTGACAATTGAGCCTGGATAGATGGAATCGTAAAGCCAATAGAGATGACAGGCTGGGTTTTTTTCCCCCTATCCCTGTGTCTAGTGTCAGCTCCTTCTGTTATTTTGGTTTACGTGCAGAAACCTTTTTTTTTTTTTTTGTATGCCAGAAAATTGTTAGAAAGTCTTGAATTTAAGAATAGGGCTCTCTGTCCTTAAAATACTCTCCAGGTTTTTAACTATAGACCTTATTTTTTCATACAGCAATCCAAGCCAGGAAAAAAAATGGTATTCATATTCACATTCTACACAAAATATGGTGTAGCTTCATGATGCTGGGCCCCAAATCACATGACCCTCTTTTAGACATGTTCCAAAGGTGAAGGATCCAGTTCAAGGAAGGCAAAGGATCCGACTTTTTGATCCCTAGCTCTCCCACTGTAGATTACTCCTTACTAGGGAAGCTAAATTAAGGCACCCGCTTGAACAAAACTGCTTATTACTGCTCTCTTCCAGTTACCTTCCTGGCAGTGTCCCCGTGGTCCACATCACTGCTCAGCCTTCTCCATTCTTTTTGCTTGGATGAAGAGACCCTTCTTTTTCTTCTGCATGCAAAGTCCATTTACGAGAGAGAGAGAGAGAGAGAGAGAGAGAGAGAGAGAGAGAGAGAG